>JAVLUX010000163.1:15525000-15545000 GCA_032164185.1 Moxostoma hubbsi
TGTGCCATTACAGAGCAGAGCATGATGGGAAAATCGTGTCTTAGTAACGCAGACATTGTTCAGATCCAGAACACCAAAACTGTCTTCAATCGTTTCACCGAACAAATCGAAATTTCTGCTGCCGTAAAGTGTGTTTGCTTGCCAAATCCTAAAACAGGAGAGGACCTGGTTTGTTTTAAAACACGTAAAAAAACAGCAAAGATTTTATGCTTATTATCTTAATCTCGCTTTGTGCGTTTATTTCTGTCTTGCTTCACTTTGGATTTCGTGCCAAACCCAGACGTTGCGTGGGTGCTAAATTACTGGGGACGTGCCACTTTAGTTTTCACTCGATTTTTGAAGCTTGCCAAGAGAGAATGCCGTTTCATTGCTAACTGCTTTGTTTAGCGATTTTATTTCGTTTTAGCGTTTTGTAGAATGTTTCAAGGGCATTTATTGTGTTTAAATATCGCTGCCTGGTTTGTTACCCAACAGTGCCTTGGCGCACTTGTCCGAATGGACCAACAATAGCACTGGATGTGTATGTGACTGTCCCTGAGAGAATGCTTGAAGAAGACACGGTACTGAATGATACGATAATGAATGTTCGCTTGAAATGTCTTTGGTTTACAGTATGAGGCTGAATGTCGCCAAACCTGTCGAGAAATATTTCGTATTTCATCCCTAAATCAAAGAACAAAATAAGAATGAAGCCTGTTTTTAGGACAATAAAGATTTTTTGCATTATGACATTATATATGTGACATTTATAGGAATGTTCCAGGTTCAATTCAAGTTAAGCTCAACTAGAAATTATTTCTACTCTCTTAAGTGATCGGGGCAAATATGTAAATGTCAAAATTAGGGATGCGCCAATTCCACTTTTTTGTCTTCCGATTCCAATATCGGAAATCTCAGTATTGGCCGATCCTGATCCGATACTAGTGTTGTTGTTTATTGCATAATCAGTTTAGAATATCTTTACATTATTGTGCAGAAATAAAAACTTTATTGTTAAATAGTCTACTGGATAGTGTAGCAGCAAAATTAACAGTAATTCTAAGTGTTCAGTAGAATTCAGTAGAATTTTTGCATAGAAAAATCAATTTTGTTTCTGGATTTTGAAGGATTCAATTTAGTTATCAGATATCAGTTCACTTTTAGAATTTTAAATAACAACAGTAATACTTCTCAATCGTGCACCTTTAACTTTAAAACCCTCACGCTTTTATTTTGACATTCTGAAGTCTCCAGGACGTCCTGTATGTGTCTGTTTGTGGGCTAGTTCACTGGAGTTTAATTCGCTTCTTATTCAAATTCTGGTCAAATGGTTTAACTGCATATTATAAGTGAACCGAACTATTGAGCATCTGAGATGTTGTTCGAGAGTAGTGCTCAAATATTGTGCAACGCGTGAAGGCTAAAAATAGCCGCGAGTGTGTGTGAAAATAGCAGCGCCATTCAATAACACGCTGGCGCTGCACATGGATTTTCTATATTTACTTATTAAACAGCATTTTGTGATTCACAGAGCTATCACACGTCTTCAAGTGACTGAATAAAATGCATATGAATTATGTCATATGAACTACTTTAGTTGTGTTTTTATGGCTCTTTTATGTCATTTTTGGAGCTTGACCGTAACAAACACGACTAACACACAGTATCGGATTTGGATCGGGCTCGTCAGTATCGGATCCGTGCCATCCCTATTTAAAATACACATCATTTCAAAAGTATAGTCACAACACGTAAACATTTTAAAGTTAATGTTAACACGATTTTATTGTTATTAAATATGTAATTTACCTCCATAACAGTGTACACCAGATATATACTAATATTGTTATAAATACTAAATTGTAACATTGGATATCACTTCACACAGGTGTGGTTAATAAGCGATTTCATCACAATAAAATAGTGTCGACTTTTGAAAAGATGTGTATTTGAACGTTTATGGAGTGGCCTCAATCACTTCCATTGTGAGTGTTTTACCGTAACAGCGACTTTTAATTTTTTATTTTTTTTTAATAAAAAAAATAATCGTTATATTACATATATGTGTTTTTTTTTAACTATATTTTATTTTGTAAAAATATCACAAGGCAAAAAACAAATGATACATAATTATGGTTGTAATGTACGCTCCATTTTCTTTACGCAAAATTAAATTTCATATTATCTGTTTTGATTTTTAAGGGAATAACGACCTGGACATTTTTCGCAAGATTCACTCAAGCACGTCCTTTGACGTCGAGTATTGGTTTTACTATACACGTTCTACTGATTCTGTCTTTACAAAGACACTATTTGTCTGATTGTTTTATCTTTTTATGTAAATATGACTATTCCACATGGAGTTGAATTACTTCAGTGTGTTTTAATGAAATGGATTGCAAGGTGATTCGCCGTACCGCTGCATGCTGGGAAAAATGAAACACGATACGAGCGTTTATAGCCGTTCACCAAGACGCAATGACTTTATCTTTTTATTGAGTCCATAGATGTTAAAATAATTTTTATTTAATTATTTAATTTGATTTGAAAGTTGTATATTGCTTGCGAAATGTTTCAAATGTAGATTTTGAGCTTTCTTGCTTAAGTTTGATGGAAATGTTTTGGATTTTATCGCAGATGTTTTTGTTGCTTTTTGGTGATATAAACATTTTAACGATCCATTCGGGAAAAAAGTTACATTACCGTTCTTTAGTATTGCTACTTTTCACATTTTAATAGTTAAGTCATCAAAAACACAAATGACAAATGAGAATTATGACCAAATAATGTTTAACCAAATGAAGATTTTCCTCTTCAACGTATCCTTTGAAAAATACAATTTTACTTGCGTAAAGAAATTCATACAGAGGCAAAATTTATATTTGACTACAAACTAATTTCAAGAATTGAAGCACAAATCGATCGAAGGGTTTTTAAACTTAGCGAAAAGTGTATTTGAGGTATTTCGCTTGTTAATTTGGCCATGCTTGCGAATCAAACTGGACCAAGATTTTTAAAACAATGTTCTCGTTTAGTATCGAGCTCTGAATTGGACTCAAAGGGTTTCACGTGACGTGTTTTGTTGTGTATCGTAATGGCTTGAGCAGTACTTTGAATTATGTCGATTACACTGAAATTCAACGAGCACACCTGCTATTGTCTTAAGAAAGAGCATGAAATCAGTATTTGAGCCACTTTCATTTGATGACTTTGGTTTAAGCTTGTCTTTGAATATTGGCTTAATGTTTGTATATTATGAGCTATGAGCATTTTAAAAGTATTATTTGATGCGATTAAGAGTATTTATACTATTGTCTGTATGTAAACAGCTCTGTGTTACACTGAATTTTAATGATGTGTAGGAATGTTTTCATTATTTTTCGTTTTTCATTCTGTTGTTCTGCGGATGTTTTGTTAACAATGTAAAAGGGGTTTTCCTCCTTTCGACAGTCTTCCATATCACGCCATTTTGTACCGATGGCACTATCAAGAAAGCCTAACTTTGTATCATACTGTGTCATTCACTTCTGGAAAATGTTTATAAGAGAATTGGTGAGATAAAGACATTCATATTTTACGTCAACTTGGTGTGGCTTTTTTTTTTTCTTAAGGGAATTCACAAAACGAGATGTTCGGCAGTCTCAGTCACTATTCACTTTCAAGTCCTTCCAGGATTTTGCAAATTCTGGCAAATTCAACCAATCTCCACATTATTTGCGGCAGATTGCAATTTTGGGGAATTTCTGAAAATTGTCTGCAAAAAATTTAAATCTGAGGGAATCCCATCGCTTTCCTTCATGTTTGAAAAGCTTGACACAGTTGCAACATATCCAAATGCACAGCTGCCATTGTATCATCTCCATAATAACAGTGTAACTCCGTCTCGTCTTCCCCGAAACATTTGTGGAATTTAAATATGTACATAAATGCTCAAATATGTGACCTCTAATTGTATTTGTTTGTATGTGCATCAGATTTCAATATTAGATGATGTAATAATTGCAACAGGCCCAATTATTGAATCCTCATTTGTGTTTTTAGTTGCCAGATTTGTTGCATGTCTATTTTAAACTTAGAGAAGTTCTCTTGCATTGTCTGAGACAGTTTTAATACAAAATGAATTTAGGGTCTTCCAACACCCACAGGTTTCAACTAAATGTATGGTAGGTTTGTGTATAATTCTGTTTTTACATTTACGATGTAATTGACACAATTGCAGAGGGATATAATGATGATTTGTGAGTTTTCACTGCAAAACAACAGAAAAATACTTCAAATTGCATTGCAAAATTAGAGAAACGCTTCAGCGAAATCAGCCATTTTGGGCCGAAAAAATGGGAAAAAGTGCCACGAAATCCTGGTGGGACTGTCTTTCATTGTATGGAATAAAGGAGGCAATGAATATAAATAGACATTCTCTAACTTATCATTATGTGTCCATGGAAGAAATAGGTTTGGAACATCATAATGGTGAGTAAATTATGACAGAATAATACAAAAATAAATAAAACATTTACATTTTGATCCTAATATAACTCAGTCTATTCTTTGGGCTGTACTGTTGTTTACATAGTTTTTTATTTGTTACTTTGATCAAACATTGAAAATACGTCTTTTGCAAAAAAGTGTTCAATAGATAAAAACTCTGAAGATACAAAATATTGAAGAAAATTAGCGCCACAGCGAGATCTCGCGAGAGATGTAAATAAATCTCGCGAGATGTGAGCGGAAGCCGGAAGTGTGTGAAGATGGACGGTGTCGGTTTATCTGCTAATAACAAACAAAAACCAAATCAGATGCTGCCAAATAAAATGAGGGGAGAATTCACCCGCAATCAGCGCAAAGATTCGGAGGTAAGAGTCAAATATGTGTGATATAATCCGTTTGTGTAGTTTAAGGTGTTTGAGCAGCTAGCATGAACATCAACATTACATAAACAAATATTCATAATAATGAACTGATTAATTAAAAAACACTGATTGATCAAGGAACGGTCGATACTATGAACAAAACTCAATCAAATATGTTATCCATCAACAAAACATTCATTGATTAAATCGTTCATTATTTCAAATTAAACACGTTAAATATGTTGCAATAATCACGTGTTTCATTGACAGCTGTGGATCTTCTAGAGTGTTTATTGTTAGTAGTTCATTAAAACAACACAATAACTCTTGATATCTGCATTAAAACACCCTGACTAACTGAAGATCGTCTATATCTGTCTGCCTTTGTCTATTTCAAACACTGAGGATGATATATTGATATTGATTGATTGTAGGTTGTGTGTGATGTATATGATCTGAAATATGTGTTTCAGGGTTTTTCTGAAGCTGCTGATCTGGAGTTTGAATATTCAGATGCTGATAAATGGACCGCAGAACTGTCTGGTGAGTGTGATTCATTTGATCAATAATTTAACATGGTAGAAATTGAGATATGAGATAATATGTGGAGACTCTGATTAACGTGTTTGTTACTGTGTTACACACTAGTTTATTTATGTGTCCTGTAGAGTTGTACAGTTACACCGAGGGCCCAGAGTTTCTGCTCAACAGGAAATGCTTTGTAGAAGATTTTCACACTCACAGTGAGTACTGTTCTGATAGTCCTGGGGTTTATTTTGATCCCGTTTGACTAGTGTGATGTGTGAGTTTTTGTGTATTTTGTCATTTTACTCTGTGTTTGTGTAATTGCTGTTTCGCTGTGTTGGTGCAGTGCCCGATAAGAAATGGACGGAGCTGGACTCAGTGCAGCACCGAGCTCATGCCATGCGTCTGCTGGACGGACTGGACGTGATCAGTCGAGAGCGACGGTTAAAAGTCGCCAGGTCTATTCTGTACATGGCACAAGGTAAGGTTGGTTCATTGTTTGTTTTTTCTTTCAGGTTCATTTGGTGAGTGACGTTCAGAGTTAGAATTGTTCATTGGAATGAGTGATATCAGTTTTGTTTCAGGTTTGTTTATGTGTAGTTCGGATTTGGAGGTTCAAAAATGGAAAGTGTATGGATTTTATAAAATATCTCTATATATTGATTGGCACATTATTTTATTGATATATTTTTGAGGCATCCGTATATTAAAATGAGACGAAATTTAAATTAGAAGCCCAATTTGCATGCTTTCCAACTTGGCCATCTGTTTAACAGTCTGGTGTAATAGCATTGAGAGACCACAAGAGGGTGATATAACATTTACTGAAGCCGGTAGTGGTCACGATCACACACACACACACACACACAGGACAAGCTAAAGTGGCGCAGATGGCAGTGTTTGTATTTCAAGAATGAACAAATTGACGTTGAAGAGGTTAATGAAACTGGTGTAACTGTGCAATGTTTATAATGCAATTTCTCTGTATGTAGCCATGAATAGGTCATTCGTTCAAGCTGTCAAAAAAGACATGCTTGTCACTGAAATAACATTGTTTTGGCTCCATGAAAGATACTTGTACTCAATATATCATCCAGTAATACTAGAGTAAATAATCTTTGTCCTTTTGATAATGATTTGAATCGAATTTAATGGAAAAATATGCAAGTTGCGCTCTGTGGCGCTGCAGAATGTTGACGCTGAGTGATGTTCAGAGGTGGAGGTGTTAAATGAGTGGTATAAGTTTTGTTTATTTTGTTTCAGGTTCATTTGGTGAGTGTGGATCAGAGTTGGAGGTGCAGCACTGGATGAGGTATAACATCTTCCTGCTGTTGGATGTGGGAGCGTTTACTGCACTCGTCGAGCTGCTCAATATGGAGATTGAGTGAGAAACTAAACAAGCAATCTCTAACATTACAAGCCAATACACCTTATTACAGACATGGTATAAAGAAAAACTCTGCCGAATATCTTTCTCAGGAACAGTGCTGCATGTAGCAGTGCGGTGAGGAAACCTGCAATCTCATTGGCTGACAGCACTGACCTCAGGTACAAACATACACCCTAACAAAGGTGTGATATGGGGTTTTCATTGGCCCTCCTTTATACTATACTTCAAAGTACAAAAATCACATTTACAGTTTACTCCGTATTTACTTAAATTTGCATTTTCCATTGACCGATCGGTAGATTATAGAACTAACGCTTCTGTAAATCAAATAAGCTGTGCACATTCAATATATACCGCTCTATCAGTACAACTAATCCTATGCATGTGTTTTTAGGGTGTTGCTAAACATCATGTATCTGATGGTGGAGTCTATCCAGCGTGAAGAACCTACGGACAGTCCAGAGTGGAGAACCATCAGAGAAACCTTCAAATCTGAACTCGGTCAGTCTGAGTGTGACATGGTGTGAGAGCCAGGGTAGATGTCATTGTGTTCTCCAGTCTATAATCCTTATAATACAGCAGCGAACAGTGATGTTGAGAGTTCCAGAATGGAGATATTTGATGTTCAATGGCATGATGTAATGCATACAATGACAGGGTATACATTCATAAAATATTGTGAACTCACACTTTCTTGCACCTAACGTTCTCAGGTTCTCCTCTCTATAACCACGAGCCTGTCTCCGTCATGCTGTTCGGGATGGTGACCAAGTTCTGCAGTGGCCACGCCCCTCATTTCCCCATGAAGAAAGTCCTGCTGCTGCTTTGGAAGACCATTTTGGTACGTAAGATTGATCAAGGACTCTATTGGGATGCTTGGTTTCAATTTTAACATCTCATGTAACGTTAGTGTGTCGTGAGCAGGTGGTTTTATTGTCGTCTTGTGACTGTCAGTTGACTCTAGGAGGGTTCGAGCAGCTGCAGAGCAGTAAGATCGGTAAGCGTGTGGCGTTAGGTTTGCCACCACTGCCTGAGGACAGCATCCGTGTGGTGAGGAGCATGAGAGCCGCGTCACCGCCTGCTTCCGCATCTGACCTCATCGAACAACAGCAGAGACGCGCTAGGAGAGAACACAAGGTCATCGCCAACTTCTGTTTAATTATGTGCAGTTAAAATCATCATTTAATGAAAACTTAAGAGCTGAAAGGATAAGATAGTCTGATGGGAAACTCTCTCTGCAGGCTCTGATAAAACAAGACAATCTAGATGCATTTAACGAGAAAGATCCGTATAAAGCTGATGACGCTCGTGAGGACGAAGAGGAAAACGACGACAATGACAACTCTCTGGAGGCGGAGCCTTTCCCGCTGGAGCGTGATGAGGTCATGCCCCCGCCCATACCCCACCCCCCCTCTGAGAGAGTCTGTTTTCCCAAAGGACTGCCCTGGGCACCTAAAGTCAGGTAGAAATTTCAACTTCACCGGTTTAATGTTTTGTGCGATCATTTAATGAAATTTGCCGATGAACATCTGTTTGGCACCTCTCCTTTAACTTTTTAACAGGGAAAAGGATATTGAGAGCTTCCTGGAGTCTAGCCGGAGTAAATTCATCGGTTACACGCTGGGAAAGTGAGTTCGTTTTTATACCGCTGACTGTTATAGAGATTAACCGATATATCGGTTTTACCGATTAATCGGCGCAGATGGGTTTCTTTATTCACAGTAAGGAAAGCAAAGAAACTTGTTAACATTCAATAAATCGATTTTAAAAACCATTGGCCGATTAATTGGTTATCTACCTTTTCCACCAGCTTAATTTGTATTGGCAAATTCCAATATGAGTCAACCTCCTGTGAGTCGCAGTGATGTATGATCTCCGTATGTTTGTGTTACAGTGACACGGATACAGTCGTTGGTTTGCCCAGACCTATACATGAAAGCATCAAAACTCTCAAACAGGTAAATCATTAACATAACTCCACCCATATCTCCTCCAACATTCTAGCTCATTAACATAATGCTCTGTTGTTTCAGCACAAGTATGTGTCCATTGCTGAGGTTCAGATCGCTAAAGAGGAGGAGTTTCAGAGGACACCACTGTCTGGCGTGAGTCCACATGCACTGGTAGAAATGTCATCTCTTTTGAGCTCTTATTAGTTGACTACATCCTGTATGTGTTTTAATAGGGTGAGGAGGAGTTGGAATTGTGCGCTACAGAGCTCTTGTATCAGGGTATCCTGCCCAATTTACCACAGTACATGGTGAGAGACCACTCCAATATATGCACCATCACACTTTATCTGAGCTGTTCTCATACTGACTGTGTGTCATTCAGATCGCTCTACTGAAGATCTTATTGGCTGCTGCTCCCACATCTAAAGCTAAAACCGACTCCATCAACATCCTGGCAGATGTGTTGCCTGAGGAAATGCCGTAAGATAGACACACACCAAGTCCAAAATAAACTCTTTGCCACAGGCTAGAGATACTTCTTTCACTTAAAATCTTTTTTAACCTATTTCCATTTTTTTTGTTCCTTTTGTTCCTTTTGTTGGAGCTGTTTCCACATTTATGTCTGGTTTGAAAATTATTCACAGATTACATTTTATTGGTAGCTTTGGGACATTCAAAACAGTTTAGCTAATTGGTTCATTTGGACAGTTCATGTTTGAATTGGTTTAAAAACAATTCACTTAAATGTAACATTGGGAAGGCAATTAATTTGTGAATGTTGTTCGGTTCATATACATTAACTAGTTCAAATAAATGTTTCCCTGATTCACTTGAGCAGAATATGTAGAATACACTTACCCTTTTTTTTTTTAAGCAAAATATTTAGGTAATTGTTGCTGTTTACCAATGTTTTTGGCTTGGTTATATTAAAAAGGGTATTTTAGTTTCATTGTTGTATTTAGTCTAAATTTATTTGTTCAATTTAATGTTGTCACCCTAATATATACTTTGTTTTTGTCCCACACAATATTGTTCTGAACAGAATTTATGTGGCACAAAAATGATAACAATTGCTTAAAAATATCTATATTAAAGATTATAAGTATAATAGAAATTTACCAGATAAATGACTAATACTTTTATTTTATTTGCTCACTGACTGGAGCACTTTGACAGTACAATTTTGACCATATATGTTTTTTGAAGATTGGGGGGGCCAAATATAATTTGCTTATGAATCAACTTTTGAAAAAATAAAATGCACAAATATATTGGTCATCTGAACATTGTCCTTTTCTGCACTTTCTGATGTCTCTCTCTAGCACCACGGTTCTTCAGAGTATGAAGTTGGGTGTAGATGTGAACCGACATAAAGAAATCATCGTCAAAGCCATTTCAGCAATACTACTTTTGCTACTGAAACACTTTAAACTCAACCACATATATCAGGTACACACACATTTATTATATATGCACACAAAATGTAAATGAGGATATTGTGAGTGTGTTGACGTGTTTTTCTGGTGTAGTTTGAGTACATGGCGCAGCATCTGGTCTTCGCAAACTGCATTCCGCTGATTCTGAAGTTCTTCAACCAGAACATCATGTCATACATCACAGCTAAAAACGGGTAAACCTTTGCTCCGCCTCTCCGTAACTGAGCATGTGCATTTTTCTTTGTGGTGTATCATGGGTAATAATGTCGAGTGTCTCTTCACAGTATCTCGGTGCTTGATTTTCCACACTGCGTTGTCCATGAGCTTCCAGAGCTTACCGCAGAGAGTCTGGTAAGAGAGACACTCGTTCGGATGCGTCTAAAGTTCTGATAAACGTGACATTGAACATGATGTGTTGTGTTTTTGTAACAGGAAGCTGGAGATAATAATCAGTTCTGCTGGAGGAACTTGTTCTCGTGTATTAATCTGCTGCGAATCCTCAATAAACTCACCAAATGGAAACATTCCAGGACGATGGTAAGAACTAAAACCATAATCAAACTCATAGAGTTGTTCCATTTGTTGTCCTAAAACCTTGAAGCCAAGGTTTCCCTTCTGGAACCAAACGTGAAAGTTCCTTTAATTAAAGTTAACCTCAGACGTGGGTGTACTCGCAAATTAAAAAGCTTTATGCAAGTTTTTCTGATGATGCAGCAATCCTCACAGGCTTTGAGTTTGTTTCATATCTAGATGTTGGTGGTGTTCAAATCGGCTCCTATCCTGAAGAGGGCACTGAAGGTCAAGCAGGCCATGATGCAGCTCTACGTGCTCAAACTGCTCAAAGTTCAGACGAAGTATCTGGGGCGACAGTGGAGAAAGAGCAACATGAAAACCATGTCCGCTATTTACCAGAAAGTTCGTCATCGCCTCAACGACGACTGGGCTTACGGAAACGGTGAGTGAATGTAGAAACTCCTACAATTTGATTACAATGTCTGACATTTTAGTCACTGTTTGTTTCAATTAAATTGTTTTGGTATGATTCAGAATATTGCTGAATTCCAAACTATACCGAAAAATTCATACATTGTGCATTGTTGTAATTTTGTAAAACGTATTGTTGTAAAATGTCAATAAACATGTGACCGCATGGTATAGAGTAGTAAATGCACCAAGTTGCATTTGCTATGTTGACAACTGTTAGCTTGCAGTTTGTTAAATGAACTATATGGTAAATGGTCTGCACTTATATAGCACTTTTTTAAACTTAGAGGTTACCAAAGCGCTTTATACTGTGTCACATTCACACACCAATGATGGCAGAGCTGCATGCAAGGTGCTAGTCTGCCATTGTGAGCAACTTGGGGTTCAGTGTCTTGCCCAAGGACACTTTGGCATGCATGTAGAGTCGTGTGGGCCAGGATTCGAACCAACGACCTGCTCTACTACCTGAGCCACAGCTGCCCCAAATATATATAGAGCACAAAAGTCTGGTTCCGGCATAAAAATCCCCCCCCCCCCCCCCCCCCCCATCTACTTGGAGGTTGTCAATCAATGGTAGTAAATGCTTCTGTCAAAGCCATCTGTCCGTGTCATTTCAAACTAATTTTCAAAAAATTGCGTTTAATAGTGTAATTTGTGCTGAACTACACTACCTATGATTGTGAAAAGATACACCAATCAGAATCGCGGCAAACAAAGTGCACCAAAAGAGCTCTTCAGCAACCGCCCACTCCCATAATATACTGTGAATGATGCAATCGAGTTGCTCTTTCAAACTACTTGTGTGTGTGTGTGTGTGTGTGTACACTCACCTAAAGGATTATTAGGAACACCTTTTCAATTTCTCATTAATGCAATTATCTAATCAACCAATCACATGGCAGTTGCTTCAATGCATTTGAACGCTCAAAATTGCTTAAATCACCTTTCTTTCCCATTCTGACATTCAGTTTGGAGTTCAGGAGATTGTCTTGACCAGGACCACACCCCTAAATGCATTGAAGCAACTGCCATGTGATTGGTTGATTAGATAATTGCATTAATGAGAAATTGAGGTGTTCCTAATAATCCTTTAGGTGAGTGTGTGTGTGTATATATAGTTAGAAATCTGAATATTTTTTCAATTAACTTAAAATACACTGATGAGCCAAAACATTGACCACCTGCCAAAACAGTTGCGATGTGCAGCCCCCGTGGATCAGACATGTGCGGCCTGCACATCCCACAGATGCTCAATCGGATTGAGATCTGGGGAATTTGGTGACCCAGTGCAAAACCTTGAACTCTTCATCATGTTCCTCAAAGCATTCCTGAACAATGTGTGCAGCGTGGCAGGGTGCATTATCCTGCAGAAAGAGGCCACTGCCACCTGCTAATACCATTGAAGGGGTGAACCTGGTCTGCAACTATGTTTAGGTAGGTGGTATGTGTCAAATTGACATCCACATGAATGGCCGGATCCAGAACATTGTCCAGAACATCACACTCCCTCCACCAGCTTGTCATCTTCCCACATTGCATCCTGTTGCCATCACTTCCCTAGGTAAATAGTGCATACGTACACTGCCGTCCACATGATGTAGTGGATAATGGGGATCATTGGACCGGACGACCTTATACACTAAATAATGTGATGCAGAATGGAATCAGAAATTTTAATCACCATTCAGTTTGATATGACTCTTAATTTTCCAAACTATGCTGAAAAATGAACGATTAATACATTGGGCATTGTTTTTTATTTTAATCGATTATCACAATATGATTGGTTGTGACTATTCCTTGTGGTTTCTCTAAATTAAGTTGTATTCAATTTGCAATGATTTACCAAAAAGTTTGTTTTCACCTCAACGACAGCTGGGCTTAAGGTAACTGTTGGTAAACATAGAAATTGGACGCGAAAATTTGAGTACGATTCTCTACTGTGCTTCACGGGATCGTAGTTCATTCTGTCAAGATATTAAGTACGCAGTCCTTGTACCTTTTTGTTGATTTATCAAATACTTTTTACTTCAAAACAAAGTTTGTTATATTGTGATTCACCTCAGAGCTGTTTTTTTAGTTAATGGTTTTAAAACTCTTTTATGAAGGATTTAATGAAATCCCAATGGAAAAAAATGAATGGGGGGAAAAATACTTCCGGCACCAATTCGGCTGAAAAAGTGAGCACTGTTGCGCTCCATTACTTGGCGGATGGATTGTTTTATCCCAATTAATTACTAATACATTTTACACTAAAGAAAGTGTGCTGTGTTTATCTGTGTCAGAATTAATCGAGTCCACCGTGTGTCTCTGATAGCAGATCTGGACGCCCGCCCGTGGGACTTCCAGGCAGAAGAATGTGCGTTACGTGCCAACATTGAGCGTTTCAACAGCCGACGCTACGACAAGAGCCAAAGCAATCCAGAATTCCTCCCAGTGGACAACTGTCTGCAGAGCGTGCTGGGTCAGCGCATCGACCTGCCCGAAGATTTCCAAATGAACTATGACCTCTGGCTGGAGCGCGAGGTCTTCTCTAAACCCATTTCCTGGGAGGAGCTTCTACAGTGAGTTCTGCAGCGCCTGTTACGTGTTTCAGCGCCTCTTTACTACAGCGGTTGAGAAAATCACTGTAACGCTGTGTCCTAACCAGCTGTGATGCGATAAGATTATAGCGACAAGTGATTTATTTATTTGACCGAAGCGACACAATCACAGCCAATCAGACAATATATGACGATAAATGTACCATCATGAGGAACACAGTTTTGGACCAGTGACAGTTTACAGTGGGCATAGCTACCCGGTTCAGCGCTACCCTGTTGCGGCTAGTTCAAAAACTCCGATTAAGTCTGAAAAGAGCTTGTCGCTTTATCGAGTTGCATCTGAACAGGACACAGTGTTGGAGTAATTCTCTTTCAACGACACTACGCTTCATTGAGTCCAACAACAGGGACCATTTTCCGTGTGCTTGTGTAATATAATCCCAAATCTGCAGTAATGCCACAATTTGTTTTACTCTTAGAGGTGGAAGTGTGTTAGCCATATGTGCTGAGGTAATTTTACATGTTTTGCTTTTGCAGCTTTTAAGAATTGATTACCTGTAACTAAATATTAAACCTTATGTTGTTGTGAAAGACTATTTATCCTGGAGTGTTTTGATGTCTTTTTCAGCAAACTGCTTTATGTATTAAGTACTAAATGTAATACATGAATCCTGTCTGTGGGCCCTGATTGTCTTTGGTTTGTGTTAATAACCAAGTTCATAATTTGTTTCATCTTTTGTTGTAAGACATCTACTGTAGTTCTGTCTTAAAATCAACTCACGTTCAACCTGGTACTACCTTCATCTTTAAAAGTTTTAACTAGTAATGTAAAATGGTATTACCCAGCAAGAACAACACGTTTTACATTGCATTTTCATGAAACATAGAAACATTGTTCTTTTAACCTGTAGCATCAAAATAATATTTTATTTTAGACCTGCAAAATTTGTTCAATTCTTTAGGTTTTTAGGCTCGGTGGAACAATGTTAATTTCCTTCAATAGCAAATCTGTGGCAACCAACATGCAATTTACGACAACAGACATTTTAGAATGTCTGAAGAATTGAGGCGGGATTCTGCGGTAAGACCTTGACCTCACCATACACTCACTGAGCACTTTTTTTAGGAACACTATACTAATACTGGGCACACCGGTGACTTTGTCTCCAAACTTTGCACACAATTTAGTTTTGATCGAATGCACCGTTGCCAAGATCACATCCAGTTTGACATCGACCTTTTAGATATTTGTGCTGCTGTAACTTTTAAACAAAGGTGAAAATCTAAATTATTTTCTGTCGTATCTGTGCAGCTCGGTCTGGAGATTACTTTGAGCCATTGTTCGGACAAATCCGAAAAAGTTTGAAAGGACGTAACACTTTTAAACTGTAGACATCATACCACTGTAATGGGTGGAGTTTCAATGTAAGGGGTCCATTTGAATCATCAAGAGGAGATCGATCAGACTAATGTATGAATGATGTCTCTAGGACGAACGGTTTAAAAGATAAGCGCAAAAGAAAAGTGAACATTTGAACTGGTGGTGGCGCTATGGCATTTGTCCTAGAGGTCCCAAATTTGCTTTGGGGACTTTTCATGACCACCTCTATCAATGTGCCAAATTTCATAATTTTCCTACAAATGGTCCTATGGGCTGCCATAGACTCCCATTGGGAGGAAGAAGAATAAAAATACTACTAATGGATAAAAAATGGACTACGTAACTTCAGTGCTTGTACCCTAACACATTTAATTCACAAGGTAAAACATTAAATAATGTGTTCTTAAAACATTAAATAAATGTTCTTATTAGTGAATTCACAACACAAGCTTTGCATTATTGTCTGTGAGTGCAGATTGTCACTTCCAAACCCAAATATGCAAGCTCTCAAGTTTTACTACAAATTTCTTCTTTGACCCTAATTGGATTTTCCCTTTTCTATTGAGTCCAAATGAAGCAAAACCAGCCAGATTTAATGTTATTCCAACACCGATTAAACGACTCGCTCAGTATAGTATATCGGGCCTATTTATTGATCATAATATCATACTTCTAGCATAGTCTACAATACATTTCAGTGCCCTTGGTTATAAGACAAATAAATACATAAATTATGTTCAAGCTAGAACTAGCACACATGCCAAGCTTGACCGATGTTTGCAAAATAAAAAACATTAGTAAAGATAAACATGTTTTCATGCACACCAACAGAAAGACAACAATGAACCTCACTGTGACAACTGTGGGCAACACTTTTTCATATGACTCAGTAGTTGACATGACAGGGTGAAACTCCTGCCACATGGATGGCAGTGGTATGGTTTCACTCCAGAGTGGGTTTTCTCATGTGCTTTCATGTGAGATGACTGAGTGAATCTCCTGCCACAGAGTGAACACTTGTAGGGTTTTTCTCCAGTGTGGATTCTCTGGTGCTCTTTCAATTGACAGAGAGTAATAAAAGCCTTCCCACACTCAAAGCACACGTGAGCTTTCACACCAGAATGTACTTCCTGATGCTTTTTTAAGCAGTCCACCCGTGCAAAACTCTTTCCACACAAAGAACACAAGTGAGGCTTCTCATTTGTGTGAACTCTCTGGTGTCTCTTTAGCGCCGATGCTGAAATAAAATTCTTATCGCACTGATCACAATTAAACGGCTTAACTCCAGAGTGAGAGCGCTCATGATCTTTAAGACTGCTTGCGTGTATAAAACTCTTTCCACACAGAGAACATATGTACGGTCTCTCACCAGAGTGGATTCTCATGTGATGATCGAGGTTTTCTTTATGTATGTAACTCTTTCCACATTGATGACATGTGTGTGGCCTCTCGCCATTGTGGATCGTCAAGTGTTTCTTTAGGTTTTCAAAACGTGTGAAGGTCTTTCCACACTGATGGCACGTATGCGCCTTCTCCCCATTGTGGGTCGTCAGGTGCCTCTTAAGGTTTTCGATGCGTGTGAAAGTCTTCCCGCACTGATAGCACATGTGCGGTTTCTCGCCGGTGTGGGTTGCCATGTGCCTCTGAAAGTTTTCTTTACGTTTGAAACCCTTTCCACACTGTTGGCATGTGAACGGATTCTCTTTAAAATGAGTTCTTATGTGCCTGTTAAGGGTTTGCTTGCGTTTAAAAGTATTTCCACAATGAGGACAGATGAAAGAGCTTATGGCTTCTGTTCGTTGAGTGCTGTTTTGTAAGAAATATTCAGTCTGTAAGTAACTCAAAGATGTTTCTCCGGTGATGAAATCATGATGTTTCTCCTCAACATCACTCAGTTCTTCACTTTTCTCCATCACTTCCATCAGGTCTAGAATGAACATATGAAATCGACAAAATTAAAAGAGACACATGTGCAATGAAAATGAATAAAAGCGAATCGAGCAGGTCCACAGAAATGTCAACCATAGCATGGATAAATAAAGTTTTAGATAATATTTTAAATTGTTCATTTAGGTGTATGTTATACTGTATTATAGTGCTTTAATGGATTTAGTTTGAGGCGTTATTATTTGTTAAACCTTTCAACCAGCTATATTTCATAGTTGCAAAAGAGGGATCAAAGAACTCTTTATTTTAACAATAATAATTTTACAGAAAGACAAGAAACTATATGAAAAATATAAACACTCACTTTGTCATGACAGTACTTTTTTATTATTATAAGAGCCACATTTCTTATTTTGCTTAGTTTCAACATTCCAACAATAGTCATTCAAACTGCTTGATGCTAAACTAACTTATGTTTGTCTTTTTCGTTTTTGCTTTTTCAATCATTTTGTTTGTGTTCATGCAAACGCCATAAATGTTTTTTGATATTTCAGCCTCAGTTCCTATAATACATCTATAACACACTGTGTACAGGAAATAGTCACACTCGGGACCTTCAGGACAAAAATGTCCCCATTGAAACCCATTAAAACTGCAATATTTGATCCCAGTGTCATTAAACCATAAAATCATGAATTATATGATATTATACTTTCATTCTGGAGCTCTGACTTCAAAATGTACATTTTTATATTTTCCACCAGATGGCGCCATTTGCCTCATGTTTATCCTGTGGAGCAAATACAAACTTTTCCCCAATTCTCTGTTTCCTGTATTATAGAGACCTGCAGGACAACTGAATACATGATGCAGATACAAGTGTGTGTGTGAGAGTGTGTGTGTGTGTGAGAGTGTGTTTGTGTGTGAGAGTGTGTGTGTGTGTGTGTGTAAAAACACAACACTGGCATTATATTAACAAACTGGCATTTAACGGGATAAAATCCTGAAATAAATGAATATTTGGTAGTTATGATCAGAACTGACGTTGGTTAAAAACATTAATTCACTAAAAGTGGAAAATAATATTAATATTTAATATTATGGTAGTTTTTTTTTACACGTACGTTTGTCCTCCGAGTATATTTTTTAAGGTTTAAATGTAATGAACAAATGGTCTACCTTCTTTACTTTAAATACCCATAATAATATGCATTATTAATAAATACCCATAATAATGTGCATTATTAATAAATACCCATAATAATGTGCATTATTAATAAAAAAACTCCGTATCAAATCCTTTGGCTGAGAGAATCACAAACATCAATCCTGATAGGTCAGACAGATCTCTGACTCTTTGATATGTGATGTGTTTAAAGCTTTATCTAAAGACAACAATGCGTTGAATCGGCCTGATTTGTCTTTATTCTGTCTCCTTTCTTCTCTTTCTGATGATGCTCTAAATCCCGTGAGATAAAGACAGAAATAGAGAGATTATATATTTTGTCTGACTCTTAACGGGACTTTGAAGAGGGTCGGTGAGTGTCTTTATCTCGTTGTTCAAACGTGTTTAAAATGATTATAATATACGATGAGTGAAAACCTTTGTTAATGGCTCACCCGACAACTCTTAACGGAAGCTGGTCTCAGATCAGTTTGAAAAGCATCTTATTTTCATCCTACCTCCGTTTACAGCATCTGAAGGCAACATTATCCAGTTATCGGATTCAGTAACAACAAGAAAACACAAATCTCCAGCCTGAAACGTCACTCTTCTTCTCTTGGTTTAACAGCCGCTCAATCCTTGTGACTTTCACCGCCACCTACTGAACAATACAGGGGAGAGACAGGGCGAGTGTTGCATCTATATCATTCTTGCATTATATCTAATTTTTTTTTTTTTTATTAAACATTTGCTTTAATCCTGAAGGAAACTGCTTCATCACACATTTCTTTGTCTAATTGCCCGTTGTGTGTATGTGTGTATATATAAAAAAAATAATAAAAAATAATAGTTTATTTTAGCTTATTTCAGTGAGGCAAGTGGCTTATTTTTGGCTTTATACATATATAGATATATATAAATGCACATAAACACACACACACATACATACATACATACATACATACATTAATACATACTATTTTTCCTTCACTCATCCAAAATCTATTAACTGGAACAGCGCATGCTTGGCAAGAATTGAGGCATACATATATACACATACATACATACATACATACATATACAAATACATACATACACATATATACACAAACATATATTCACATACATAAATACACATACATATACACTCACCTAAAGGATTATTAGGAACACCATACTAATACTGTGTTTGACTCCCTTTCGCCTTCAGAACTGCCTTAATTCTACGTGGCATTGATTCAACAAGGTGCTGAAAGCATTCTTTAGAAATGTTGGCACAAATGTTGTAGATTTGTGGGATGCACATCCAGGGCACAAAGCTCCTGTTCCACCACATCCCATAGATGCTCTATTGGGTTGAGATCTGGTGACTGTGGGGGCCATTTTAGTACAGTGAACTCATTGTCATGTTCAAGAAACCAATTTGAAATGATTCGAGCTTTGTGACATGGTGCATTATCCTGCTGGAAGTAGCCATCAGAGGATGGGTACATGGTGGCCATAAAGGGATGGACATGGTCAGAAACAATGCTCAGGTAGGCCGTGGCATTTAAACGATGCCCAATTGGCACTAAGGGGCCTAAAGTGTGCCAAGAAAACATCCCCCACACCATTACACCACCACCACCAGCCTGCACAGTGGTAACAAGGCATGATGGATCCATGTTCTCATTCTGTTTACGCCAAATTCTGACTCTACCATCTGAATGTCTCAACAGAAATCGAGACTCATCAGACCAGGCAACATTTTTCCAGTCTTCAACTGTCCAATTTTGGTGAGCTCTTGCAAATTGTAGCCTCTTTTTCCTATTTGTAGTGGAGATGAGTGGTACCCGGTGGGGTCTTCTGCTGTTGTAGCCCATCCGCCTCAAGGTTGTGCGTGTTGTGGCTTCACAAATGCTTTGCTGC
>JAVLUX010000163.1:15567500-15942500 GCA_032164185.1 Moxostoma hubbsi
AAACATAAACAACAGGTTGTTAATGGAAATGATTTGTACAGACAATATTGAACTTCATGGTGTCTATAGACAATATTTTGAGAAACATTGATACTTCTAAATTATGTAACTCAATTCAGCACTTTCAGCGAAAGTTTGGAGATATACTTGTGTTTCCTTGGGTTACTTTGGCGCTTTGTTTTAAAGTTCTGGTGGTTCTGTCAATGTTTTGGACCTGTGTTAAGATTGTGGATATTTTGTTGCTAGGATGACGAAGTGAGGCCTTCTGCAAGGAAGACTCACAACTCCCTGTCAAGTGTGAGCTGTAGCACAGAGAAGAGATCTCTTTTCAGGAACTTTACGTTCCGAGCTTTTCTGGACTCTACATCGTGCAGAACTTGGTCAATGGGGTGAAAAGAAAAGGCTAAGAGCCACTAGGGAAGACAACAGCAAGAGGATGAAGAGAGGCGAATAAGAGGGAACGTTCGTCCTAGTGTGGAGGCTTTGTACTGTTGAGGTTGGCCGCACCCCAAAGGTGTCTTTAACCAATCAGAAGTATCTTGTCAGATATCTCTCTGTCCCTCCTCCTGAAGATGATCGATGAGTCTTTGTTTGTGAAAATTCCCTTTTCCTGCTCAAGATAGGGCAATGTTTAATCATGGCCTTTTAGATCTTGGATACAACTGAATATATAAACAATTAATTAACATAAACGTTCCTGAAATCCTGAAAAAAGTATCTCAACAATAGTCAACATGATGTGCTTGTCATGAATAGTTACCATTCTAGTAAAATGACATGAATAAAACCAGATTAAAGATTACAATCATCAATTTGCCCATTATAAAAGTGATTACTGGTCATAAAATTGCAAGGCTAGACATTGTGTACATTTTCCAATCAAATCAAATCACAAATTATTGTCACTCAACCATAAGTGCAACAGTGGGTGAAAGTCTTGGGTGCAGTTCCAAGCAACATAGCAATCATGATACATATACTGTTTTTAGTATAAAAAGGGAGATTTTGTGCATTTTATAGGGTTAAATCAGCAAAGTACTGTGACTTTGAGTGAAATGTTCAAATCAAAATCAAATCAAATCAAATCACTTTATTGTCACACTACTATGTACACAAGTGCAACAGTAGGTGAAAGTCTTGTGTGCAGTTCCGAGTAACATAGCAGTCATGACAGTGACGAGACATAAACCACTTTACAATAAACAACATATTTACACAACACAATTTACATAACAAATGTACACATACTTACACAACAATTTACATATCAAATGTACACAATACACACAATGTAGAATACACAAACTAGATAAGGGTATATAAAAATATATATACACTAATTGAATTGGGGAGAATATATTTGACAGAATTAATAAAGTGCAGTGCTGATTGTTGATCGTGAGAGATCATGTGTTCAAAAGTCTTATTGCTTGTGGGAAGAAGCTGTCATGTAGTCGGGTGGTGCGGGTCCTGATGCTGCGATACCGCCTGCCTGATGGAAGCAGTGAGAGCAGCCCATGACTCGGGTGACTGGAGTCTCTGATAATCCTCCGAGCTTTTTTCACACACCGTCTGTTATATATATCCTGGAGGGAGGGAAGCTCACCTCCGATGATGTTTCTGGCCGTTCGCACCACCCTTTGAGGTCTTTGCGGTTGTGGGCGGTGCTATTGCCGTACCAGGCGGTGATGCAGCCAGTCAGGATGCTCTCTACATTGCTGGTGTAGAACCATGTGAGGATGTGGTGGTTCATTCCAAACTTCCTCAGCCGTCTCAGGAAGAAGAGGCGCTGGTGAGCCTTCTTCACAACGGCCTCAGTGTGGACGGACCATGTGAGTTCCTCAGTAATGTGGACACCGAGGAACTTGAAGCTGCTGACTCTCTCCACCGGTGCTCCATTAATGGTGATGGGGCTGTGTTCTCTGTCTTTCTTCCTGAAGTCCACCACAAGCTCCTTGGTTTTACTGACTTTGAGGGAGAGGTTGTGCTCCTGACACCAGCGTGTCAGAGTGTGCACCTCCTCTCTGTAGGCTGTTTCATCATTGGCAGTGATCAGACCTACAACCGTCGTATCGTCAGCAAACTTAATGATGGCATTGGAGCTATGTGTCGCCACACAGTCATGTGTGTACAGGGAATACAGGAGTGGGCTGAGAACACAGCCCTGCGGGGCTCCAGTGTTGAGGGTCAGTGATGAGGAGATGTTGCTGCCCATTCTAAACACCTGACGTCTGCCTGACAGGAAATCTAGGATCCAGCTGCACAGCGAGCTGTTTAAGCCCAGAGCCCGGAGTTTCACATCAAGCTTGGAGGGCACTATGGTGTTGAATGCTGAGCTGTAGTCTACAAACAGCATTCTCACATATGTGTTCCTTTTTTCCAGGTGGGATAGAGCAGTGTGTATTGTAGATGCAATGGCATCATCAGTGGAGCGGTTGTTGCGGTAGGCAAACTGCAATGGGTCCAAAGAGGTGGGCAGAACAGAGCTTGGATTCAGATGGATTCAGATGAGATGTCCTACAAAAATAGTTAAAAAAAAGACAGTAAGATAGTTTTCAAGCTCTCACGTATTGTACAGAGTTTTAGCATGACACAGGAAATGTCTCATTTTTAAGTATGTCAAATTCGTTCAATCGAAGGTCAAAGGAGTGTCTTAGATTTCCATGGGGGTTTCTTCAGAAGATGGCCTTTAAGTCATATGAATGATCATTAACACGAGGGTTTTCTGGTCTGTGCACTTCTGGACAAGTCTCTGACTGCCAGATGCAGGTCAGCTCAGACTCCTTGTAGCTAGTCCACATTCATAGCTTATTAATGCTTAGGAGGTATTTCCCGGAATGCCATCTTGGTGTAATTCTGTGTTGATTCCTTTTATGTTCCTTTGCCAGGCTACTCCAATCCTACAGGCTACTCACCAGTATAAATTCTCATGTGATTCTTAAAGATTCCTATTTGTGAAACTCTTTCCACACTGATCAACTGTGTGGCGTCTCTCCAGTGTGAACTCTCATGTGGCTCTTAAGGTATTCTTTTTGTCTGAAACTCTTTCCACACTGATAGCATATGTGAGGTTTCTCTCCGGTGTGGATTCTCTTGTGGTTCTTCAAGGCTTCTTTTTGTGTGAAACCGTTTCCACACTGATCACATGTGAACGGCTTCTCTCCAGTGTGGATTCTCACATGGTTCTTCAAAGTTTCTTTTTTTGCGAAACTCTTTCCACACTGATAGCATACGTGAAGTTTTTCTCCAGTGTGGATTCTCTTGTGGCTCTTCAAGGCTTCTTTTTGTGTGAAACTCTTTCCACACTGATCACATGTGAATGGCTTCTCTCCGGTGTGGATTCTCACGTGGCTCTTCAAAGTTTCTTTATTTGCAAAACTATTCCCACACTGATCACATGTGAACGGCTTCTCTCCAGTATGAACTCTCATGTGGCTTTGAAGGGTTTCTTTGAGTCTGAAACTCTTGTCACACTGATCACATGTGAAAGGTTTCTCTCCAGTGTGGATACTCATGTGATCCTTAAGGTTTCCTTTTTTCATGAAACTCTTTCCACACTGATCACATGTGTGCAGTTTCTCTCCAGTGTGAACTCTCATGTGGCTCTTAAGGTTTTCTTTTTGTCTGAAACTCTTTCCACACTGAACACATGCAAATGGTTTTTCTCCAGTGTGAAATCTCATGTGGCTCTTAAGGTTTTCTTTTTGGCTGAAACTCTTTCCACACTGAACACATGCAAATGGTTTTTCTCCAGTGTGAAATCTCATGTGGCTCTTAAGGTTTCCTTTTTTCGTGAAACTCTTTCCACACTGATCACACGCATGTGGCTTCTCTCCAGTGTGAACTCTCATGTGGCTCTTAAGGGTTTCTTTTTGACTGAAACTCTTTCCACACTGAACACAAGCAAACTGTTTCTCTCCAGTGTGGGTTGTCATGTGCCTCTTAATGCTTGATTTATGTGTGAAAGTCTTTCCACAATGAGGGCAGATGAAAGAGTTCATGGGTTTTGTTTTTCGAGTGCTGTTTTGTAAGAAATGTTCAGTCTGTAAGCAACTCAAAGATGTTTCTCCAGTCATGAAATCATGATGTTTCTCCTCAACTTCACTCAGTTCTTCCCTTTTCTCCATCACTACCATCAGGTCTAGAATGAACATATTAAAACGAAAATTAAATTTAAAGAGACAAATATGCAATTAAAATAAATTAGTGAATAGGAAAATTCCACCGAAATGTCAACCATACTATGGAAAAATAGTTTTAAGCAAAGGAACAAACCCCCTATTGAAATTGTTCATTTAGGTCTATATTATACTATGTTATATTGCTATAATGGATTTTTTTTATTTTTTATGAAATTGCATTGTTTATCAACCTCACGAGGTATGCACCATTTCTAAAAAAACATTTTCAACCATACAAATTTCATGGTTGAAAAAGAGGGGCCAAATGATCACTTCATATTATCCATTATAATTCTTCAGAAACACAAGGATTATCTGATGATATCTGGTTCTGAAGAGTTAAGCGGTATCTTCACGATAAATTGCAAACTAGTTTGTGAAATGCATACTGGAAAGCTAATAAATGATGACCCCATCATTTTTCCTATTCAATATCACTAATATAACGTTAACCCTGTCCCTGACAACCATGTCATTCATTTTTATCACATCCATTTGCTGTTAGCCAGCTATAGTTTATCAGTGCATTCAGTAATGTAGCAGATTGAAAGGGAAACATCAGCGCAACTTTTTGCAGCTCAGCAGACAATGGTGCGGTGGTGGATTGTGTCTGTTGAATGTTGATTTCACGTTATGTTGTTACCTAGTTGGTGAGAAGCAATGCTGAAAAGTAAATAAAGTCAATTTTTTATTCTCCATGACAACAAGCTTATAGGTAACTAGCTAACCATGTAGCTCCTTTCATACCTTGTCAGCTGAGTGGGAGCTAATGTGTAAACATGTATTCACCAAACTATTTGTTCAGGATTTGTAGTTTGGTACTCTAATCAACAGAACAATTGCAGTTGTTGCATTTACAAAATTTAATATTTAAAATAAATTTGGTTTTCTACTGTTGAAAGTTCCCCTGAATTTGTATAGCAGAATATGGTGCAACACTGCTGCCGCTGTTTATCTCTTGACTCGGCAGCAGCTAACCACGAGTTATTGTTTGAGTTTGAATCCAGGGTGTACTGAGTGACTCCAGCCAGGTCTCCTACCCGGTGGCTAAGGAGGGTAGAGTCACATGGGGTAACCTCCTTGTGGTCACTATAATGTGGTTCTCACTCTCAGTGGGGTGTGTGGTGAGTTGTGCATGGATGCCGCGGAGAATAGCATGAAGCCTCCACGTGTTCATGCAATCATCTGTCATAGTACCTCAGAAAACAGTGTCTAATACTTCAATCCTTCTCTGTCATAGGTCATGAAGAGCTAACAAAACAGCGAAACATCAAAAGCCACAACATGTTTGTTAGATCCTATACCAACTAAGTTCTTAAAAGAGGTATCTCCTGTAATTTCAGAACCTCTTCTTAATATTTTCAACTCCTCGCTATGCTTAGATATGTCCCAAGAAACTTCAAAATGCCAGTTATCAAACCGCTTATTAAGAAGCCACAACTTGATCCTGGAGAACTGGCTAATTATAGACCAATTTCAAATCTCCCGTTTATGTCAAAAATACTAGAAAAGGTAGTATCCTCTCAAATATGTTCATTTCTACAGAGAAGTAGTATATACGAAGAATTTCAGTCAGGATTTAGGCCTCATCACAGTACAGAGACTGTACTTATCAGAGTTACAAATGACTTGCTCTTATCATCTGATTGTGGCTGCATTTCTCTTCTAGTGCTTTTAGATCTTAGTGCTGCATTCGACATGATAGATCACGACATTCTCCTGAATAGGCTGGAGAATTATGTTGGCATTTGTGGACTTGCATTAGCATGGTCTGGGTCATATTTAGCAGACAGCTACCACTTTGTCTATGTAAATGAGGAATTGTCAAACCAAACAAAAGTAAAATATGGAGTGCCACAGGGATCAGTTTTAGGGCCTCTGCTTTTCTCCTTATATATGCTTCCCCTGGGAGATATTATCAGGAATCGTGGAATAAGTTTCCACTGTTATGCCGATGATACACAACTTTATATTTCTTCAAAACCTGATAAGATTTCACAATTCTTGAAATTAGCAGAGTGTATCAATGAAATGACCAGACATTCCTTCTACTCAATTCTGACAAAACAGAGGTACTAATTATTGGACCAAAAGAACTCAAAAAATAAGCCACTAAAGTATAATTTGACTCTCGAAGGATGTACTGTTACATCATCTTCAACAGCGAAGAACTTTTGTGTTATATTTGATACCAATCTGTCCTTTGAAAATCAAATTACCAATGTTTGTAGAACACCATTCTTCCACCTCAGAAATATTGCTAATTTAAGGCACATGCTCTCTGTTGCTGATGCCGAAAAACTAATTCATGTGTTCATGACCTCAAGACTAGATTATTGTAATGCATTACTGGGAGGATGTCCAGCAAGATCAATAAATAAACTTCCATTGGATCAAAATGCAGCAGCCAGAGTGCTGACTAGAACTAAGGAATATGATCATATTAGCCCCATTTTATCATCGTTACATTGTTACCTGTTAAATTCCGTATTAATTTTAAAATTCTGCAACTATGTACAAAGCTTTGAATGGTCTAGCTCCGCAATACTTAAGTGACCTTCTACCATGCTATAATCCATCACGTTCATTACGATCGCAAACTTCTGGCCTGTTAATAGTTCCTAGAATATCAAAATCCACAAAAGGAGGAAGATCCTTTTCACATTTGGCTCCTAAACTATGGAATAGTCTCCCTAACACTGTTCGGGACTCAGACACACTCCCTCAGTTTAAGTCTAGACTAAAGACTCATCTATTTAGCCAGACATACACCTAATATATTCTTCAGCTCACAATTAGGCTGCTTTAGTTGGGTCTGCAACATTTATCATGATTTATAACTCAGCAATAAATTGAATGGCATCTAGTCTTATATTATTTTATTTGTTTCCCTGTCTCGACCTCGGGACTCCAATCCTGAGGTCACCAGAACCGGCTGTATCCAGCTACTTTCCTGCTTCGTGTTGGACTCCACTGCTACGATTAACTGCAGCCAGTGCCAAACATCACTTCAGTCTATTATGATGGACTTCAGAGGATGAACTGATGCCAACACCAACCATAAGACATGGGATACTTCATATGCCATTGTTTGAACCTTGGATTTAGGATAGACCCCACCGAAATGACCGGGCAGGTTGAACTGCGTTTCACATCACTGATCTCTGCCTGCAACCTCGGTCTATTGATGGACTACGATCTTGAAATGGAATACATTGACTATCAATTACCAACAAAAGCCTTCATCAGCCAATTAACAAGGACAATTACATCTATGTGAACTTCTGCAGTTAATCCAGGATGAACTTCAAAGACATTAATCATTAATCTTACAGTTCAAACAAAATCTGTGTTTAAACACTGACCCTTAACACTTACTTAGTTTAATAATTTTAAACCATGACTTTAACTATACATAAGTAATATTTACATTCATGATGTTAGTCAGAGGGGAACTGGCCCCCACAGTGAGTCTGGTTTAGGGTTAGGGTGGGGTTAGTCAGAGGTGAACTGGCCCCCACAGTGAGTCTGGTTTAGGGTTAGGGTGGGGTTATTCAGAGGGGAACTGGCCCCCACAGTGAGTCTGGTTTAGGGTTAGGGTGGGGTTAGCCAGAGGGGAACTGGCCCCCACAGTGAGTCTGGTTTAGGGTTAGGGTGGGGTTAGTCAGAGGGGAACTGGCCCCCACAGTGAGTCTGGTTTAGGGTTAGGGTGGGGTTAGTCAGAGGTGAACTGGCCCCCACAGTGAGCCTGGTTTAGGGTTAGGGTGGGGTTATTCAGAGGGGAACTGGCCCCCACAGTGAGTCTGGTTTAGGGTTAGGGTGGGGTTAGCCAGAGGGGAACTGGCCCCCACACTGAGTCTGGTTTAGGGTTAGGGTGGGGTTAGCCAGAGGGGAACTGGCCCACACAGTGTGTCTGGTTTAGGGTTAGGGTGGGGTTAGTCAGAGGGGAACTGGCCCCCACAGTGAGTCTGGTTTAGGATTAGGGTGGGGTTAGTCAGAGGGGAACTGGCCCCCACAGTGAGTCTGGTTTAGGGTTAGGGTGGGGTTATTCAGAGGGGAACTGGCCCCCACTGTGAGTCTGGTTTAGGGTTAGGGTGGGGTTATTCTGAGGGGAACTGGCCCCCACTGTGAGTCTGGTTTCTACCAAGATTTTTTTTCTCCATTAATCAACATCTTATGGAGTTTTGTATTCCTTGTCGCTTCAGCTGCACACTGGGGTTATTAATACAATTATTATTTAATTACTTATTTTTAAACACGATTAACAATCGTATTTTATCTAATTACACAATGATGATTCATAGACATTACAGTTTTATCATCTGTTAATGCCTGATCTTCTGTAAAGCTGCTTTGAAACGATGTGTGTTGTGAAAGGCGCTATACAAATAAAATTGACTTGACTATTTTCAATATTTATTTTTAACTTTATTTTTTATTTATTCATTTATTTTGCATTGTTTATTTTATTTTTATGTGATCGTATATTTTTTATATTTATTTATTCCCGGATATATTTATTTCCATATTTATATATTCCCATATATATTTATTTATTTATACATGTATTTATTTTTACTTTTCTAATTTTTTACAAAATGGAAATGAGGGATGCGGTCCTTGCCTAGCTCCAGTGCATCATTGGTTGAGAGCTCAATAGTACTTATCGGAAGCAAATAAGATGGACGTCCCACCTTATCACCCCTGACTCACACAGAATTAATATGCAGGGAAACGTTTTACAGATAGTCCAACAATCCAGGATGTGCTTAACATTCATACCAGCCTACAGCTCTCCTAAACCATCAATAAGCACCTCTACTCTAAATGAAACAGTCATTTGATGCGGTTATTGACTTCATTCGCAATTGCGCAACTCTCTAGATATATGTGAAGCGTCATCTATAGATTTTTTTTTTTTATTGGAGAACTTATATATACATACATACATACATGATCAGGGAAATGAAGCATAGCTGTATCTTTTACAATGAACAATCATAACAACAGAAAACAATATTATGGATTTGCGGACATCAAAATATTATATACACAGAAAAAAAAAGAGAAAAGCATAAGGTTAAATCATATAAATTATTAAACTTGCTAATTTTGTGGTTTTGTTGAAGATACAGTTCCCCATTTATTTTGTGATTTGTAGTATAACCAATAAATCTTGGATTGACTTAAGCTCTTGTGTTTTTAGCCCCACAAATAGCTATAGTTTATATGACTATGATCTGACGTCACATCAAAACAAGTCAAGAGTAATCGAGCACACGCTTCAATCTACCTTTTTTTTTTTTTTTTTTTTTTTACACTTTATTCAATAACAAAACATACAGTAATTAAATACAAAACAACAATAATAATACAAAGAAAAAAATACAACAAGGTATATAGAAAACTATTAAAAAAAAAACCATTTCTTTAATTACAAAATAATACAAAGGCCCTTATAAAGGATAACATTTCAAGGCTTTACAACAATCTATAGTCTTTTTTGCCTTGGAATTCCTTATACCCTCCAATGTTTTAAGGTACTGAGAAATCTCAAATTTAAATTGTATAAAACTAGGTGCAGTTTTTGCCCATCGACATTTATGAATGTGATATTTACCTAAAATAATAAACAAGTTAAGGACAAAACCAATTTTCTTTTCTAGAGGCTTATCGTAAAAAAATATGATATCCTTATCCTCCAGGATAATGTCAATTCCAGAAATCCCCTTAAAGAAGATCTTAAAATCACACCAAAACAATTTAGTACAAATACAATTAAAAAAAAGATGACATATAGTCTCGTCATTTAAATTACAGAATAGACATTTCAAGTCGATATCTTTCTTAAATCTTTTAATGACCTGATTAACTGGATAAATACCATGAATAATTTTAAATGAAACCTCACGAATCTTATTAATGACACAGTATTTCCTGGAAACCATAAAAACCTCCACCCACTTAATGCCCTGAAAACGTAAATTCCAGAAACTTTTAGCTGGAGGAATTCTAACTGAACAACAGACCTGTCTGATGAAATTATTGTTGCATTTTTTATCAACAATACTTATACCCTCTAACCTCAAATTAAAATCAATAGTTATATTCAAATCAACAGCATTAGCAGAGCGCAACAATTGAAGAAGACCAGAAGGTATTGCATCAAAAACTATTGCATAATCCTTTGCAGATATCGGCAGTATGAATTTATCCATAAATTCTCCATATGAAAGCAAGTGACCATCCTGACGAAGCAACTGTGTCACTAATAAAATATTGTTTCTAAACCAATATTCCAAGAAAGGTGTTTTATTCTTATATTTAATATCTTTATTATTCCATATCAAACATCTATGGGGAGAGAAATTGTGTTTGTATGCCAGCATCCAGGATAACAGAGCCTGTCTGTGAAAGTTAGATAGCTTAATAGGGACTTTATTAATATCAAAGTTGCAACTGAGGAGAAACTTAATACCTCCAATTTGGTTAAAAATTTGATTTGGAATATAATACCACAATTTGTTATTAGATTTGATACAATTCTGAATCCATTTAATTTTAAAGACAGTATTAGAAACTTCAAAATCAATGGCATTTAAACCACCTTTATGAAATGAATTGCCTAATATACCTCTATTTAAGTAATGTGGCCTATTCTTCCAAATAAAATTGTACATTTTCGTATTAACTTGCCTAATAATTGAGTTTGGAGCATCTAAAACCATTGCTGTATAAGATAATCTAGACAACCCTTCAGCCTTTGATAGCAATATTCTACCGGTCAAAGATAAATCTCTCATTAACCACATATTAAATTTCTTTTGCACTTTATCAATTAATGGAGGATAATTTATGTCAATTCTTTCCTTTTGATTTTTACATATTTTGATCCCCAAATAAGAGACTTGGTTTTTAACTGGTATTCCACACAATTCCACCACACCATCAGGCATGTCTTTCAAAGGGAACAATTCACATTTATTAATATTTATAATTAAGCCAGAGACTGACGAAAACATATCTAAACACCTAAGTGCTGCATTTATTTCTTTGTCACTTCTCAAAAATATGGTTGTATCATCTGCAAGCTGTGAACATTTTATTTCTTTGTCAAATAAACAAATACCTTGAAATGGGTTCTTTTTAACATGAAGGCACAGTACTTGCATAACCAATAAAAATAAGAAAGGAGCTATAGGGTCCCCTTGTTTAACACCTCGAGAAATGTTAAATCTGGGAGTTGTACCAAAAGGTAATTTAATAGAAGTATTACAATCACTATACATTGTACGAATTGCTCTAATAAAAAAGTTACCAAAGCCAAAAAAACCAAGAGTATCCATCAAGAATGCATGGTCCACAGAGTCAAAGGCTTTATAATAATCAATGAATAATATATAACTTTCATCCTGAATTAAGAAATTATAATCAATTAAGTCCAAAACTAGACGAATATTATTTCCAATATATCTGCCATGCATAAAGCCAGACTGGCAATCATCAATAATTATATCCAGACAAAGTTTCAGCCTCTCTGCAAATATAGACGATAACAGTTTAGTATCATTATTAATTAAAGATATGGGCCTCCAATTTTCAATATTAAGTGGATCTTTACCCGACTTTGGAATAAGAGTTATTAAACTTTGATTCATAGTAGGCAGCATTTTCTCCGTTTCCAATATTTCCTGAAAAACTTTTAAAAGGAACACAGCAAGATCTTCCTGAAAGGTTTTATAAAATTCGGCGGTTAAACCGTCATTACCCGGTGATTTATTATTCTTCAATTTGGCAATGTTTTTATGAATTTCATCTAGTGTTATTTCCCTATCACAAAAATGTTTTGAATCTTCATCTATTACTGTAGAATTAATTCGAATATTTTCCAAAAAAATCCCTGCGCCTTCAATATCTTCAGCTTTTGTGTATAATTTTTTATAAAAATTGGTTACAAACTGAGAGATCTCATTTGAGTCAGTTGAGATTTTATCATCAATCAAAAGCCTTTTAAGAGAGGACAATTCAGTATTTCTCTTTTCGAGATTAAAAAAATATTTTGAGTTCTTTTCTCCCTCTTCCAACCATTTACGCCTTGTCCTCACAAATGCTCCTTTTGCCTTATTCTCAAATATTTGATCCAATTCTAATTGTAATTTAACTAACAAGTCTTTATCTATTTGAGATAAAATATGTTTTTCATATATAAGAATAATATGTTTAATGATGGAATCCTCTTTAACCCTTCTGGCTCTGGCCAATTCTTTTCCAAACCTGATAGCATACTTTCTTACTGAATACTTCATAAATTCCCAATGTTTACCAAATACTTTAGAAGCATTTGCCTTACTATAAGACTCCTTTATAATATTTTTAACATCTTTCTGAAATTGTTCATTTCCAAGGAGAGAGTTATTTAACTTCCAATAATTAAAACCAGATCTTTTTTCAGCCAAATTATCAAAACCAAACGTGACATGGATCATTTTATGGTCAGTAAGAATGGAAGGTATTATATCAATTTCCTTAACTTTCTGTGCTAGTTCTTTAGACAGTAGCCAAAAGTCAATTCTAGATTGTCTGGAGCCATCCTTGTTACTCCATGTAAACTCAACTTTACTAGGATTCCTATCTCTCCATTCATCAAGACAATTAAGATGCAAACATAAGTCGCTAATATAAGAGAAAGAATACTGTCTAACCTGTCGTGGAGGCAGACAGTCCAACAAGGGGTCACTGATGGTGTTCCAATCTCCACCCAAAACCAACTTAGCATTAGAAAATGTTAACAACATCCCTGAAATCTCCTCTTCAAAACTCTGCAACAAAGTCTGATTCTCAGCTTTATTATTATAACCATAAATGTTTCCTAAAATAACAATATTATCATCTATCTCAACTATCAAAACTATCCATCTTCCAAATGAGTGTACATTACTTTTCAGTATTTTCCCTTTAAACATTCCTCTTAAAGTTGCAACACCTGCAGAGTTACTGCTTCCATACGACAGCCAAAGATCATCCCCCCATTGATTCCTCCAAAACTTGTAGTCAGAACCTAAAGCGTGCGTCTCTTGCAAAAAATAAAAATCAGCCTTGAATTTTTTAAGATATAGAAAAATAGCTTTTCTTTTCAACATGTCACGAATACCCCTCACATTAAACGAATATAAACGTAATGACATTGCACACAGAAACGAGCAATGAAAGGAACATTAAACGCCGTAGAACAACATAACTACAAAATAATAATAATAAATAATCAGTCCCGTGTGAACAATTAAATAAATCTATCCAAAAAGAAAATGTGAAACATAATAATATAAATTATCTACTAGTCCAACGCTCTCATAGACAAAGCAAAAAGAGCTCAATTATGAATATCCCAAACAGAGATGGTGATTAGATTACCCGTCACGTACAGCGTAGCAAGCAACTATTGCACACTACACTCGAACTTCTTTTCCATCGATTATTGCTTTAGCTCCCACATAAAACGCTCTTTTCCCTTCTTTGCGCGCAGCATCGATTTGCGGCCACAGCTTGTTCCGAGCCTCCTTATCTTTTGACGTCAGGTCTTCCCCAAACCGCAACTTCCTCGAGTTCAAATATTCCGATCCTCTGGCGTTCTTCCAAATGAGATCTCTTGTTGATCTAGCTACGAACCTAATGATAACTGGCCGAATCTTCTCCGCACTCTTTCTGCCAACCCTGTGGCTGACATCAATGTGCTGTTGACAAGCTTCCTCATTTTCCGGGATGACAGAGCGGCAGATTTCAACCACCCGGATTTTAACATCCTCACCTTCCTGTTCAGCCAGTCCATACAGCCTCAAGTTCCATCGTCTTTGGTACCTTTCCGTATCATTGAGCTTGTCCTCCAGTTCAGTTATCCGTTTCTCGTGATCTTCACCCATCGTTTTCATATTAGAGATGACTGCCTTTACATCCTTCAGTTCTTGAAAAAGAAATTCTGTAGCCTCCTTCAAAGAATTAACACACTCTCGATTTTGCTGTATTTCTTGATTGAGAACAGCTGTATTCTGAGTCATCTTCTCCACTAATATCTTCACGATATTATCTTGTACCTCCCCGAGTGTGGGTTCAGGCCGACTTCTCTTAGAATCTGGGGTGCAAGGCTCAGATTCGGGCAGGGGTATAAGACAATCATCACCTTTCCGTGCATATGAGTGCATGATCGACTGATCAGGAGAGTCTTTTGAGCGCCCAGACGCGGTTTTATCTTTGTTCTTTGCAGGCCTTTTCTCCGCCATTGCGTAAAGGAATGTATCAAATACAAGAAAATTAGGAAAAACTCGAAGCGTAAGACCGTTTCCTCGCTATGTCTCACACATAAAGACTGCACACCATTAAACTATGAACGTTATCGTTGTTCATATGGCGTAAAAAAAGAGTTAGTTTTTAAGCACAAAGATCGCGTGTGTCTCGTTCGCCATCTTGGCCACGCCCTCTTCAATCTACCTTAAACCAACAGTAAGCAGGACCCGCCCACATCATTATCATGTATAATGATATGTATAATGTATAAATGTATAATGACATTTATTCCTTTATTTATTTTCTTATTATTAAACAATTACTCATTTATGTATTTATTTATTATTTCTACAGGTTTTATCCTCCATAGTTCAAAAGAATAATTCACTGGCATATCGGACATAATTACAAATGCTTCTCGAAACGTTTCAGTCAAAATAACTTGGGACTGTCTCAGTCTGTCTTTGTCTTTATTCTGTATAATCACGATACACTAAGTATAAAGGACACCCACTCAAGCGGTATATCAAAGAAACCTTCTGCAGAAAAAAAAAAACGAATAATAAATATAGACAAAGTAGCAAGATTTCATGGCGACTTCAAACATCCTTTAATTCTGCAAAGCAAATTTATGGTGGGCGGGGGAACTTGTTTAGACTTACGATTTCTGATGTCTGGATTCTATCTGCTGAGGTTTATGATTAATATCCAAATTATAATATTCTAAAATCTGACAGATGCTTTCTGTAGAAAAGTACATTTTCATTTAAGCTTATTGTATCTGTCTCATTATTATTTGTTGGTTTAACTATGTTATGTAATTTCACACCTCCTATGCTGTTTTACTAATATCACAAATCTTGTTAAATGCATGCTTTGTGACCATAATATTCTTCAGCATCATTAATAACCTTATCGTTACAGAGTGATCCAACTTCATTCAAAAGAACTTGGATCTCATTCTGTCTTTGTCTTTATTCTGTCTCCTTTCTTCTCTTTCTGATGATGCTCTAAATCCCGTGAGATAAAGACAGAAATAGAGAGATTATATATTTTGTCTGACTCTTAACGGGACTTTGAAGAGGGTCGGTGAGTGTCTTTATCTCGTTGTTCAAACGTGTTTAAAATGATTATAATATACGATGAGTGAAAACCTTTGTTAATGGCTCACCCGACAACTCTTAACGGAAGCTGGTCTCAGATCAGTTTGAAAAGCATCTTATTTTCATCCTACCTCCGTTTACAGCATCTGAAGGCAACATTATCCAGTTATCGGATTCAGTAACAACAAGAAAACACAAATCTCCAGCCTGAAACGTCACTCTTCTTCTCTTGGTTTAACAGCCGCTCAATCCTTGTGACTTTCACCGCCACCTACTGAACAATACAGGGGAGAGACAGGGCGAGTGTAGCATCTATATCATTCTTGCATATATATATATATATACACACACACACAAATATTTTTTTCAATGTTATTGCCCAGGAAACAAGATTTATACATATATATAATTTATTTTTATTATAATTAAAAAAAAAAAAAAAAATATTTAGGACAACTAAAAAAAAAGCTGCGTGTCTGAGGTGACTAGATTTCTGAAATGAAAAACGGGGACATTTCTTGTTCATTGGTGAATATGTCATTGAAATTTCATGTTACTTATCTATGATATAAGCACACTTCGGATGTTGTGTATCTTGACCAGGGGCTAAAAACGGTTCAAGGAACGAAAACAGAAAATGGTCGAAATTTTAAGCAGAACATTACCGAAAACCAGAACAAAGTGATTTTAATTTGTTCCAGTGTGAAGCGTTATTTTTAAGTGCTGGTCACCGGTTATAACCAGTTAATTTTGTTTCCGATTATTTTTTAATGAAACCGAAACTAAAGGCCAAAGGGTTTATCACAGTTCACGTTTTGGAGCTGCACCACTTCATGTTGAAAAAATTAAACATGTGCTTTAATCCTGAAGGAAACTGCTTCATCACACATTTCTTTGCCTAATTGCCCATTGCTGATAAATCCACCACACAATAAAAAATAATTGCTTATTTTAGCTCATTTCGGTGAGGCAAGTGGCTTATTTTGGGCTTGTTTCTCACGAGATCTGTCAACACAGTAATTGGCATTTCACCCACCCCTTGCAGAACTTCTGTACCGGATGCCTCATATGACACAAAGACATTCAATATTGTTTAAGAATCATTATTATTATTACACTATTTCACCAAACTGTATCTATCGGTTATCTTATATGGTATCACATGGACCTGTTTTTCTTAATTATACCTTTTATTTTGAGCAACTCTTATGCATTATGATGCTTCTTTTCAGTCACTTGTTTCCCAGCCAGTCACAATGTAATCTATGCTGTAATGTGCTGACTTACATTCATTGTTGTTCTTTGCAGATCCTTTATTGTATTTCTAATCCTTAATGGCGAGAACAAGTAATCAGTAAAGGAAGACGAATACCTTAAAACAGCTATAACGAGCAGCCCCCTCTGTTGGCCAAAATAAACACAGCAAGGGGAACCTTGATGCCGGTAAGCTTCAAGAGGGGCTTTCTTGCCATGTATGTTCACTTAGTGCACTGTTTTGAACACTCAATAAAACAGGGACTTATATTGGGGCAGCTCCAGTTGGGGACAGACCGTCAAAAACCGGGACTGTCCCCAGAAAACGTGGACGTCTGATCACCCTATGCTTTTCCTATGTAGAGTCACAGATAGTGCTGGAACCTATCAACAAATATTATAAAGGATGAAATTGTATGCATTTATAACATGTCAAATTAAAAAAACCAAAAAAATCTACATACATTATAGAGTTGAGCCAGATGCCATTGTGTTTTTATTGCATTCACATGTTTACCCCAAATTGTAATGATATTGACATATTAGTTTGAATCACAGAATTACTATACAGGGTTTTGAAAGAAGTGTTTGAAACATGCCAGAGAAACCACTGCTAGAGAAAACACACTTTTGGCCAAAACAGCATGCCAAACAATTCACTCCCCAACAAAACTAAAAGATGTACCTATATTTTTTTTTTAGGAATAACTTGATGTGTACTATTGATATTTCATTAATGGATTCCATTCTTGCAGGTGAGGGAGATGTTCCTGACCTTATAAAAACAATGAATCAACATCAATGCATTTGATCCAAGCAAGAACTAGCACATTTCCCAGCTTGACCGATTTTTTAAAAATGGATTACACAGTACAGGCCGGCATGTCAAGTGTTAATGATCTCATAGCAAGTTTGTCTTTTAACAACTACGATTACATTCAATTATCTCTACAAAACATGAAGCATTTTACAGCAACACACTACCAACAAGACACAACTTCAGTTACATTAGAGAGAACTTTTTGGAGAAATTCCATCAAGTCTAAACGAAACACTGTTAAATTGACAGCATTAGATCTGAAGATGATTTTTGCTCACTGTGACTTGTTTTCATATGATTCTTTAATCTATTTGCTCGGATGAAACTTTTCCCACATAAAGTGCATTGGTACGGTTTCTCTCCGGTGTGGATTCTTTCATGTGGTTTTAGGTGAGACGACTGAGTGAATCTCTTGTCACAGTGTGAACACTTGTAAGGTTTTTCTCCAGTGTGGATTCGCTGATGCTCCTTTAATTGGGCGGCTGTGGTAAAAGACTTTTCACACTCAAAGCACATATGTTCCTTTACACCACTGTGTATTTTCTGGTGTGCTTTTACATCCACCAGATATGCAAAACCCTTTCCGCAAACAGAACAGAAGTGATGCTTCTCCTTTGTATGAACTTTCAGGTGTCTTTTCAGGGCTGATTCCACAATAAAATTTTTACCACACTGATCGCAGTTAAATGGTCTTTCTCCAGTGTGAGAGAGCAGATGATCACGGAGACATTTTGACCATGTGAAACTCTTTCCACAATGCACACATATGTGTGGCTTCTCTCCGGTGTGAATTCTCATGTGATTCTTAAAGGTTCCTTTTTGTGTGAAACTCTTTCCACACTGATCACATGTGTGCGGCTTCTGTCCAGTATGAACACTCATGTGCCTCCAAAGCCCATTTTTACACGTAAAACTCTTTCCACACTGATCACATGTGAACGGCTTCTCTCCAGTGTGAACTCTCATGTGGATCTTAAGGTATTCATTTTGTCTGAAACTCTTTCCACACTGATAGCATACGTGAGGTTTCTCTCCGCTGTGGATTCTCTTGTGGCTCTTCAAGGCTTCTTTTTGTGTGAAACCCTTTCCACACTGATCACATGTGTACGGCTTCTCTCCGGTGTGGATTCTCATGTGGCTCTTCAAAGTTTCTTTTTTTGCAAAACTATTCCCACACTGATCACATGTGAACGGCTTCTCTCCAGTATGAACTCTCATGTGGCTTTGAAGGGTTTCTTTGAGTCTGAAACTCTTGTCACACTGATCACATGTGAAAGGTTTCTCTCCAGTGTGGATTCTCATGTGATCCTTAAGGTTTCCTTTTTGCGTAAAACTCTTTCCACACTGATCACATGTGTGCGGCTTCTCTCCAGTGTGAACTCTCATGTGACTCCGAAGGCCTAATTTACATGCAAAACTCCTTCCACACTGAACACATGCAAATGGTTTCTCTCCAGTGTGAACTCTTGTGTGTCTCTGAAGGGTTTCATTTTGGCTGAAACTCTTTCCACACTGAACACATGCAAATGGTTTTTCTCCAGTGTGAAATCTCATGTGGCTCTTAAGGTTTTCTTTTTGTCTGAAACACTTTCCACACTGAACACATGCAAACCGTTTCTCTCCGGTGTGGGTTGTCATGTGCCTCTTCAAGTTATCTTTATGTTTGAAACCTTTACCACACTGGTGGCATGTGAAAGGATTTTCTTCAGAATGAATTCTTATGTGCCTCCTAATACTTGTTTTATGTGTAAACGTCTTTCCACAATGAGGGCAGATGAAAGAGTTCATGGGTTTTGTTTTTCGAGTGCTGTTTTGTAAGAAATGTTCAGTCTGTAAGCAACTCAAAGATGTTTCTCCAGTCATGAAATCATGATGTTTCTCCTCAACTTCACTCAGTTCTTCACTTTTCTCCATCACTTCCATCAGGTCTAAAATTAACATATGAAATCAACTAATTTAGAGACAAACTTGCAATGAAAATAAATAAAAGTGAATAGGCAAATTCCACGGAAATGTCAAGTTTAAAGGAAAGGATCAAACCCCCTATTGAAATTGTTCATTTAGGTCTATATTATTCTGTATTACATTGCTATAATGATTTTTTTTAATGAAATTACATAGTTTATTGTGTGCACCATTTCCAAAACAGCATTTTAAACCAGCCAAATTTCATAGACGAACTACTGAACATTCGGCAGCACATACCAAACAATCTTTTCCCATGTTTTGCTGGACATTTTAGTTAGAGGATCAGCGGTGTTGTTCAAGCGCACTAAGAGATGCAAGTGAGGGAAGTGAGCCGGCACGCTGGCTTTCAACGCCGCTGCCGAGTATTCATTTAGCAAATCTCCACTCTCTTCCTAACAGAACGGACAAACTACTTCTCCTCAAACAAGGACTTTCCAAAATCTGCTGCCTTGTGCATCACAGAAACCTGACTGAGTGAAGCCATCTGGACAGCGCATTTCACCTGCTGTTCAAAGCGGTTTCATCGAGTTATCAGGGAAAATGAGAGGCTTTGGAACATGTTTTTACTCTCAACAGATGACTGATCAGATCACATTCATGGAACAACAATACCCGGACTCATTTATTATAATTCTTGGTGATTTTAAGAGAGCTAATCTCACCCATGAACTGCAAAAAATACAGACACGCCCCACCAGAGACGGAAATATACTGGATCACTGCTACACAACATTAAAGGATGCATATTACTCTGTCCCTAGAGCAGCTTTGGGACTCTCTGATAACTGTCTGGTTCATCTACTTCCGAATTCCAGGAAGACACTTTAATCAGCTAAGCCTGTAGTTAGGACTGTAAAGAGCATGCTTATAGAAGTGGAGATAAAATCTTGTATAATCAAGTATGTAGGGAATAAACATCTGGCTGATGACCTGAATGTGTTTTGAAAAGCTCAGTCTCACACCCCACACCCAATCTGACCTTCTCTTAACAAAAATATCAATACCTCTTGCGACCCTCCCTCCTCCTGCTACTCAACCTGCACTTAAGATATGTGAAGAGGATGTGTGTCTTCCAGAAAGACAAATAAAGCATCAGGCCACAACAGAGTTTCACCCGTCTGTTTAAAAGCCTGTGCTGACTAGCTGGCTCCCATCTTCGCACAGATCTTCAACAGATCAATTAAGTAGTGTGAAGATCCCTGCTGCTTCAAATGCTCCACCATCATCCCCGTCCCAAAGAAAGCCAAGATCAAATGACTTCATGACTACAGACCTGTCGCTCTGACGTCTGTATTCATGAAGTCATTTGAGAGACTGGTGTAGGCCTACCTGAAGGACATCATTGGACCCTTTCTGGACGACCTTCAATTTGATTATTGAGCAAACAGGTCTGGGGATGATGCACTCAACATGGGGTTGCATCATATCCTGCAACATCTCGGCAGACCAGAGACATATGTATATATCCTTTTTGTGGACCTCAGTTCGGCTTTCAACACCATCATCACAGCTATTCTCTGGACTTTATTAAACCAACTCTGTTCCCACCTCTATCTGTCAGTGGATCACCAGCTTTCTAATGGACAGGCAGCTAGCAAGACTTGGGAATTTCACTTCTAGCACCTGTGCGATCAGAACTGGTGCCCCCCAGGGATGTGTACTCTCCCCACTACTCTTCTCCCTGTACACCAATGACTGCATTGCCATGGACATTTCTGTTAAGTTCCCAAAAGCCTGCAGACTACACTACTGTCATCAGCCTCATCCAAGATGCCAATGAGACTGCATATGGAAGGGAGGATGAACAACTGTCCGTCTGGTTCATTCAAAACAACATGGAGCAGTGGGGAGAGCACACATTCCTGGGGGGCTCCCGTGCTGATCGTACATGTGCTGGAAGTTAATTTTCCCCAGTCTCACTTGCTCTATAAGCAAATTGAAGGGTATATAGAAAGGGTTCAGTGGTGTCCTCAGGTGGGCCAACACCAGTCTCTCAAATTACTTCATGACCACAGATGTCAGAACGATGGGTCTGTAGTCATTAAGTCCTTTGATCCTTGATCTTCTTTGGGACAGGGATGATAGTGGAGCATTTGAAGCAGCAGGGAAATTCACACTGCTCCAGTGATCTGTTGAAGATCTGTGTGAAGATGGGGGCCAGCTGGTCAGCACAGGATTTTAGGCAAGTGGGTTATACACAGTCTTGGCCCTGTGCTTTCTTTGTCTTTTGTTTCCAGAAGACCTGGCACACCTCCTCTTCACAGATCCTAAGTGCAGGTTGAGTAGTGTGTGTGTGGGGGGGTTGTTGCAAGAGGTGTTGGTGTGAAGTGAAGGTCAGCGTTGGGTGTGAGACTGGGATTTTCAAATCTAAAGTAAAACACATTTAAGTTGTCACCCAGTTGTTGGTTCCCTACAGAGTTGTGGATGGTGTCTTGAAGTTAGTAATGTCTTTCAGGCCTCTCCACACCGATGCAGGGTCATTAACTGATAACTTGTTTTTCAGCTTCTCAGAGTATCTTCTTTTAGCCACTTTAATTTCCTTAGTGTGTTTTTGACCTGATTATACAAGATTTTAAACCCACTTCTGTAAGAAACACCTTTGGCATGACAAAGCTGTCTGAGTTTTCCTGTAAACCATGGTTTGTCATTGTCGAATGTAAATAAGTCCTAGTAGGAATGCACATATCCTCACAGCAACTGATTCATGATGTTACAGTATCTGTGAGCTCATCTAGATTGGTGTCTGTAGCTTCAAAACACTCCAATCAGTGCAGTCAAAGCAGGCCAGCTCTGCTTCAATGGTTCAATTCTTTAGAATCCTTACAACAGCTTTAGCTGATTTAAGTTTCTGCCTAGAAGGTAAACCAGACAGTGATCAGAGTGTCCCAAAGCTGCTCTAGGAACAGAGCGATATGGATCCTTTAATGTTGTGTAGCAGTGGTCCAGTATATTTCTGTCCCTGGTGGGCATGTAAAGTGCTGTCTGTATTTTGGCAGTTCACGGGTGAAGTTGACTTTGTTAAAAATCGGCAAGAATAATAAGTGAGTCCGGGGTATTGCTGTTCTGTGTCTGTGATCTGATCAGCCAGCTGTTGCAGCGCTGCATTCATGCAAACATTATAACAGTCACAAGCCTGTTACTGGGCTGTGACGCTAGCATTTAATTTTCTTCCACAACACTAGGGGTGCTAGATTGCCATAATTATTGTATTAATAGTGGTGCTGTTGTAGAAGAAAGTAGTACAGCATGTGGAGATGTAAGCATGGCTTGCTTGCTGTGCACAATACCACCCCTGGAGTTGTGAGTTTGAATTCAGGGCGTGCTGAGTGACTCTAGCCAGGTCTCCTAAGCAACCAAATTGGCCCGGTTGCTAGGGAGGGTAGAGTCACATGGGGTAACCTCCTCCTGGTCGCTATAATGTGGTTCTGGCTCTCGTGGGGCATGTATTGTTGTGCATGGATGCCGCTGAGAATAATGCAACCCGATATCACGCCGAGGCGTGAAATAGACACGCCGGTCCACTCGCGGATGCGTGTCGGTGTCACGCTTTGCCTCCTCCAGGCGTGTACATGACACGCGCGCGTCTACGTAGAATACCGGCAGGGGGCGATCGTTTCCTCAACGCCAACAACTCTCCGCGCACCAAAGAGGAAGCGATACCGTTGTCGTCGCGTTGCACGTTCGTGCGGGCGGGATGCCGGCCAATTTCGCCGGTTACTTTCACTTGTGACCATATGTGACAAATAAAGGTTCATTATAGTGCTGCTTTCATGAAGAAATCCTAACGTTGCTGTAGCCTAACGTTGTTATATGTGTGTGTGTGTGTGTGTGTGTGGGCTGTCGAGTATCTTGTGCTGATGTAAATAAATATATATATATATATATATATATATATATATATATATATATATATATATATATATATATATATTATTTATTTAAAAAGTGTATTTATGTACAAAAATATATATCCTGCTAACCGGAACTGGAGAACGCGATATATCGCTTCCTCTTTGGTGCGCGGACAGTTGTTGGCGTCGAGGAAACGATCGCCCCCTGCCGGTATTCTACGTAGACGCGCGCGTGTCATGTACACGCCTGGAGGAGGCAAAGCGTGAAATAGACACGCATCCGCGAGTGGACCGGCGTGTCTATTTCACGCCTCGGCGTGATACCGGGTTGAATAATGTGAAGCCTCCACACATGGTACGTCTCCACGGTGACGCACTCAAACAAGCCACGTGATAAGATGTGCAAATTGACGCAGATGCAACTTTGATCAGACGGTTATTTAATAATCGCGACAGGTCTAACACAAACAAGTTGATACTCTCTGTACAATGCTTACTTATGTTGATGTAAATTATGATAAACAAATGGTCTCCCTACTTTACTTTAAACACCCATAATAACGTTACATACCGTAACACAGGCGTTACAGGCGTTTTATAGCAGATCATACGGATATCGGGAGAATCAAACATCCACCGCTCGTTCTTTTACCACGATGATTCATTATTACTTTGATCTGTGACATATTTCAAGCTTTCTACTTCTACAGCCAACATTTGAGAAGAGATTATTTTGAAAAGCTTTGCGATTTGAATTGTATTTTTGCTGAACGTTGAATCATATTTATGTCACACACGACCACTACAGGGCGGCGCTCACTCTGATTGAAACGGTCAACGTTAAAGTCGCCATGTAATAGAAGCTTTGACCGACTTCTACTGTATTGTTACGTATTTCCTAGTGAAACAGCTTTCGATCATGAAAAAAATGTAAGGCGGATACATTGTTTTTACGTTGGACAAGGCTGGAGCCGTTGTACAAATACAGATGAATGTGAAACAAGCGAGTAGAAGCTAATTTGTCCACGTTTTGAATCACGATACACTAAGTATAAAGGACACCCACTCAAGCGGTATATCAAAGAAACCTTCTGCAGAAAAAAAAAAACGAATAATAAATATAGACAAAGTAGCAAGATTTCATGGCGACTTCAAACATCCTTTAATTCTGCAAAGCAAATTTATGGTGGGCGGGGGAACTTGTCTAGACTTACGATTTCTGATGTCTGGATTCTATCTGCTGAGGTTTATGATTAATATCCAAATTATAATATTCTAAAATCTGACAGATGCTTTCTGTAGAAAAGTACATTTTCATTTAAGCTTATTGTATCTGTCTCATTATTATTTGTTGGTTTAACTATGTTATGTAATTTCACACCTCCTATGCTGTTTTACTAATATCACAAATCTTGTTAAATGCATGCTTTGTGACCATAATATTCTTCAGCATCATTAATAACCTTATCGTTACAGAGTGATCCAACTTCATTCAAAAGAACTTGGATCTCATTCTGTCTTTGTCTTTATTCTGTCTCCTTTCTTCTCTTTCTGATGATGCTCTAAATCCCGTGAGATAAAGACAGAAATAGAGAGATTATATATTTTGTCTGACTCTTAACGGGACTTTGAAGAGGGTCGGTGAGTGTCTTTATCTCGTTGTTCAAACGTGTTTAAAATGATTATAATATACGATGAGTGAAAACCTTTGTTAATGGCTCACCCGACAACTCTTAACGGAAGCTGGTCTCAGATCAGTTTGAAAAGCATCTTATTTCCATCCTACCTCCGTTTACAGCATCTGAAGGCAACATTATCCAGTTATCGGATTCAGTAACAACAAGAAAACACAAATCTCCAGCCTGAAACGTCACTCTTCTTCTCTTGGTTTAACAGCCGCTCAATCCTTGTGACTTTCACCGCCACCTACTGAACAATACAGGGGAGAGACAGGGCGAGTGTAGCATCTATATCATTCTTGCATATATATATTTAGAGCATTTAATTGCAGAAATTGACAACTGGTCAAAATGACCAAAAAAAGATGGGGTGTTTTCAGACCTCGAATAATGCAAAGAAAACAAGTTCATATTCCTTTTTAATCAACACAATACACATGTTTTAACTTAGGAAGAGTTCAGAAATCAATATTTGGTGGAATAATCCTGATTTTCAATGACAGCTTTTCATGTGTCTTGGCATGCTCTCTGCCAGTCTTTCACATTGCTGTTGGCATGCTCTATGCCAGTCTTTCACATTGCTGTTGGCATGCTCATGCCAGTCTTTCACATTGCTGTTGGGTGACTTTATGCCACTTCTGGTGCAAAAATTCAAGCAGCTCAGCTTTGTTTGATGGCTTGTGGCCATCCATCTTCCTCTTGAGGTTTTCATTGGGTTTCAGGTCTGGCCATGACAGGGTCTTGATCCGGTGCTCCTTCATCCACACCTTGATTTAGCTGGCTGTGTGGCATGGAGCATTGTCTTGCCAATCCAAACCAATCCTCAGAGTTGGGGAACATTGTCAAAGAAGAAGGAAGCACATTTTCTTCCAGGATAACCTTGTACGTGGCTTGACTCATGCGTCCTTCACAAAGATGAATCTGCCAGATTCCAGCCTTGCTGAAGCACCCACAAATCATCACCTATCCTCCACCAAATTTCACAGTGGATGAGAGACACTGTGTTACTTTGAAGGCCTCTCCAGGTCTCCGTTTAACCATTAGACGACCAGGTGGAGGATCGATGATGATCTCAACTCTGAGGATCATGCTTTAATAGAACATTAAACTGTAATATCTATAAAGTCTTAGAGTCATCATTGTGTAGTTTGATTACATATAATTGTAAAATGTGGATAAAAATAAATAATTAAATAATAATTGCATTTATAACCTCAGTGAGCAAGCCAAAAGCGACTGTGGCAAGGAACACAAAACTTCAAATGATGTTGGTATCGAGATTAATATCAACAAAACCGACCTCCCTATGCTAAACCTTAAACTAACCGATAGTGTCAGAAAATGCAAATGTGAGATGAAAATCACAATTTCTGAAGCAACTACGTCATCTTGTGGCACTTTGTGTGAGAAACAGGGAGAAAAGTTATTATTTATGAATTGACTATCTGCCATTTGTTGTTTTAGTGCATTTAGTGTTCATTACGCAAAATTCTAACAGTTATAACAAAATCTCAGCAAGGCAATACAAACATTTAACTTTTGTGAATTAATAATTTTAATTCATTGTAAGTCAAGTAAACATTCTGCCATTTAAAACAGTATACTGTAGTAATAGTAAACCGGACATAAAAACTTAACAACAATGTAATAAATGACATATTGTACATGCATACAACCGTAAACCTATATCTAAACATTTACTTTCAATTTGTTTACAATTTCCTCAGTTCCACAAATCTATTCCATTCACTGTATGTCAAGCATTTCTGCTTACCTCCACCTGCAGGATTTCAACTCGAGGAATGCACAGAAAGCACCATTTATGTAGCAAAAACAACACCAGTGTGTTCAATTCTGATGACATTGAGAGATTTATTTGAACAGGTTGGGTAAACATTTTCTAAAAGACTTCTAAAAGAGGCCATTCAGACCGAACACGTTCTTGCGCTAAAAAAAGCATGAAGTAGCGCAACGAACAGAGCAGAACACAGGTGTCTCGAGACACATTGTTAACAGCTGAAATTCATTTTAACTTGACATATGAACTTTCAAAAACCATGGCACTCCAGCATAAGACGCAATGTTGACAGCGATACACAGTGCAACATGGCCAACTAGCACATGTTTACCCAGTTCAGTCTCCAGTGCTACAACATTGCTTCCAGTTTCAGCCACTAGGGGCAGTTGGCTCATTCTATAATTTAGGGTACAGTCAATGTGCATCTAACCATTTTCTTCAGAAATATCCAATTTTATCCATTGAGAGAAAGCATGTTATAATATCACACACATATTTTGTGCATCCCATGTTTCATTTTTAATTCACCATTTTTTGCATTGTAAATTGCATTGAAATTATTTTTTTCATGTCCACACAAGTTCTGACCAGCATCTAACCAGCATCATGTGATGTCATTGTCCTCTCTGCGGGAGATCTTGAACACATAATGGCGAATGTCCTCTCATTTATTTCAATATTTGAACTATAATAGCATATTGTCAAGGAGTATATTCATTGACCATCAAATATCTTGGGTACATTGTTACGGTTTCAACATTTTTATGACTTTAACTAAAATATATATACAAATTCGAGGTTAACCTGATCAAGAAATTGACATGTGGTTGACCAGGGACAACCTACCATTGAAATTATGAGTCAAAATGTGGGATTTGTCAACTAAGTTACCCCTAGGGCCAACTATTGGGTAACAAAGTTGACATGACCCTACTGTGTCCACTGAGGATGATTAATTATTTCCCTTATATCAGTTTTTTTTATCATAATGTATGCCAATATGTGTCAGAGCACACTGAGGGTGGGTGTGTGTGTGTGTGCCCTCATGCAGTTCAAACGTGTGAATCATGATGATTCGGGATTAAGGGACATTTCATTGATTTTACAAAATGAACTAGATATTGTTCCTTTGCAAGTTAAAACAGAGATCTTCTCATGCAAATGTGTTATTGTATTTTGTGAAATCAGCAGGATGTTTCTTTTTCAACTATGCTACTTCCTCTGTCAGCTATGTTTCTTCCTCTGTCAGCTATGTTACTTCCTCTGTCAGCTATGGTTTTTGTTTTGTTTTTTATTTCAAATAACAAGAACGCTGCTTCTGATATCCTTTAAGGTATATTTTACACCCACAAAGGTTGGAGCTTTGCATAACATTTCTTAAAACTACCAACATTATATTTAAGGCAGATTTATGATAATCACTAGTGATCATGCTGAAAATATCATATGAAAATCTGCAAAAACATTCAATTCTTGAAATCATTTAAAAAGAATAACTGCACATATGGCAGAATATACAAAACAACCCTTAATTATGTGTTACTCTCAGTGTCTGTAATGACATACAGATTGCCCGTAACATAGTCGACAAACTCACTAGAGAAAACATCAGTTCACATATCATATCCAAAAGATGTTTAATGCTTAAGCTATGCAACTAGCAGATAGGTTACACTGAAGAAATATATTAACTTAAACCAATAGTTGTTTTATTCAAAAAGCACTTTGTTTTTGTACTTTTTTGTTGACATGAATCAGTAGTTTGAGTTTTGCTCTAGAATTGGCAAATTCACAGTGTGATCCGTCTGATTTCACGGCAACAAACTAGTTTTCTGAACTACTACTGTGAATTCTAAATTTGCTTTGATGAACATAGACAAACATCACTACAAGTCATTTAAGTACATTAACTTTGTAACATTATAGACTAGATTTTACTTGGACCTGACCCGAGGATGAACTTAACTCATCCTCAGACAACTTTGGATGATACTTTTTCATATGTCTCCTTATATGACATGACAGGGTGAAACTCTTCCCACATGGAAGACAGTGGTGCGGCTTCTCTGCAATGTGGACCTTCTCATGTGTTTTCAGTTGTCCCGACTGAGTGAATCTCTTGTCACAGAGTGAACACTTGAATGGTTTTTCTCCAGTGTGGATTCTCCGGTGCTCTTTCAATTTGCTTGCCGAGATAAAGCTGCTCCCACACTCAAAACACATGTAATTCTTCACACCAGTATGTATGTTCTGGTGCAGTTTCAGACTGTCCACACGTGCAAAACACTTCCCACAATCAGAACACACATACGGCTTCTCCTTTGCATGAACTTTCAAGTGTCTCCTCAGGTCTCCTGGCACATTAAAATCTCTCCCGCACTGTTCACAGTTAAATGGCCTTTCTTTAGTGTGAAAGCGAAGTAGATGATCTTTGAGGCTGTATGGTTTTGAAAAACTCTTTCCACACTGATAACACGTGTACGGTTTCTCTCCAGTGTGGATTCTCACGTGTTCCTCAAAATCTCTTTTATATATGAAACTCTTTCCACAATCAGTACACACAAATGGCTTCTCCTTCGCATGAAATTTCAGGTGCTTCCTCAGGTCTTTTTCAACTTTAAACTTTTTGCCGCACTGCTCACAGTAAAATGGCTGTTCTCTAGAGTAATAGCGTTGTAGATGATCTTTAAGACCGCTTGCACGTGTGAAACTCTTTCCGCACTGGTGACACGTGTACGGTTTCTCTCCAGTGTGAACTCTCATGTGGATCTCAACGTCTCTTTTACTTGTGAAACTCTTTCCACACTCATGGCAGGTGTAAGAACTTTTGGCTTGTTTTCTTCGTTTTGGTGTCTCCTCCACTTCATTCAGTTCTTTGCTTTCTTCCGCCACTTCCATCAGGTCTAAAATAAACATCGGTTTCATCAACGAGCAAAATCAGATTTTTCTAACCAATCTCAAGAGTTTTTCCACAGCTCTTCTAACTATTATTCTAATGCTCCTCAGAATCATTAATGAAGAATCAAGAATGAACACCAACCTACTAGTTCGTCAGTATCTTCATGTTTAATTCTGCAGACTTCTGGATCACTCATGATCTCACTCTCCTCTTTCACAAACTCCATCATTACTGATTTTAGTTGTTCGGTTTGTTTGAATGCAGATCTTCCTTCACTGTGGGCTGCCAAAAAACTAAAATATATCAGTTACTGGTTGTTTCACCCTAATCTATCTAGCTATCTTTTTTAATTACATTCACTGCCCTCAGTATTCTGTTGCCAAATAATGAGATTGTGAGAACAAATCAAACAGATAAATGTAATACCATTCTGGCAATTGTGTCCAATTTGGTTTCATACATATTTGTAAAACCTTAAAATATATTTCAAACTTTAAAATTGTCAAAGTAAAAAGTATTATAATACTATCTTTGCACCTGTAATACATGAGAGTATAAACTACTTCATCGTTAATTTCCAAAACGCTTTTAAATACATTTTCAAAGTAATTTATTATATGGTAAATGGTCTGCACTTATAAAGCGCCTTTTTAACATTAACGGTATTCAAAGCGCTTTACACTATGACTCGTTCACCCATTCACACACACACACCCATTCACACACCAATGATGGTAGAGCTGCCATGCAAGGTGCTAGCCTGCCATTGGGAGCAACTTGGGGTTCAGTGTCTTGCCCAACGACACTTCGGCATGTGGAGCCGTGTGGGCCGGGAATTGAACCACCAACCCTACGATTAGTGTCTGACCCGCTCTACCACCTGAGCCACAGCCACCCTATTTCTATATAATGATTTGTTTTTTTGGTCAAAAATATCACGTTTTCTCAAGGTTACACCACATGACTTGAACAAATGTGCCTTTTCATAAACATGTCAAAATAAATATCAGAAACTCACGCTCAGTCTTGAGGGTCTAAATGTTTCCGCTCTGTTTTATGGTTTCTATGGTCAACATAAATAACAAAATAACTTCCTACATGTTGGTTACACCATGACTTTGATTAGGTGGACAAAAGCGTTTTTGTAATTATACAAAATTATATATGAATTGTATTTTAAAACATAATAGTTACTCTGCTTAATATTTTAAGAAATTACAATAAAATATTACTCTGCTCAAGTCATGCCAACATTTCTTTATTCAGGAATTTCAGCTTTTAATGAGACTTTTTTTGTACTGTCTCTGGACACCATTTGATATTTTTTACTTTAAGCCCAAGAAGAAATATCAATATGTCTTGAAACTCAGAAATGGAACATATGCTCATCTTAGAAGAGATGTATTCGAGTAAATAGTTTGTGTGAATTGCAATTGTTTTCAAATGTATTTTTAATTTAATAGATATGTACAAAAATGAGTGTCACTTCATTGACCCTTATGATGACACATGGCCATAGTATGCTTCTGTTACCCTCTGTTAGTGTATCTTATGATACATTTTGTCAGAATTAGATTTTGACATGTGCAAGGTTGCCAGTTTTAAATAGGTGAAATCCCCCAATTAGATCGGGACATTTGTACAGTTTGGAAATATTCTGCCAGTGTGACGCTTTAGTCACACAATCTGGAAACCTTGAGTGTGCAAACTTTCTCTCCACTGCAAAAACACGGCGCTTTTCTGAATTAAAACATGTCCGAGTTTAACGATGGCTTGATTTGTCCTTCCTAGTGTTCACATGAAAGTTACACCATTAAACGTAAAGCAAGATTTCAAAAGTTTCACGCAATTTCAAAAATGGCCAAGAGAAGAGCACAAGGAAATCTTTGTCTTTCTTTAAAAAGAAGAAAACAGAATGTAAGAGAGAGAGAGCGCAAACGACATTATAGTGACCACGAGGAGGTTACCACATGTGACTCTACCCTCCCTAGCAACCGGGCCAATTTGGTTGCTTAGGAGACCTGACTGGAGTCACTCAGCACGCCCTGGATTTGAACTCGTGACTCCAGGTGTCAATACTCGCCGAGATCCCCAGACCCCCCAAATATTTCCCATTTTAACACCTTGGACAATATCTCACATTCGGTTCTCTTCTTTTTAAAGCAAGACAACGATTTCCTTGTGCTATTCGCTTGGCCATTTTTGGGCCCCATAATGCAAAAATGGCTGTTTTTAAAATTGCATGAAACTTTTGAAAACTTGCTTTACGTTTAATGGTGTAACTTTCATGTGAACACTAGAAAGGACAAATCAACCCATCGCTAAACTCGGACATGTGCAATATGCATTGTGTGCAATTAGGGTTGCACCGGTTTCACGGTATACCACGGTATGAAATTTGATGGTTATCATATTGTGAACATTTGCTTATCTACAGTATTGAGGAACTAAAATGCAACCGGACAGAGAATATCACCCTTTAGATTAATTGTGTCATGCATTACTTAGAACTAACCATGCAAACTCTCTCTCCACTGCATATTTATATATAATTAATTATATATATATATATATATATATATATATATATATATATATATATATAATTATCTCTGTCTTGTTTCTATATTGTATTGTTGTGCACTGGAAGCTTCTGTCACCAAGGCAAATTCAAATTATGTGTGTAAACATACTTTGCAATAAAGCTGAATCTGATGTTTGTAAGTGTTTAATTCAGAAACGCGGCGTGTTTTCGCCGTGGAGAGAGAGTTTGCATGGTTAGTTCCAAGTACTGCATGACACAATTAATCTAAAGGGGATGGTGGTTTTACAACCGGGATGCTTTTTAGTATTTTTTGCAAATGGGGTACACCATCCCCTCGCATTCCCCTCAACTCGAGCACTGAGAACAAATCACACGCGCGCCAAACGAATGTGTTCACGATAATAACATGAAAAACACATCTTACCAGCCTGGAACGTCGCTCTTCTTCTTCTGGTTTTAATGACCGCTCACGTCTCGTGACTGACCTCTAGTGTACAGAAGACAACCGGGGCAAGTTAACACTTTTCACTTCCGGAACATACCTTAAAATCTTCGCGACGAAAAAAGTTACAAATATTCACTGAACACATGTCATTAATTATGTTATATATATAATATTAATATTAGATATTCATATATATTATATATTGATTATGGGCTTAAACAGCCATAATTGCAGAAATATTTAAACATCAAGCTCAGAATAATTCATGAAACAACAAAAAATTAAAGGGTAAAGATTATTAAGTTAATAAATTATTTGCATTTATAACATTTAAAACACACGTGACAACTTGCACCAACCTCACATTTATGTAAAATTCCTTTGTCTCCAGAACATTATATAGCTGACACTATACACTGAATGTCTATGGCACAGAATTACAAAAAAATATTCTAATTTAAGTGAGTTTTAAATTAGTTTGAAGCAAACATGCAAAACCACTGCTAGAGAAAACACATTTTATAATCATGCAGAGCTTGTTGCGTAGCAAAACGAGGGCGTTATTACAGCGTTTTCTCAGTCGGAAAGATCCACGTCTAACCACAGAACCCTTCTTTAAAGGGGAGCCTTCAAACTTAGCCTAAAATAGCATAACGCTGCAGTCCCATAGACAGGGGCAGACTGGGACGGACTGGGGCTAAAAAGTGGCCCTGGACCAGAGCGGCCCACCAAACTCAGCCCACACCACACCGACTCATTGATTAAGTTTTCAGGCTAAATTTCAAATGTTTGTGTTAATAAACAGACATTTCTATTGACTCCTAGTCATGACAATGGGCCCCAAAGTGCAAAAATTGTCATATCTTTATAACATATAATATCACCATAAATGTGATGAGTAAATGTGATAACATGTCCAAAAACTATTTTCCCCAACATACAGATGATTGGTTAAAATATACATTAAAGTACAAGGCAAAGTGTGCATTTCAGGTGCTGTGAACAAGTCAGCATTTCTTCAACATTTTTTCTAGAAGAGCAAATAAACTATTGTCTTAGTTAATATGAGGTTGTGGGAACAACAATATAATCATAATATATGTGTATATATAGCTATACAATAAGCATCAAATTTGTTTAAAACTACACTATGTAACTTTTTGTTTGTTAAAAAATAATGTCTTTACTTTTCCCAAATACACCTGTATAAACCTATAATAATTATTTATATTTTAGAGCTGTCGGGACAGATTCCGCGGGAAGTTGCATACATGCATCATCCGCCTGTGCGTGTTGACGTCATATCCCTCCCTGCACAGAGAACATAATCTTCGGCTACTGTAGCTCGTGTGTATGGTGTGAGAGTAGCTGAAGCTGAAAGTTTGTTATCACAATGAACGAGAACAATTTACCATGGATTGCGCAAAATGGCAAACCTATGGGGAATCACCTGTTGTAAAAACAAAGAAACCCTGGCTTGGCTTTTCAGAGGTGGTGACAACTCCGACATTTGAAAGGATTTAAAAGCGACCCAGAGATGGTAAGATATTTAATTGATATGGTTTATGTATAGTCTGTCTGTGTGTGTGTGTTGAAATATAATAATTATACTGTAACCGGTGCAAAACCTTTCACTTGCCAGCACACGTGTGTATTTTCGTTATAACGGCAATCATTTATATAAATAAATCCTTTAGTTCTAGGCTTGCCAAGGACATGTGAGTCTTGAAATTATGTTTACCACTGGTTGGTAACAATGACAATATATAAATGAGTTACTACCTTTTAACGATTTGGCCAGAATATCCTGCAGTTAAAAAACTTTTACATAGTTTGACCATATCAGACAAGCAATCGTTATATTTAATGTTAAAAAACATTGTAATGTCATTTATTTCAAAACATCAAAGTCAAAACAACAGCATAAGATAAGGCACTTACCTGCTCAGATGATATGTTTTCGGATATCAGTCTTTTTCTTTATTTCGTTATTTATTTGTCCATTCAATCTGATAAGATGTCCTTTATCCATGTGTACACCGGTGCCTCGAACCACATCCATCCATGCAGAGGAGCATTACCGAAGCACAACTTACGTCATTACCAAAACAATTTTCTTCTGCAAGACACATGTAGTTTCATATTTTAACCACTAAAGGGCCTAAAGTTACATAGTGTAGCTTTACAATAGTTAGATGAAGAAAGTGTCACCCAGCAGGACTCTGATGACAAAGCTTAAAATTTCATCTCAATTACTCACATATGTAAATGTTTATTAAAAATAAAAAAAACAATGAAAACATTGTTGGCCAGAATATGTATATAAAAATTTAATTAAATTAAATAAATGTAAAACAAAATAAACATAGCTCTGAAAGTGTAGAAATTTGCAGATATTGTTCAGATTAATTGCTCATGTTTTCACACTGTGAGTTTGTTGCATCTTTATATCTGCAGTGTTTTAATTCCTTCCCCAGATTATTCTTGAGAAAAAGTGAAGAGCCCAATTCTTTGACAAGCACTGTTTCATTTGTCCTCAAAGACTCAAATGTAATGTCACAAAGTAACAGTAATTTTTCCTGACTTATTTTCTACATTTTTATCAGGCGTGACCATTATTCAGCAAGCTGCACTTCAGCTCCCTGCATTCCGAATACATTATGCAAATGACTATGTACTGCTCAAAGCTTTGCAGTTTGCAGGTTTGATATTCACTGCTGTTATTGTATTTGTTGTAACTTGCAGTTATTTGTCACTTTGTGATTATTCAGAGCTCATCTTATACTTAATATGCTGTCTTGGTTGTCAGCATTATTGTGATTTGTATGTCAAATAATGATGTCCACGCAAGGTACAGTGCTAATGTGTTCTTACAGAAATGCACAATTATGTGTTAGTAATTTCAAAGTAAAAGCCATTGATTTGGCTTTACCTTACAGATGTTTTTGAATGATCACACAACACTGAGGTCCAGGCGGGCGTGTCGGAGCCCAGAGCAGTTGCTTATATCGTCTGTTGGACAGGCCAGTGGGCAGGTACTTGCACATCAATGGGCCAGTCCAAATTACTCAGCAGCCCTCCGGGAAAACGCCCGGTGCTCCTGATGGCCAGTCCACCCCTGCCCATAGACATTCATTTTCTCTTAACTCTTTAAATATGACAAAGAATAACTTTTAAATTATGTCACATATCATATTATTAAACAGAAAATATAAATGGTAAACTGATCTTGTTTAATGTGACATTTTGTGGAAGTGTTGTTTATTCCTAAATGTGTTTGAACAATTTCTGCTTGTGCAATAATAAAAAACATATAAATGCTAAGATAATCATTTATCTGTTTTCTCCAGTTAGCTTACAAGCAAATCGGTAAGTCTATTAGCTTAGCATACCGCTAGCTTCTTTTTACATTTCTCCTCACTGTCATCACCTAGTGATTCAGCGGAATGATTGATTTAAAAATAACTTTCAATTTGCTCTATATTTAATGATTTTTCAAACATTTCATTTTTAAAATCTTTGTGGTTATGGTTAGGTTTAGAGTTATGGATAGGTGTAGGTATATGGTTGATGTGGGACATCTACTTTGTGCTTGACACAAGTAGTTTTTACAACAATTGTTTACAGACCGATTGTTTTACTTTCAATTGACTATAATCACAATTCCACTGGGAGTTTACATTCACTAAGTTAACTGTGCCTTTAAGCAACTTGGAAAATTCTGGAAAATTATGTCAAGCCTTTAAGCAATTAGCCGATTAGCTTCTGATAGGAGGTGTACTGAATTGGAGGTGTACCTGTGGATGTATTTTAAGGCCTACCTTCAAACTTGGTGCCTCTTTGCTTGACATCATGGGAAAATCTAAAGAAATCAGACAAGACCTCAGAAAATAAATTGTGGACCTCCACAAGTCTGGTTCATCCTTGGGAGCAATTTTCAAATGCCTGAAGGTAGTTCATCTGTATAAACAATAGTGCACAAGTATAAACACCGTGGGACCACACAGCCATCATACCGCTCAGGAAAGATGCGCATTCTATCTCCTAGAGATGAACGTAGTTTGGTGTGAAAATCAATCCCAGAATAACAGCAAAGGACCTTGTGAAGATGCTGGAGGAAACAGGTTGACGAGTATCTATATCCACAGCAAAACGAGTCCTATATGGACATCACCTGAAAGGCTGCTCAGCAAGGAAGAAGCCGCTGCTCCAAAACCACCATAAAAAAGCCAGACTACAGTTTGAATGTGCACATGGGGACAAAGATCTTACTTTTGGGGACATGTCCTCTGGTCTGAAAATTGAACAGTTTGGCCATATTGTCCATTGTTATGTTTGGAGAAAAAGGTTGAGGCTTGAAAGCTGAAGAACACCATCCCAACCGTGAAGCATGGGGGTGGCAGCATTTGTGGGGGTGCTTTGCTGCAGGAGGGACTGGTGCACATCACAAAATAGATGACATCATGAGGAAGGAAAATTATGTGGATATATTGAAGCACCATCTCAAGACATTAGACAGGAAGTTAAAGCTCGGTCGCAAATGGGTCTTCCAAATGGACAATGACCCCAAGCATACCTCCAAAGTTGTGGCAAAATGGCTTAAGGACAACAAAGTCAAGGTATTGGAGCGGGCATCACAAAGTCCTGACCTCAATCTGATAGAACATTTGTAAGCAGAACTGAAACACTGTGTGCGATCAAGGAGGCCTACAAACCTGTGAGTTACACCAGTTCTGTCTGGAGGAATGGGACAAAATTCCAGCAATTTATTGGGAGAAGCTTGTGGAAGGATACCCAAAACATTTGACCCAAGTTAAACAATTGAAAGGCAATGCTACAAAATACTAATAAAGTGTATGTAAACTTCTGACCCACTGGGAATGTGATGAAAGATATAAAAGCTGAAATAAATAATTCTCTCTACAATTATTCTTAAAATAAAGTATTGATCCTAACTGACCTAAGACAGCGAATGTTTCCTACGATTAAATGGCAGGAATTGTGAAAAACGCATTTGGCTAAGGTATATGTCAACTTCTGACTTCAACTGTAAATATAGCAAAGGCCCTTAGAACCAGTGAGTGAAATGAAGACCAGGAGACAACGTTGAATCAATTGAAGTAGAAACACTAGATTTTGCTGCAATATTTATTTCTCGTAATGTCATGTAGAATCAGCATCACACTCTACTCAACACATTACATTACATGAATAAATAAATAAAAAAGTAACATTAGTGGCCTTTGTTAGAAGACAAATAAATTACAGTAAAGCTCCCTATTCAAGTAAGAACCAGCACACGTGCCGGCTTGACAGATTTTACAGTAAACATATCAAACAGTAAAAAAACTGGCAAAAAAAATGGAAAAAATATCTTGGTTATGTACGTAACCTTGGTTCCCTGAGACGAAGGGAACAAGACATTGTGGTTATTAATGCATATGGGAGTGCCTTCATACACAACCTATTTGAAACCTCTACAATAATGCCAATATTCTAATATTGGGTTTGGTGTTTGAGCCCCGCATTTTTTGGCGCAAAACTGACCGCTATTATAACAGGTGCACAGACACCATTTCCTTCTGACTGAGAAAAAGGAGCGCATCGCTCGTGCCTCAAGAACTCTGACGGCTGGCATTCACAATGACACGTTTCCTTCGTCTCAGGGAACTGAGGTTATGTATGTAACCGAGACATTGCGTTTATTAACGCATATGGGGAACAGAAACCCATCACAATGCACTGCACGACATAACTTCCCAAAGAGGAAACATGACGGTCTTATGGTACGGCGACCGACATGAGCATGCCGCAGTGAGTGGTCCTCGTGATGGCCAGGAGGAGAGCACTCATAACAAATATATGAACTGTAGTCATATAGTATGAATTACTCCTTATGATCCCAGTCGAGAAGGGAGTTTATTTATAATGAAAGTGCTTGTGACTTTATGTAATTATAATGGCTTGAATGCAGGCGGTTATGTAAATGATGTGGAGCCCGTACTTAAAGGGCATAAGTATATATATATATATATATATATATATATATATATATATATATATATATATGGCCAATGAATAGCAAGTGGACTTCTTAAGAAAGAGTTGTTACGTCTAGGTTGTAAAACCTTGGGAATGTGTTTTGAGAGGATCATCCTGTCAATTGCACTGACAATCCAGTGAGAAGTCTTTGCTTGGAGATGGACATTACTTTTGTGTGTCCTCCATAGCATATAAAGAGCTGATAAGACAGTCTGAACTGGCGAGTGCTCTCAACGTATGCGTGTAGCGCCCACATAGGGCATAACTAATGCAATGATTGTTCCTCATCTGAAGTAAATGGAGGAGGGAAGAAGGTCTGAAGGTGAACTACCTGCGCTTTGAAGGGTGTGGTCAGGACCTTGGGTACATAGCCTTTCCTGGGTTTGACAGTGGCTCTTGAAAGACCAGGGCCAAACTCGACATGAATTATGATTAAATCATGTTTGCCTATAGAGGTGCCGGTTTCAGTTTGATATTTTTGACTGAAAAGCCTTTAAGGCTAGAAATACAGACGATGGCTTTAGGCACTGCGTGACACTTGCCCCAGCGTGACACCTCGCTGGTAAAATGCAGGAGCTGTCCGTGGTGCTAAAGCAGCTATACAGTGGCGGGATATAGTGATGCACATGCGTACATGTTGCAAAGCACGTCGCAGCACATGACACTTTGGCCAGCACTGAAGAGGTCTCATGTGTAAGAGACATAATTGATGCCGCCGCCACAAATCACAATGCTTTCTGAAACAAGTTTCAGTGGAAATGTTCTCCCCAGTTTGAACTGAGATGGACACTGTAGAATAGCTGAAGCAGTAAGTCTGTACTGACATAACAAAGCCTCTGAATGCAGCAGTACCAGCCAACTGGTGAGGTAGTTCAAGATGCGCATGCCGCTCAGTCTCAGAGGGAACTGCACTGATGGGCTTTGTGAATGTGCAAGGAACCAAAGACAGTCTGAAGGGCAGGACCCTTTGGCCACCAAATAGGCCGGCTGGAGACACTGGAGCATCCCAAAGAGTGGCTTATTCCTTATCACTAATTTCTGCCCTGGAACACCGCCATTGCATGGAGTGCTGATCCCGCTTGTTCTGCTGCTGAGCAAGCTTTTCCTGCCAGTGCGGACATTTGTCGACATGGTTTGGAAGAATGTACATGTTACTCGCTGGGCAGAGGTGTGCCGTTAACGCCTCCTCCACAGCGGATATTTGGGCATAACCGTTTTCTTTCCCGTGATCCACATTAAAGAGGATGGTGTCACACGCGCGCCAGGACTTGAATCTGATGCTGCCGTTTGATGGTGCTCGGATTGCTGGAACCATTCATCGAGGCGAGACAGTTCAGGTTCCTCTGGGGGAGACCAGTCAGGGTGTAGCTCTTCGACCACCCTTGTAAGGATGCAGAGCATCTCCCTGTCAGTGGCACGTGCACGTTCCTCACCCTCACTGAGCAGCATCATCCACTGAACATTTGCCTGATAGGGTGAGAGACATGACATCATCATCATCCCCAGAGTCAAATCCGCCAAACGAGATGAGGCCACACGCGCCTTCTGAGGGCCTAAGCTCATCTCACACATAGCATATTGGGAAACATGTGCTTCGTGGAGATTGAGGGGCTCGTGTAGCCTGTGCCGGGACAAAATCCACCTCAAATTCATCCTGCTCGAACTCGCAGCCCCACCGTGCCTCCTCGTGTGAGCCCTCGGGTATCAAAGAAGAGGTGGGTGGGAGGGCGCGAGAGGCTGAATCATCCCTCAGAAGCGATTCATTAGCAAAGTGACTTGAGACTCATGTCCTCACAGTGAGGACAGTCTGTCTCCATGAGAGCTGACTCTGTGTGGACTCTTGAAGGAAGAAATTCTGAGGAAATGGTGTCTGTGCACCTGTTTTTATAGCGGTCAGTTTCAAACACCATAGCCAATATTAGAATATTGCCGTTATGGTAGAGAGGTTTCAAATAGGTTGTGTATGAAGGCATCTCAGAGGTTTAACCTTCAACAGCGACAATAAATACAATTCAATTATCTCTAAAAATGATCTCTTGGGCCATTTCACAGCAAAACACTAGTTAGATTACTTGATTGGTTGAAACTCTTCCCACATGGAGAGCAGTGTGGATCTTCTCATGCATTTTCATTTGTCGTGACAAAGTGAATCTCTTGTCACAGTGTGAACACTTGTAAGGTTTTTCTCCAGTGTGAATCCTCTGGTGCTCTATCAAATGGCTGACTCTGGTAAAAGTCTTAACACACTCTAAACACATATAATTCTTCTCACCAGTGTGTGTTTTCTGGTGCTGTTTTAAACCATCCAGCCTTGCAAAACTCTTTCCACAATCAGAACACACATATGGCTTCTCCTTTGCATGAACTTTCAGGTGCTTGCTCAGGTCTTTTCGCACAATAAACTTTTTACCGCATTCATCACAGTTAAATGGCCTTTCTCCAGAGTGATAGCGTAGATGATCACTGAGACTGTTTGCATATGTGAAACACTTTCCACACTGATAACAAATGTGCGGTTTCTCTCCAGTGTGGATCCTCATGTGGACCTCAACATCTCTTTTACTCGTGAAACAATTTCCACACTGATCACATGTGGGCAGCTTCTCTCCAGTGTGCAATTTCATATGAAGCTTAAGGTTTTCATGACGTGAGAAACTAATTCCACACAAATGGCACATGTAAGGTTTCTCTCCTGTATGAATTCTTATGTGCCTGTCGCAAAGTCTTTTTAATGTAAACCTCTTTCCACACTGATCACATGAGTGCGGTTTCTCTCCCGTATGGATTCTCATGTGTTCCTCAAGGTGTCCTTTACGTGTGTAACTCTTTCCACACTGATTACATGAGTGCGGTTTCTCTCCAGTGTGGATTCTCATGTGTTCTTTAAGGTGTCCTTTGCGTGTCAAACTCTTTCCACACTGACTGCAGGTGAAAGACTTTTTGGCTTCTGCTCTGTCAGTATTTTTCTGTGTGAAATTATTTTCAGTCTGTGAAAGTATTTCCAGCTCTTGACTTTCCTCCTTCACTTCCATCAGGTCTACAATGAACATATGAAATCAAACATTTTAATGGAGACAAATGTGAAATTAAAGAAAAGTGAAAAGCGCAAAGAAACAGACATGAGTATCTATTTTTATGTGACTGTTGATGTGCTAAAGGTTATTTCTATTATTTTAATATAAAATCTGGTTATTAGTTACTTGAGAGCTCCGATAACAACCAACAAATCACTCTAAGACCTTAAAGCTGCTGTAAGCGATCATTTCATGGAAAGATACTCTTAAAATGTTCCTACTTCCAGAGAGATATTAATGAAATAAGTGTTGTAAGATATCTCACCAGTCTCTGTGACAGCTCTAGACTCTGTAAACAGCAAACAAAAATGTGTCCGCAGATATTGAGACTTTCGACCTGTCAATCATTTTGCATGTTCTCATATGGGACTTTTCCTCTGCAGGGTACAATTCGACTCACCTCGACTCCAGCTCGGTTTTTGGGGGGTTTTCCACTGTGGATAGTACCTGGTACCTGATACTTTTTTTAGTACCACCTTGGTTGAGGTTCCAAGTGTGCTGAGTTGATACTAAATGTGATGTCAAAATCCTGCAGATCACTGATTGGTCAGAGAGAATCGTCACTACCAACGTCGCTGGATTTCCGACACGCAACATCAACCCGCTAGTTTTAAAGTTAGCAACAGTGCCAACAGTATCATTTGTTCATGTGACTTTCGAATTGTAAAAAGAAATGGCTGTGCGCAAAACTACGCCATGGTCAATAAACAAGGTGCAGACGGTCCACTTGTTAGCAATGAGCGAAATGAAAAAGTCTTTCAGGAAGTGTCTCAGCTGTTGGCGCACATGGCTACCACCGGACCTACCAAAAGTGTGGGAAAAGTTAAAAACACTTAAAAGTGATGACAGAACCATCAGGAAAAGTGGAAGTGGTTTGACCACATAGACGCTATCTAAACCGGCGAGCAATGGGAGGGAGAGCACGCTGGACTGGCGTTGATCCACGATGGAGGATGGTACGTTTTGTTACTCTGCTTGAAAGCTTCACTTTTAGTTGAGCAGCTACTGGAAGCTTCTAAAACAACCAGACCAATTTAACTGTTACACTTGTGTAAAATCACCGTGCAACAACTGCTTTATGCAGCACAATGAGCTAGCAGCTAACAGCTAGCGGTCGTGTTATTGTTTTGGTCCGTTTGTGTCCTGTTTAAGATGATGTCACGGCAGTAGAGGTGGCGCAACTATGACAATCAGCCTATAATCCCACCCACGTTGAGGCGGCACTAAACTGCAGTGGAAATGCAAGCTCAGAAATGTAAAGAGTAGAGTTGAGGTGAGTCGAACCGTAACGTGCAGTGGAAAAGTGCCAATATTATTGTAGTTGCAGCAAATTATTGAGGCATAATGCCATTTTTATGCCATGTTATTCATAACAGGTGTGAGTTGAGGGCGCTGTTTTGCTGCTGTTGTTGTTTTTTGCAACTGTTTCTGCATGATGTTGGTCTCAATAAAGCTCATTTGGAGGGCGGGGTTTTGGAAAGAGGGGGCGTGGCTATTCAAACAGCTCAGTCTCGTGAAGTAGAACATCTAAAATCGCTTACAGCACCTTTAATGTTCCTCAGAATGACTAATGAAGAATCAAGAATGGACACCAACCTATTAGTTCCTCAGTATCTTCATGTTTAATTCTGCAGACTTCTGGATCACTCATGATCTCACTCTCCTCTTTCACAAACTCCATCATTACTGATTTTAGTTGTTCGGTTTGTCTGGATGCAGATCTTTTCTTGTAGACTGATGGGAAAATTCACAGCATTATTATTATAGTTATATATGATTATTATATAGTTAATAATATAATAAACAAGATACTATAATATGCTCTTTACAGCCAATGACATCACAGGAAAGCAAACGGATCAATCAGTAAAATGATTCAGACTGTTGCAGTAGATCCCCCAGTTTCATGCTAACGGCCATTCTGCTGCTTTTTATTTCAATGGTGTTTGAACCATTTTCACAATATGTCTTATTTAACAGTGTAAATCTAGCAATTTTTATAGTATTTTTTTATTCACCTCTGCTAATAATAATAATAATAATAACAATAATGACTTGCCAACCATAATCAGCAATGCAGCGATTGTTTGGTGACAAGACAAACCAATGTATTGAAATCACAATCTGTTGTAAAAAAATATAAATGTATTTATTTATATACACTTTTATAATAAATGAGTTATTTTACATACATTTCATAAATATTTTACATAACATTGAGATTTAAAAATAAAAATATTAATTAAATGTGTATGAATTACTTTAGATATTCAGTGAGAGGCATCAACATTAACACCGTCCAACCAGAAAGTAATTCTAAAAAGGAACACCGCCAAAACAGTCAAAATAAAGAGAAAAGTTTGACATGTCGCAAAAGAAAATATATATTTTTTTGTAAATGCTCAAGTATTTTCAATTTAATTAATAATTTGTTATTTCTGAAATTGTTTTGCATCCCCTCACATTTATTATGGGTTCCCTAGCAATAAATTGTGACATATCTGCCAAAAATCATGGTTACCACAATACTACTAATTTAAAATCATGGTTAAATTATTAAGAGTGTGCCTGGGACTATCACCCCTGGAGTCGTGAGTATGAATCCAGGGTGTGCTGAGTGACTCCAGACAGGTCTCCTTAGCTACCAAATTGGCCCGGTTGCTAGGGAGGGTAGAGTCACATGGGGTAACCTCCTTCTAGTCGCTATAATGTGGTTCTCGCTCTCAGTGGGGCGTGTGGTGAGTTGTGCGTGGATGCCGCGGAGAATAGTGTGAAGCCTCCACACGCGCTATGTCTCCATGGTAACGCACTCAAAAAGTCACGTGATAAGATGCGCGGATTGACGGTCTCAGACGCGGAGGCAACTGAGATTCATCCTCCGCCACCCGGATTGAGTCACTACGCCACCACGAGAACTTAGAGCACATTGGGAATTGGCCGTTCAAATTTGGGGAGAAAAAGGAGAACTAAAGAAAAATATTAAGAGTGAAAAAATGATTGTCAAGGAAAAAAAAAAACTATTTCAGAAAATGTATTACCTCCTTATAAGATCTTCTTGTATAAATTCACTGTATAGGGATGTTGGTTCCACAATGGCATAAATATCCTCTTTATAATTTTTTTCTGTTGTGTTTTGAAAACAACAAAAAATGGCAGGTGTATAATTATGAAACAGGGAACAGCATGGCAGACAGCGCTCTTTTAATACATTTACTTGTATCTCTTATGCTGTAGAGGGCGCTATAGGAAACAATGCCAATCCACACAGTCTGTGTTGTAGTTAAAGGGACAGATTTTACTGCACCCTGATGCCATCTCAGATGTGTATGACTTTCTTTCTTCTGCTGAATGCATGAAGTTTCTCACCCACATCTATCATATCACTTTGGAAGATATAGATAAAACCACTGGAGTATTATGGATTAATTTTTGCAGCTTCAATGTTCTGGTCACCATTCACTTGCATTGTATGGACCAACAGAGCTGAAATATTCTTCTAAAAATCTTAATTTGTGTTCTGCAGAAGAAAGTCAGACATCTGGGGTGGATTTTCATTTATAATGGTGCTCAAGTAAGAATGCAGCGACTGGGACAGACTTCCTGTAGCCTGACACATCTGAGCATGTGCGTGATAAATAAACATGTTTACAGACCTGAAACCCAACTCGGAGATGTTCTTCAAAGTCCGTCAGAGTCCAGATAACTCAGTAATCCATGTAGGAAAAATGGAGCCCTGTTGACAAAGGGAAAGCATGAGCTCCTCGGAGTCTCCAATCCCTCCTTTCCTTTGTTTTTCCTCTGAAATCCGGGAGGGAGGGAGAGAGACCGCCTCTTAAAGCGACAGTACATGTATTAATCAAACCATCACAATAATAACTCCTGGGATCCAAATGATATACAAGTACAGTAAAAAGAACATGCAAGACATGAAATAAACAAAATAATACATACATCCATGATTAAGGAATTAAAATGCATTTAATCTCATTATAAAAGTTCCCACACTCAAACACACATGATGCTTCTCATCAGTGTGTATTTTCTGGTGCACTTTCAAACTGTCCAGCCGTGTAAAACACTTTCCACAGAACACACAAAGGGTTTCTCCTTCCAGATGTTTCCTCAAGTCTCATATCACATTAAAATGTCTCAGTTTTATTGGCTTTTCTCCAGGGTGACAGTATAGATGATTTATCAGTCTGTTTGGGGTTCCTCTGATTTTATCAAATTCATTGTTTTTACCCTTCGTATGTTTGGAATACAAATTCTAATTGTTGGAGCTACAAAAGTCTGATCACAATCCACTTGCATTATAAGGACCTACTGAGCTCAAATATTTTACTATTTTTCTTCAAATGTGTTCAGTAGAAGAAAGGAAGTCATGCACATCTGGGATGGCATGAGGGAGAGCAAATAATTAGAGAATTTTCATTTTTGGGTGGACTATCCCTTTATTATTGCTCCCTCACACTGTAGTAAAACAAGATTTTGTGAAATTATGACAGCAATTAAATTTTTTGGATGAACTACCTTTAAATTAGCCTGTAATTTATTATTATACATCCATTTGTGAAATTAACTGTGACAATTTTTTTTTGTGAAGGTGTTTCCCACATTATTATCACGAAACCTGATCAGGATCTGATTTTCTGCCTTATTGAATGTGTAAGCTCGTTTATCGGTCCAACGGCGGTCTCCAATAATACGGGTGAAGGTCTCTGCGCGTTACTGTCTTTCTTTTACGCAACACAACCAGCTTAAATGAAATACAATTTCTCTTATGTATTACCTCGCTATTTCATCTGACTCCATAAATGAAAAAGGTTTTTAATGATATCTGAGTATCATTAAATGTGAGCGAATGTTTGATTATTCTTTTAAACTCCTTTAATTATACTTTACCCGTTCAGATTAGGAAACTATGTCGCTTTGAGATCCTCGCGTGTTTTCTCTACACCACGGGTCTCACGATCACAAGCGGCCAGTATTGGATCATCAAACAGAGGTAAATTGCTATATACCTGAGATTGGTCACGGTCACGTATACACAATCAAAGATACGTCAGTATAGCCCCCATGGAATTGCATACACTTGAATTTAACTTAATGTTTTCTTCAGTAGAGGTCACGGCCACTATTACAGATGTAAGTTGACCAACATAACTTCTCTTATAATAGCTTTGGATTGGCCATGCGTGGTTTCCCACGTACACTTATCTGGAGAAACCTCAAGTCAAAACAGAAGTAAGACACACCCGAATTTAGATTGGCCAAGCAGCATTTAGCTGTTCTAAACGGAAACACACTTTCTGTCTTTGCAAACCAAGTACACTTGAACTGATGCCAAATATTAGTCGTCACTAATCTGACGCAGACTTGCGGTAACATACGAATCGCTCAATCTGTTTGGGAAAACAATTTCAGAGTCAGTCAGAATAAAATCAAATGTTTACAATTTATTGACCAGGTAATAGAACAATAATTCAAAATCCAATTCATAAGGCAAAATCATCGAACAATCAATATAATCACAACAATTCGGAAATTGAGGAATTTGTAGAAATATTACCTGGCAACGAAAAACTACACACAGCGATCATGTGGGAAGTCAACCTACAGACTCCCAGCCTGATATAAACTACACACAGTAAACTGTGCGGGATCGTCTGACTACAGAGAGCCACGAACGATGTGCCACATCTCCTTAAATACCCAAATAATTCAATAAGCTAACCAAATGGTGTGTCTGTCATTATAATTAGATTTGGCTCCCCATTGAGTAGGTTCCTGTACATTTACATATACAGGATCTGGGGGAGGGCACACCTTTAAGAGGCACAATACATCTCTCATATTCTATAACTTCTTTTAGCTTTTCATTATAGCTGGGAGGATGAGACCAGTTTACAAGGCGCACTGAGACACTTTAAATGATACCAAACATGTTATAGTTACTTTTTTTGTACACACTTGACATTGTATAGGTTTTTAGTGAGTTCTAAGTGAGGAGGAGTGGGGGGAGTAGAGGAAGATAATCAGACGGTAGAAGTGAGGTGCGAGCCCCTGCTGGCTGTGTCTCCGATGTTGCTGTTACATATGCAAGAGAGTTCAAATGTTGATTCTCATGAGAGCCTTTTGTTCTCCCGAGGGGTAGCCCAGACTCGCTAGCACCTTACAAATGCACCTGAGCTCAACTGGTTATTTGGCAAGCATTCTTATGAAATATTTTCTGTATGTGTATCTGTTATGTTTTCATTTCTGGAACAACATACAGTACACAATTATTAAAATAACGAGCTATTTTTCCAACTGTCTTTAATTGAATGTTTTACACTGTACAATGCAGAAACAAGACAAATGTAGTGCAACAAGTTTGGCAAAACAAACGATCCAAGTATGATGAAACGGCATGCAGGAGCAGATGTAAAGAAACAGGTATGAAGAAACAGCAGCTAGCGTTATACAGGGCCACACCGCAACGGCAAATATATTCTAAATACACTTACAAATGCTTTACCATCAGTGAGAAAGGATCTAATACACAAAGATCACCACATCAACGCATTTCAACCTAATAATATATACAGATTAATATTAGTACTGTGGGTACAGGAGCAAGAATAAAAAGCGTTCAACTAACCGGGAGAGAGAGAGAACAAAGCTTCAGAGTTGATCCTGATACTTCTCATGTAAACAAAATGCAAGAGAAGCACTAAATAGTTTACTGGGTACTCTTTATGAACACCATTTATCAATCAAATACTTAACAAGCAGGGCAGTGGTGGCTCAGCGGTTAAGGCTCTGGATTACTGACCAGAAGGTTGGGGGTTCAAGCCCCAGCACCGCCAAGACACCACTGTGTGGCCCTTGCGCAAGGCCCTTGATCCTATCTGCTCCAGGGGCGCCGAATCATGGCTGACCCTGCACTCTGACCCCAGCATAGCTGGGATATGTGAAAAATAAATAATTTCACTGTATATATGCAGAAATGTATGTATAATGTGTGACAATTGGGCAATTAAATTAAATTAAAGCACCAATCACAAGGGAGAGGCACATGTTTGCTCAATAACGCAGAATTGAGCTTAATATTAGTAACGGCATTCTCTAATAAGAGTTGTATGGATTCTACCAAGCACGCTCAATAATATAGACATAATTATGATTAAAAAAAACATAAAAGCATCTTATTTTTCACTTATAATTATGATGCATGCCACTTTTTAAACTCATAGTAATTGAGATATATGCATTTAAAAACTCACTTGTTATACTGGATCATTTAAAATGAAATAGTGAATTTAAAAGTGTTCTTAAATTCATAAAATAATCTTAAAAGAAATGGTGACCATTTACGAGACTTGTACATGCTGATTAAAGCCTATTGATTAAATTCATGAGCCTGTTTGTTTATATATTTCAAAATTAAAGTTTATAAAAATTGTACTAAAATTTTGTGAATCTTTGTGTGGTGATGAGGGTGTGGTTGAGCGCCAGCTTGTGAATGGAGAGTGAGATCTGAAGATGAGAATGGTAAGGATCATCACCTAGCAATGATGGTCTCTAAAAGCTGTTTGTCAGATTGGAGACGGGTTGTAGGAGCGAGCCAGACGCCAGTGAAGGGAAAGAGCGCGCACACACGCACAGACACACACACAGACACACACAGCATTTGCTGACAGTCCGCTGAAAGCAAGTTTTGTAGAGTTTAAAATAAATTACTTTTTTGAGTTGAATTTCACCATCTACTGCTTCCTCCTTGCACCCCATCACAAATTTTGTTGCAGTGGTGCTGAAACCCGGGATTTCAAGGAGGAAGAACGCCACCATAAAGGCCTCACCTCTGGAGGAAATGTTTAAGACCCTTGTCAGCATCCTAAAGTCGCAGCATCTGGCCCTCCTTGAGTTCATCACACTCCTCCAGGCCCAAGCCGAGCTTGCAACCGAAGGAGGTGTGTGCATGGGGATATCCACGATTATCCTGTAGTGACTGTGACGATTCAATTTATGGGACAAAAGCTTAGTGTAGAGGTGCCAGTTAGCTCCTGCCTCACCCATCCACTAATATTGTGGATGGCACGCGGGCATCGCTTTGTGTTGGTTCTGGTGGACTATGCCATGTGATATCCGGAAGCAGTGCCTCTACACAACATTTAAGCACGTTGTGTTGTGGAGGCAGTCTTCAGAAGTGCCAAGTGGGAATTTCGAAAGAAATTCACACTGATCAAGGCACTACTTTCATGTCACGAGAACTACGCGAGCTGTACGAATTATTGGGTATCAAATAGATTCTGACAAGCGTGTACCACCTGCCAATGGACGTCTTGGTCGAACGGTTTAATAAAACCATGAAAAACATGATTTGTAAGTTAATTGGGATAAGTGGCTTGATCCCCTGTTATATGCAGATCAAAAGGTCCCGCAAGCCTCCACAGGGTTCTCCTGTTTGAATTATTGTGTCGGCGTAAGCCTTGTGGTGTCTTAGATATCCTGAGGGAAAACTGGGAGGAGGGACCTTCAAAGAGCAAAATATAAATTCAATACGTTCTTGACCTGAGAGCAAAACTCCACACATTGGGGCAACTATCACAGGAGACTTTGCTACAGGCTCAAGAATGTCAGTCCTATCTGTATAACAGGGGATCTTGGCTATGGGAATTTACACAGGGAGAAAAAGTCCTTGTATTACTACCCACATCAAGGTCTAAATTACTCGCAAAGTTGCAAGGGCCCTTTGAGGTCACACAGCGATTCTGAGAATTCGATTATGAGATTAAACAAACAGATAGGGTTGGAGCACAGCAAATTTACCACCTCAACCTCTTTTTTTTCTCCTTTTCTCCCCAATTTGGAATGCCCAATTCCCAATGCGCTCTAGGTCCTCGTGTGGTGTAGTGACCTCAATCCGGGTGGCGGAGGATGAATCTCAGTTGCCTCCACGTCTGAGACAGACAATCCGTGCATCTTATCACATGGCTTGATGAGCGAGTTAACGTGGAGACCTAGCACGTGTGGAGGCCCAGGTGGCGACGGTACCAGAAGTGAACTTAAAAGATATTCGTGGCATACCGTTTTTTTGTGGAGACCAACTCTCACCGTTGCAAATCACGGACGTGGCCCGGTTGCAAAGAGAATTCTCGGACATGTTCTCACCCCTTCCTGGTCATACAAACTTCACAAAACACCATATTGAAACAACCCCAGGGGTAGTGGTATGCAGTCATACCACTACCCCTGGGGTTGTTTCAATATGGTGTTTTGTGAAGCACAAAAAAAAGTGGTTCGGGAAGAATTAAAGGCCATGCTCCATATGGGGGGGTTATAGAAGTATCACACAGTGACTGGGCCAGCCCGGTGGTGCTGGTTACCCAAGAAGTGCACAACTGAATGGGTGAAGTATGGCATCAGGGGTCACGGGCAGGTACGTCCCCAAATTAAAAAGACTGCAGCGGTTGTGGCCTGCCCGAGACCCAAAACAAAAATGGAGATGGGGATGGCTGGCTATTATAGAAGGTTTGTGCCTAATTATACGAAAGTCACCAGTCCGCTCACTGATCTCACTAAAAAAGGTAAAAGTTGTTCTTTGTGGCGGGCCATTGTTACATGCTCCTGATTTTTCTATCCCTTTTGTTTTACAGACCGACACATTGGACAGGGGGTTGGGAGTCGTGTTGTCCCCTTGAGGGGGAGGAGTACCTGGTGCTGTACATCAGCTGAAGCTTTTGATGAGAGACAAGGTACAGCACCATTGAGGAGGAGTGTCTGGCCATCCAGAGGGCAGTCCTCACCCTTCGGTACTAACTCCTGGGACGGGCTTTCACCCTCTGTTTGGGCCATGCCCCGCTACAGTGGCTCCATCGAATAAAGGATACTAACGAGCAGATCACCCCTTGGTATCTGGCTCCTCAGCCTTTTAAGTTCGAGGTGGTCCACAGGCCAGGGGCGCAGATGGCCGTTGCGGACTTCCTCTCCAGAAATGTGTGCGTGTGGGGGGGGGGGGGGGGGGGGTGGGGTGTGGTTGAGCGCCGGCTTGTGAATGGAGAGCGAGATCAGGAGATGAGAACAGTAAGGATCATCACCTGGCAATGATTGTCTCTAACAGCTGTTTGTCATTGCAGTGAGAGTGGTGATGGGTTTTAAGAGTGAGCCAGATGCCAGTGAAGGGAGAGAGAGCTACCCCCCCCCCCCCCCCCCCCCCCCACACACACACACACACACACACAACATGGAATGAAAGTTCGCTAAAAGCAAGTTTTGTTGAGTGTAATATAAATTTCCTTTTTGAGTTGATTTTCACCATCTCCTGCTTCCTCCTTGCACCCCATCACAAACTTTGTTTAATTTTGGTTGCCTTTAAAAACTGTATGTACGCAAATATTAAAACAGCAAATTATGTTTTATGAGTGTACTGGGGACATATAAAGTATAATACAGTTGCCCCCCCTACAAGCACACATGGCCCAATCCTGGAGTTAAAATGGTCTAGAACTGCCTCTGTAAATAAATGACATTAAAGCTCCCTATTCAAGCAAGAACAAGCACACAACCTGTTTTGACAGGCATGAACAAAAAAAGACATATTTTCCTCAACACTGTAAAAGCTTTTAACAACAAAACTCATTCCATCTCTTGATGATCTCATAGCTTTATTTTTCAACAGCGACAATAAATAAAATTCAATTATCTCTACAAAACTTGGGCTATTTCACAGCAACACACTAGCTAGATGACTTGATTGGTCGAAATTCTTCCCACACGGAGGGCAGTGGTACGGTTCCTCTAGTGTGGATCCTCTCATGTCTTTTCAGGTGAGATGACAGAGTGAATCTCTTGTCACAGTGTGAACACTTGTAAGGTTTTTCTCCGGTGTGAGTCCTCTGGTGCTCTATCAAATGGCTGACTCTGGTAAAAGTCTTAACACACTCTAAACACATATAATTCTTCTCACCGGTGTGTGTTTTCTGGTGCTGTTTCAAAGTGTCCATACGTGCAAAACTCTTTCCACAATCAGAACACACATATGGCTTCTCCTTTGCATGACCTTTCAGGTGCTTCCTCAGGTCTTTTCGCACAATAAACATTTTACCACATTCATCACAGTTAAATGGCTTTCCACTAGTGTGAAAGCGTCGTATATGATCACTGAGACTGCTTGCATAAGTGAAAGTCTTTCCACAATGTATACATGAGAGCGGTTTCTCTCCAGTGTGGATTCTCATGTGTTCTTTAAGGTGTCCTGTACGTATGAAACTCTTTCCACACTGACTGCAGGTGAAAGACTTTTTGGCTTCTGCTCTGACAGTATTTTTCTGTGTGACATTGTTTTCAGTCTGTGAAAGTATTTCCAGCTCTTGACCTTCCTCCTTCACTTCCATCAGGTCTAAAAATTAACATTTGAAAATCATCAATAATTCAACGGAGACAAATGTGAAATTAAAGAAAAGTTTAAAGTACCAAGCAACATACTCAAGTATCTATTTTTATGTGATTGTTGATGTGCTAAAGGTTATTTCTATTATTTTAATATCAAATCTGGTTATTAGTTACTTGAGAGCTCCGATAACAACCAACAAATCAGTTTAACTTCTTGAAGCTCTAAGACCTTAAAGCTGCTGTAAGCGATTATTTCATGGAAAGATACTCTTAAAATGTTCCTACTTCCAGAGAGATATTAATGAAATAAGTGTTGTAAGATATCTCACCAGTCTCTGTGACAGATCTAGACACTGTAAACAGCAAAAATGTGTCCACCGACAACAAGGCTTTCGGCCTGTCAATCATTTTGCGTGTTCTTTTAGTATTGTAGTTACAGCTAATTATTGAGTCTTAATGCCATTTTTATGCCATGTTGTTCATAACAGTTGTCAGTTGAGGGCACTGTTTTACTGCTGTTGTTTTTTTATAACCATTTCGCATTATGATGGTCTCAATCAAACTCATTTTGTATCTTTGGAAAGAGGGAGTGTGGCTAATTCAACGGCTCAGTTTTGAAGAAGTAGAACATCTAAAATAGCTTACAGCACCTTTAATGTTCCCCAGAATCATTAATGAAGAATCAAGAATGGACACCAACCTATTAGTTCCTCAGTATCTTCATGTTTAATTCTGCAGACTTCTGGATCACTCATGATCTCACTCTCCTCTTTCACAAACTCCATTGTGGCAGCGGGGGCGTGGTCAAGCGCTCGTCCAGGGAGAGAAAGCGGTAAGGGCGCTTGAACCTGAGCTAAATTATGTCTAACACCTGTCTCTAACTCCAGTGAGTACGGGGAGAGCGGCATAAGAGAGCCTCAGATCCTGCTGACGAGAGAGTGAAAGTCAGGAACGTAGAAGAAAGCTACACTGAAACTATTAATTCTCTGTAAAAGCAAAAAGTCTTTACATTAAAGGTCTTACCATTGTGGAAGCCCTGTTCCCGGTGTCGTCTTTTGTGGAGAGTTGTCACATCCATCATTACTGATTTTAGTTGTTCAGTTTGTCTGGATGGAGATCTTTTCTTGTAGACTGATGGGAAAATTCACAGCATTATTATTAGATATATAGGATTACAATAGTTAATAATATAATAAACAAGATACTATAATATGCTCTTTACAGCCAATGACATCACAGGAAAGCAAACGGATCAATCAGTAAAATGATTCAGACTGTTGCAGTAGATCCCCCAGTTTCATGCTAACGGCCATTCTGCCGCTTTTTATTTCAATGGTGTTTGGACCCTTTTCACGATATGACTTATTTAACAGTGTAAATCTAGCAAATAATTTGTATAGTTTTTTTTTATTCACTGCTGCTAATAATAATAATGACTTGCCATAATCAGCAATGCAGCGATTGTTTGGTGACATGTCTTTACATGTATTTAGTTATATCTACACTTTTATAAGAAATGTCAAAATCATGGTTACTGCAATATTAAATGACAGGTTTCTAATTATGAAACAGGGAACAGCATGGCAGATAGCGCTCTTTTAATAAATGTATTTGCATCTCGTGCTGTAGAGGGCGCTATAGGAAACAATGACAATCCACACAGTCCGTGTTGTAATTAAAAGGCAGAGCCATTGAAAAAGAGTTGAGAAACCCCCATAGACTTTCATTGTAATCGAAGAATGTGGATGTAACGCCAACCAATAGTTCCAAACATTTGTATAGTTCCAACGATGTCATTGGCTGTGTCTATTGTCCTGTTCATTGTTAGTAATTGATTGTACTGTATCGTACTTTTTGCACGTGCACTTTATATAGGTATGTTATTTAGTCTGTGTAGTCTCATGTGGTTCTGGGTTTGTCCTATGTTGTTTTATGTAGCACATGGTCCTGGAGGAACGTTGTCAAGTTTCGCTGTGTACTGTACTAACTGTATAAAACCCACTTCACTTGACGTGCAACCGCATTCAGTTTCAGTGTTTCCGAAGCACACTCGCTAGTATGTTGAATAAATTACTAAATTGTTTTCATATTCCAAGCATTAGTGGATATCATCAATTTAGTCAATAGTGGTATTTGATGTAGCCATATATCTTTAGTTAAAGTTTATTGTACGATAATAAATAGATCGTTAGATACTAAATGCAATTAGCAATCTTCCAATACACCTGATTCAAATGACTTGGTTGTCATCAAGCCTGATAACGACCCATTCATTTGAATCAGGTGTATTGGAAGAGAGAAACATATAAAACATGCAGGGCAGTGGAAGAACAACCTTTATCCTCTCACATATTGTATAATAAAATGTTTTATTGAATGCAATTGGTTGTTTTGTATATTATGTACTATTGACCAAACTGCTTTCTTGGCTTAAATTGAGCAGTTGCTGATGTGATTGATATTTAGATTCAACTTGGTCATTGCATCGAGTACAATAACTACAAGTATCGTCAACGTAGTATTTTGTAATGTTGGCTAATTAATTAAAGAACGTGTTTAATGAGTCCCATTTACTTTAACAGTCTAACATTCAATTTAAAGTGAAACAATAGTCCTCAGTAAATTACAATACGCTAGTTAGCATAGCCATTTCTAGCTCTGCTTCACAATACTGCTGCCTAGTAATATGGAAATATAATGTAAATAATAATAAAGTAGCAGACATTTAAATGATACAACACACCAGTAACCAATATACATTGCGTTAATATGCCGAAAATTGCTGTAAATCCAGTTGGTGCTACTATCTTTCCCGCCGAAAACATTCAAAATGGTTGACAGCGCGGATTTGTTTGGAATTATTGAGAGCTCCATGAACCACGTGATCGGGTGTCGGCGAGATCAAAGAGGGTCGCAACTCTTTTTTTCAATGGCTGTGGTTAAAGGGACAGCTCACCCAAAAATGGAAATTCTCTCATAATTTACTCAGATTCATGCCATCCCAGATGTGTATGACTTACTTTTTTCAGCAGCGCACAAATTAAGAGTTGTAGATCAATATTTATGCCTCCTCATCTCCCCTTTTTTAAACTCTAAATCTCCTCCTTCACATCTGAAAGTGGACATATAGAGCTGAAATATTCTTCTAAAAAAAATCTTCATTTGTGTTCTGCAGAAGAAAGTCAGACATCTGTGGTGGATTTTCATTTATAATGGTGCTCAAGTAAGAATGCAGCGACTGGGACAGACTTCCTGTAGCCTGACACATCTGAGCATGTGCGTGATAAATAAACATGTTTACAGACCCGAACACCAACTCGGAGATGTTCTTCAAAGTCCGTCAGAGACCAGATAACTCAGTAATCCATGTAGGAAAAATGGAGCCCTGTTGACAAAGGGAAAGCATGAGCTTCTCAGAGTCTCGAATTCCTCCTTTCCTTTGTTTTTCCTCGGAAATCCGGGAGGGAGGGAGGGAGGGAGGGAGAGAGACCGCCTCTTAAAGCGACAGTACATGTATTAATCAAACCATCCACAAAATTCTAATCCAAATGATATACAAGTATAGTAAAAAGAACATGTAAGACACAAGATAAACAAAATAATCCTGACATCCATGATAAAGGAATTAAAATGCATTTAATCTCAATATAAAATCAGAGTTTTTGTGTGAAAATAAAATCTGATAGCTACTGTGATAAAGTTATTCCCACACTCAAAGCACACATGATGCTTCTCATCAGTGTGTATTTTCTGGTGCACTTTCAAACTGTTCAGCCGTGTAAAACACTTTCCACAGAACACACAAAGGGTTTCTCCTTCCAGATGCTTCCTCAAGTCTCATATCACATTAAAATGTCTCAGTTTTATTGGCTTTTCTCCAGAGTGACAGTGTAGATGATTTATCAGTCTGTATGGGGTTCCTCTGATTTTCTCAAATTCATTGTTTTTACCCTTAATATGTTCGTGATTTTCAGAAAGACACTAAATTATCATTACTCATAAAGATTAAACGTTTTGGCATGTCAAACAGGACATACGTCTATTCCAGTCCTACCTGCACCACACAAGACTTGTTTCTGCTTTTATATGGATGACTGTCTACTTGCAAGTTCTCATCAAAATTAGATGTATGCAAATATAACTTGAACTGTAAGAGCAAATAACTGGATCTAATTGCAGATTTAAAGGGATATCATTTTCCTCACCCTCATGCCATCCCAGATGTGTATGACTTAATTTCTTTTTAGGGGAGGTTAGGGGAGACAAGGGACCAAAATGCAGAAATTACAGTTCAAAAGGATTTATTAACACAAAGTTCTCAGGGCATGCCTGCCACGGGCAATGAGCCAGCACTGACATCAGCAGGGAAATGACCTCCATGGCTGGGGAAGCTGGCAGAGTAGGCGTTTGGCTCCACTTCCTCCTCCCCCAGCCGGTGAACGGTTCAACAGACCCACTCAGCAGCCTCTCCTCCTGTGAGGCCCATGATGATGTAAGCCACCTTCAATTTCTCAGTTGGGAAGGCAGAGGGCGGCGAAGTGAAGAACAGAGGACATTAGGACAAAAAGGTGAGACAGGATCCCTCACTTGAGAACGGAGCAGGAGAGAACTGGGCGCCAAGAGGTGTGGGGAGCCAACGAAGCTGATGGGATGGGAAGCAGATATTGGTGTCCTCTAAGCAGAGCTTCTCGCTGAGAGAGGGTGGAGCAAAGATGAATCCTCAGCTGGGACCGTGTTCTGTCGGATCATTCTGTCGTGTGTGGGGGGGGGGGGGGAGACAAGGGACCCAAGCGCAGAGATGACAGTTCAAAAGGATTTATTAACACAATGTTCTCAGGGCAATGGCAAGGTGCACCCGGTGCCGGCTGCAGAAGGTAACCACACCTAGACACACGAGCAAGCTACAATCACACAAGTGAGCACAGTTAACATTGACAGCAAACAATATCTTCACGTTGGACAGTCACAGTAACAAACAATGATCTGACCTCGGACATGACACATGAGGGGATTTAAATAAGCAGGAAAAAAACAAGGGTGCTGCTCGCAGCTGACGGTTGTCATGATCAGCGTTCCCATGGAAACAAACAGCGTTACAATGGAAATGCTGATTCCGCGTGCCAGCATCACCTGAAACAAATAAGGCAAAACAGACAGGGAACGATGATGCCACAGCCCTCGTCATACAAAAACTCAACCTGGCAAGGTGACAGGGCCGTGACATCACCAGAGCGCGCATGGCGGTAACATGTGCACGGTGGTCCCAAACAATCAGACCGGTTCTCACAAAACAATGAGGTGGGCCGATACTGCTATGGTCCTGTCAGACAGAACCCAAAACTGACAAGGTGATCAGACATTAAATGAATGTCTTCTAAAGCAAAAAACAATCGCTTTCGGTGAGAAAAAGATCAATATCGAACAACTTAACTCTAAACCATCGCTTTTGGTCAGCAGCCCTATACACATTCATTGTCCGGTGTCATTACAATGATTTCACTACAAGTATCATGGTTAAAATATGGTTACTTCTAAAACTATAGTAAGATTTATGGATATGGTTTTACTATGAATACCATTGTTCAACTATGGTTACTGTACTAAAAAAAAAGTTTCTTCCCTTTTTTTTGCGAGGAAATGCACAACTATTGCAAGGGAATGGGGAAGAGAAGATATTGCAATATTGAATTCCAGTCAACCACTCACTTTTATAGAAAAAAAGATGCAATGAAAGAAAATGGTCTTAAGTTTTATTTACTGTAGACTCCAATAATAACTCCAAAGAATTCTGCATTTGTAAATGTACATTTTGAATAAATAAAACAATGAGTATCTGAATGTGCTGTGTTTAATCAAGAGTACATTTATAGGCTGATTTATTCATTTTTAAATATTTGGGATTTTAAAAACAAAGTAGAAAATATGTTGACTGTATAACATCGTTTCAGCCAACTGGAATCAATAACGTCAGGTATGCAAACCAATTAGACCATGTCAAACAAATAATGGGTCAACAACTTCTGGATATAAGGTAGAAGATCAGCATTCATTTTTGCATCTTTGGACCGGTCAGCTCCAGTTTCAGATCTACATAATGTGGCTTATACATGCTGGTATAAGTGTAAGTTACTTTTATAGCGCAATTTCCCATGGTATTATCACAAAACCTGATCTGGATCTGATTTTCTGCCTTATTGAATGCACCTGAGCTCAATTGGTTATTTGGCAAGCATTCTTATGAAATATTTTCTGTATGTGTATCTGTTATGTTTTCATTTCTGGAACAACATACAGTACACAATTATTAAAATAACAAGCTATTTTTCCAACTGTCTTTAATTGAATGTTTTGCAATGTACAATGCAGAAACAAGACAAATGAAGCGACTCAGATGAAACGGCATGCAGGAACAGATGTAAAGAAACAGGTATGAAGAAACAGCAGCTAGAGTTATACAGGGCTACACCGCAGCGGCAAATTTATTATGAATACACTTAAGACATAAAATTGGAATCCTTATAAACCACCTTAAAACACCCTAAATAAATGCTTTACCTTCAGTGAGAAAGGATCTTATACACCAAGATCAACGCATTTCAACCTAATAATACACTCACCTAAAGGATTATTAGGAACACCATACTAATACTGTGTTTGACCCCCTTTCACCTTCAGAACTGCCTTAATTCTACGTGGCATTGATTCAACAAGGTGCTGAAAGCATTCTTTAGAAATGTTGGCCCATATTGATAGGATAGCATCTTGCAGTTGATGGAGATTTGTGGGATGCACATCCAGGGCACGAAGCTCCCGTTCCACCACATCCCAAAGATGCTCTATTGGGTTGAGATCTGGTGACTGTGGGGGCCATTTTAGTACAGTGAACTCTTTGTCATGTTCAAGAAACCAATTTGAAATGATTTGAGCTTTGTGACATGGTGCATTATCCTGCTGGAAGTAGCCATCAGAGGATGGGTACATGGTGGCCATAAAGGGATGGACATGGTCAGGAACAATGCTCAGGTAGGCCGTGGCATTTAATTGGCACTAAGGGGCCTAAAGTGTGCCAAGAAAACATCCCCCACACCATTACACCACCACCACCACCACCCAAATTGAACAGGTGTTCCTAATAATCCTTTAGGTGAGTGTATATACAGATTAATATTAGTACAGTTGGGCACAGGTGCAAGAATAAAAAGCAAATTAAAGCTTACGTTGACTGCTCTGTAGGTTAACACCTCCTCCTTGCCCATCCTTTACCAGTTACTTTGGTGCCAAGGCCTGGGAAGGAGGAGGGATGCGCTGCCTTCTGCCAAGGGAGTCGCCGTTGCTGGTCGTCGTGAATCTGAGGAACCGCTGCCATCCGCCAGGAAGGGGAGGAGCCATTCCATCCGGCAGGGGTTGGAGGACTCGCTGCCGTCCACCAGAGTGCGGAGGAGTGGTTGAGGACCAGGCAACAGCGTGTCCGGGGACTGGCAAGCAAGTTTTTCTGTCTCCCTCCTCTTTCTCTGTCTCCTGCTTGCACTTTCCCACCCCTCGTCTCTCCCCCAGGTTCCCAGGAGGACCACCGGCTGGCGGAACAGCCAGAAGGGCAGCGTCTCCCCTCCTTTAATTATTAAAAGAATCTTGGCAATGGTGACAATTTACAAGACCTGTACATGCTGATTATAGCCAACTGATTAAATTCTAACCTACAATATTAATGTAGCCTATCGTTCATTTTACCCAAGAATTTGACCACATTAGTCATTCTAAAGAACAGCATGGCAACATGGCTCAAAGTTTGTGGGTGAAACAAGAATGTTGGAGTGTAGTGACTAATTGAAACATTTGTCATGAGGCGGTTTGTTTATATATTTAAAAAAAAAAAATATTTTTACTCAAATTTGTTGAATCTTTGGATGCCTTTAAAAAATGGCATGCCCGCAAATATTAAAACAGCAAATGATGTTTTATGTGTGTACAGGGGACAATTCAAGTATAATACAGTTGCCAATGGGAGGGCAATGGTACGGTTTCTCAGTGTGGATCCTCTCATGTCTTTTCAGGTAAGATGACAGAGGGAATCTCTTGTCACAGTGTGAACACTTGTAAGGTTTTTCTCCAGTGTGAATCCTCTGGTGCTCTATCAAATGGCTGACTCTGGTAAAAGTCTTAACACACTCTAAACACATATAATTCTTCTCACCAGTGTGTGTTTTCTGGTGCTGTTTCAAATGGTCCACTCGTGAAAAACTCTTTCCACAATCAGAACACACATATGGCTTCTCCTTTGCATGAACTTTCAGGTGCTGCTTCAGGTCTTTTTGCACAATAAACATTTTACCGCATTCATCACAGTTAAATGGCTTTCCACTAGTGTGAAAGCGTCGCAGATGATCACTGAGACAGCTTGCATAAGTGAAAGTCTTTCCACACTGATTACATGAGTGCGGTTTCTCTCCAGTGTGGATTCTCATGTGTTCTTTAAGGTGTCCTGTACGTTTAAAACTCTTTCCACACTGACTGCAGGAGAAAGACTTTTTAGCTTCTACTCTGACAGTATTTTTCTGTGTGAACTTGTTTTCAGTCTGTGAAAGTATTTCCAGCTCTTGACGTTCCTCCTTCACTTCCATCGGGTCTACAATGAAATCATCCATTAATAAATGGAGACAAATGTGAAATGAAAGAAAAGTGAAAAGCAGAAAGCAACAGACTCAAGTATCTATTTTTATGTGACCGTTGATGTGCTAAAGGTTATTTCTATTATTTTAATATAAAATCTGGTCAATAGTTACTTGAGAGCTCCGATAACAACCAACAAATCAGTTGAACTTCTTGAAGCTCGAAGACCTTAAAGCTGCTGTAAGCGATCATTTCATGGAAAGATACTCTTAAAATGTTCCTACTTCCAGAGAAATATTAATGAAATAAGTGTTGTAAGATATCTCACTGGTCTATGTGACAGCTCTAGACTCTGTAAACAGCAAACAAAAACATGTCCGTGGACAACAAGGCTTTCGACCCGTCAATAATTTTGTGCGTTCTCATAGAATTGTAGTTGCAGTAAATTGAGTTTTAATGACATTTTTATGCCATGTCATTCATACAAGTTGTCAGTTGAGGGCGCTATTTTCCTGCTGTTGTTTTTAACAACAGTTTCTGCACCATGCCAGGCTCAATAAAGCTCATTTTGTATCTTTAGAGGGTGGGGTTTTGGAAAGAGGGGGCATGGCTAATCCAACGGCTCAATCTCATGGAAGTAGAACATCTAAAAATCGCTTACAGCACCTTTAATGTATCTCAGAAACATTAATGAAGAATCAAGAATGAACACCAACCTATTAGTTCCTCAGTATCTTCATGTTTAATTCTGCAGACTTCTGGATCACTCATGATCTCACTCTCCTCTTTCACAAACTCCATCATTACTGATTTTAGTTGTTCGGTTTGTTTGGATGCAGATCTTTTCTTGTAGACTGATGGGAAAATTCACAGCATTACACACACACACACACACACACACACACACACACACACACACACACACACACACACACACACACACACACACACACACACACACACTTATTATAGTTAATATATAAAACTCAACATAACATCAGAGCTTTTATGTGAAAATAAAATAAAAACTGATAGCTGATGTGATAGTTATTCCCACACTCAAAGCACACATGATACTTCTCATCAGTGTGTATTTTCTGGTGCACTTTCAAACTGTCCAGCCGTGTAAAACACTTTCCACACAAAGGGTTTCTCCTTCCAGATGTTTCCTCAAGTCTCCTATTACAATAAAATGTCTGTTTTATTGGCTTTTCTCCAGAGTGACAGTGAAGATGATTTATCAGTCTATATGGGGTTCCAAAATGTGTCAAAAACAAAAATGTGTCCACAGACAACAAAGTTTTCAACCTGTCAACCATTTTGCGTGTTCTCATAGTATTGAAGTTACAGCTAATTTTTGAGCCTTAATGCCATTTTTATGCCATGTTGTTCATACAGCTGTCAGTTGTCAGATCCCTGTCTAATGCTAAATTGAATCTGCTGTTCTCCACCCATTGCCATCTCTAAGATGTTCAATAGATGTGCATCCAGCTCTGACCAGACAATTCCTTATGATACTTTTAGACAGAATTTTTGTTTGGATTAACAAATTATTAAAAAAATGATTCCCCCAAAATCCTGTGGTTGTAAAATCTCTCGGTTCACAGAAAATGTCAATTTACACACTTTTAACATGGAATGGTAAAATGAAGTCAAACTGTTCAATTCCAGTTCATTTACTTTCAGTAAAAACAACTGCTTTGTCATACCCAAGCTCCTTAACGGAGCACATGCCACATTAGTCCACTCCATGCTCCCCTCATACAACAGTTTCTGCAATGTTTACAGTCGAAAGGTGTAATCCGGCTTATCCACCAGGCTTTGTTCCACCTCTTGAGTTGGTAGATACAACACTGACGCAGGAATCCAGAGCCGCCCTGACCAAAACAACTCCACCAATCTTCTCTGGATATCTTTTACAATGTCATCTGGTGGCTCCAAAACATTCAGTCTATGCCACAACATTGAAGCACCCAGGTAATTTATAAGAAAACTCTACCCCTGTAGGATAGCTCTGGAAATAGCCATTTCCATCTAGATAACTTGGAGGACACCTTCTCCAGCATAACCTCCCAGTTCTTTTTTCTGTAACTCTCTACTTCTAATAACACTCCAAGAATTTGAATACCCTCTCTTCCCCAATACAGTCCCCCAGGAAGCTGAGGTGGCCCACCATTTCCCCATTGACCCACAATAAAACCCTCACTTTTTTCCCCAATTGACTATAGCTGAAGACGCTTTCTCATATACAGCTAACCTCCTACAGAGTATTTGGATATCTTCTTCCCAAGTAACAAAAAAAAACAGTTACATCATCAGCATACGCCGATACAGAACATCTTGACTCCATTGGGTCATCAGAAACCCCTTTAATTAATTTCTTAATTTGCACAAAAGAGGCTCTGTCGCTAGGCTATAGAGCTGCTCAGAGAGAGGACACCCCTGTCGAATACCTCTTTTTACAGGCATTGGGTAATTCAAACCATTCCCCATCTTGAGCATTATTGAAGCCCCAGTGTACAACAACCTTATCCATGAAATACATTTTTTTCAGGACTCTAATGGTTTTTAAATAAAGGTAATCATGTCCCATCCAATAAAAAGCTCTCTCTTGATCAATTGATACAATTCCCACATTGCAATTATCAATAATAGACACATCAAAACATCTCTAATTCAAAACAGATTGTCCATGATTGTGCACCCAGTATGTTTGCTCTCTTTTGACCAAAATATGTAAATACTTCTTTAACCTGTTGGCTAAACATTTTGACAATATTTTATAGTCCAATCTCCTCTCACCTAGATCACCCTCCCATAAACCCCCTTCCACCTTCTCAGCATGCACAGAGAGAGAGAGAACATAAGTTATGTGGTGATAGTATTTAATTGATGTTGTATTTAATGTAGTTTTGCTATCTGTGCCAGTCTATAAATGAGACAGATGACATAACATCAAGCACATATCTTTTCATACTCAATACCGCTCATTCAGTAGGCCATCAAAACTGAGAAGCAGGAGTAGTGGTTCTGTAATATAGTATTACATTTTTTGGGGGGGATCTTTTTTTGCCAAATTATTATTCAGTTTTTTTTATTTAGCTCATTAGTTGAATTTAGTTTTGCCCCATTGTGTATGATACTGTTTAAGATGCATGTGTCTGAATTAATGGGTTCATTTTCAGGAAAATAATAAAAGGGTGAAACTTTTGTCCTCGTCACATACTACTCTTGAAAAGAGTTTTTTCTAATGGTATAATATGACCTGCATGTCTTCTCACTTTCTCTCTCTATCTAAAAATTTAATCCAAAAAGTATTTTGGCTGCATAGTACAGCCATTTTTGTGCCTTTTGTTGGTGTTGGATGGATGGTGACAAAGTGGACTCTAATTTCTTTTTTGGATAGAATTTAAGTAAGTCATATTAGATCAGTTTCTAACACAAACTATGAGACAGGCTATGGTTACTCTAAAAATACATGACGAAAAGACGTTTTGGGGGCTTTAAAGAAAAGACTTGGGGGAGTATGTCCAGACCCCATCCCGTCCCTGAATCTCTAGTGACGTCCCAGAGCGTGAGTAACTGATGAGAGAATTATATTTAACTCTATATTTAATGCGCAGATGAATTGTATGATGAATGAGACTCAAATAATAATAAAAAAACCTGCTTGTACCTATTATTACCTAAACAAATATTATTGCTTTATTTTAAATGATTCTGAAATACTACATCGCAATTGTCTCGGCTTTATAATGCAGAGACTGGGTCAGACTTCCTCTAGCCTTACACATCTGAGCATGTGCGTGATAAATAAACGTGTTTACAGACCTGAAACCCAACTCGGAGATGTTCTTCAAAGTCCAGATAACTCAGTAATCCATGTAAGAAAAAATGGAGCCCTGTTGACAAAGGGAAAGCATGAGCTTCTCAGAGTCTCGAATTCCTCCTTTCCTTTGTTTTACGTCTCGCTTAGAGTTTGATGGCGGGCCGCAAACAAATGCTTTTAGGTGCATACCGCCATCTACTGGGCAGGAGTGTGCGACGTCAGGGCTCTATGTACTCCAGTTTATTTATATACATACACATATATACGCACGCACGCACACTAATATTATAGCTGCTATTTCTGCTGTAAATACAGATAATCTGTCATGAATTCATTTGCATATGACTACATCAGTCTCTGGTATGTACACTCCAACTCCTACATGTTCACTCCCTGGATCTTTAGATCCATCAGTTAATATTGGCATATCATTATAATTCCTCTTTGCATAATCATAAACTCTACGTTGCAAATCCACATTGGGTACTGGAAATATCCATGGAGGAACATTACCCCACACAGTGTTTGGTCCATAACTAACCTATTTAAACCACATTCTTCCACTGCTGTATTAATACTCCAACCAAATACTTTACCTTTTCGTTGTTGTGAGCACTCCCAACAATCACAAAGCAGTTGTAGGTTGTTTCTCGCCAGATCCCTTTAACTTAACCCAATACATCAGCAGCAACTTTAAACATCTTAAATATAAAGTCTAATTATTCCAGAATACTCTCAGCTGCTGCTCCATATACCACGCACCCATAGTCAATACTTGATCGTATTAAGGCCCTATAGATATCCAGTGGTGATTGTTTATCTGCTCCCCATTCATAACCATCATCTCATGAGTTTCAGAACTGTTTTGCATTTTGTTTCAATCTGTTTAACACAAGTCTTCCATATACATTTCTCATCAAACCATAACCCTAAATATTTGAACTCTGTTACATTTTCCATACTTTGACCATATAATTTAAGATGCACATTATCTAACCTTCTCTTTAAAGAACATGTAGCATGATTTAGCAACTGACATCTTAAACCCCAGTCATATGACCATCTTTCAACCTTCGTTATAGCACTCTACATACTGTTAGCAGGGTTGTGTGAGGATTACTTTTGAAATGTATTCCACTACAGATTACAGAATACATGCTGTAAAATGTCATTTGTAACATATTCCATTAGATTACTCAAGGTCAGTAATGTAATCTAAATACTTTGGATTACTTCAGCACTGGTCGATTTTTCACTTGTTTTGACTATAAAAACTCAAAACATGTTAAAAATACATTCTCTGAAAAACCCAAATATCTTATGCATTGTTTCTTGTTTTAAGGATTTTGTGATATTTTTACAGGAAAACAATACAAAAATTATTATCGAGAATATGATTTTTGCCCTAATATCAAAGATCTTACTAGAAAAAAAATAAATTATGATCTAACATGAATTTTCTTCATAAAAAAATATGTTCATGCCTGGTAACATGTGCATATAAAATGGCTAGAAATAAAATTTTAGCACAGTGTAAAGCTGACAGTTTACACAAGGTTTATTTCTATTTCTTCTGCTCCAAACTTACTTCAAACGTACTTCTCTGTCTGCTCATATGAATGTCACACATCATAAGAAAGTGTTTCACCGCTGTTCAAATGCACTTTGGATCATTTATATGTATAAATGTTTTCCATCTGAAAGCACTAAATATAAAATGAAACAAATGACAATAAAATGTAATCTCTTCAATAATCAAAATACTTTTTGAATGTAACTTTATTCTAAATACCAATGATTTAAATTGTAACTGTAGTGGAATACAGTTACTTATATTTTGTATTTTAAATAAGTAATCCCGTTACATGTATTCCGTTACTCCCCAACCCTGACTATTAGTCACATGTCTAATATTTTCCCCTCTTTTCCATATACCCCCTCTATGGAGCAGATTCTAAATGCTCCAGAAAAAAGGAAAAAACTAAAAATTGTCCATGTGGTGTGGGGGGAAAAAGGGGAAATAGGCAGTTCAAGGGGGGACAAGAGGCAAGGGGAGAGAGGAACAGGACAAAGACAGGGAGGCTTGGCCAATATGGAGCCAGAGTCCAGAGTGGATCAGGCGTTTGGCCAGGAGACCAAGGGAGCCAGAGCAGATCAGGCAGATGGCCAGGAGACCAAGGGAGCCAGAGCAGATCAGGCGGATGGCCAGGAGACCCAGAAGACCAGAGCATATCAGGCAGACGGCCATAAGACCAGAACAGACAGCTGGCCAGGAGACCCAGAAGACCAGAGCAGATCAGGTGGATGATCAGGAGACCCATAAGACCTGAACAGATCAGGCGGTCAGCCAGGAAACCCAGAAGACCACCTAAGGGTAGGGACTGGATCAGGGGGCCTGGTTGACGGCCACAGACTAGAGTCGTGGAAAGCAGAGCCATGGAAGGTGGAGCTGTTGCAGGCTTGAGGGGTGGAGCTGTGGCAAGCGGAGCCATGGGAGGCTTGAGGGGCGAAGCCAGAGAAGGTGGCGCCATGGCAGGCTCGAGTCTAAGAGTCCAGGACGACTGGGAAATGACCTCAGTGATTGTGAACACGACAGTGACAATAAATAAAATAATCTCTACAAAACTTGGGCTATTTCACAGCAACACACTAGTTAGATGACTTGATTGGTTGAAACTCTTCCCACACGGAGGGCAGTGGTACGGTTTCTCTCTAGTGTGGATCTTCTCATGTCTTTTCAGGTGAGACGACAGAGTGAATCTCTTGTCACAGTGTGAACACTTGTAAGGTTTTTCTCCGGTGTGAGTCCTCTGGTGCTCTATCAAATGGCTGACTCTAGTAAAAGTCTTAACACACTCTAAACACATATAATTCTTCTCACCGGTGTGTGTTTTCTGGTGCTGTTTCAAAGTGTCCACTCGTGCAAAACTCCTTCCACAATCAGAACACACATATGGCTTCTCCTTTGCATGACCTTTCAGGTGCTTCCTCAAGTCTTTTCGCACAATAAACTTTTTACCGCATTCATCACAGTTAAATGGCCTTTCTCCAGAGTGATAGCGTCGTAGATGATCACGGAGACTGCTTGCATAAGTGAAAGTCTTTCCACACTGATCACATGAGTGCGGTTTCTCTCCAGTGTGGATTCTCATGTGTTCTTTAAGGTGTCCTTTACGTGTCAAACTCTTTCCACACTGACTGCAGGTGAAAGACTTTTTGGCATCTGCTCTGTCAGTATTATTCTGCGTGAACTTGTTTTCAGTCTGTGAAAGTATTTCCAGCTCTTGACTTTCCTCCTTCAATTCCATCGGGTCTAAAATGAAATCATCCATTAATAAATGGAGACAAATGTGAAATGAAAGAAAAGTGAAAAGCAGAAAGCAACAGACTCAAGTATCATGAAGAATCATTAATGAACACCAACCTATTAGTTCCTCAGTATCTTGACGTTTAATTCTGCAGACTTCTGGATCACTCATGATCTCACTCTCCTCTTTCACAAACTCCATCATTACTGATTTTAGTTGTTCGGTTTGTTTGGATGCAGATCTTTTCTTGTAGACTGATGGGAAAATTCACAGCATTATTATAGTTATATATGATTATTATATAGTTAATAATATAATATACTCTTTACAGCATATGACATCATAGGAAAGCAAACTGACCAATCAGTAAAATGATTCAGACTGTTGCAGTAGATCCCCCCAGTTTCATGCTAACGGCCATTCTGCCGCTTTTTATTTCAATGGTGTTTGAACCATTTTCACAATATGTCTTATTTAACAGTGTAAATCTACAATGCACATTATGATTTAGAGACATTTAAAATGTTACAAATAGCTATTTCTATTTAAATAAATGTTGTATTCTAAAATATTTTTGTTTGTCCAAGAATCCTCTTGCAGCAATGCAGGTCTTTGTCAGTTAGAAGCTGCTAGTTTAGGATCTGTGAGGAGTCTGTTTCTCAAACTAGAGACTGTGATTTACTTGTCTTTTTGTTGTGCGTCTTGGCGATCACTTTCCTCTCTATCAGTTAAAGATTATTTTTTCAAAACAGTAATGCATGGAATAGCCGTCATCTCTCTGAAACAATAGAGTTTAAAGAAAATAATATAAAATAGATTCTTTTGCCTATTTTAAAACCAAAATTGACTTGCAAGTGTAAAGCAACTTGTAAGAACTTAACACCTCACCAAATGGAGATAAAACCCACTATATTGTGATGTATGCATGGTAGCGCAACCATTTTCAACTCTTCTAATAATAAGAACATTTTCTTGAGTACCAAATTAGCACTTTAGAATGCTTTTGTAAGGAATAGGTGACACGGTATATGTTTGTGTAACAGGTAAAGGATGGGCAAGGAAGAGGCAGGAACCGGCTGAACAATCAACAAACTTTTAATGCATAAATTAACTTAAACAATGAACTTAATCAAACATAAACAGACATGCATGCAATGAGGCCACGTGCGTCTCTATCCCGAACCTGCATCTCCAGCTGCCCTTTATCTCACTCTCCTGCTGATCAGCTCCTCCGCCCTCTGGCAGACAGAACCGCTCCTCCCCTTCTCGGCAGATGGTCGCGGTTCCTCTGGCACTTGGCAACTGGCAGTGATCCATCCGTATCCAGGCAGACGGCCGTGGTTTCTTCCCTGGTGGATGGCAGTGGTGAGGACTCCGCGACATCGGCCCCGCCATGCCCTCCTCCTCATCACACACCTGCTCTGCCCCAATTCAGGCCGGGGTGCCACTGGTCTTACCAAACCCCCCCCCCCCCCAACCAACCACCATCTCGGGAGGGGATGCTGTCAGCCGATGGCCCACCCCGCCTTCTGCGAACCTGGGGGGAGAGATGAGGGGGGGGGGGCATGGGGAAAGGGTGATCGGAGACATACAGAGAGAGAGAGAGAAGAATTTGTTCGCCAGCTCGCGGACGCGCTGCCACCCGGTCTTCAACTGCTCCTCCGCCCTCTGGTGGACACCAGCTTGCTCCTCCCCCGGCAGATGGCAGCATGTCCTCTGGCCCCTGGCGTACCGAACCACTCCCCTTCTCGGCAGATGGTCGTGGTTCCTTGTGGCTGGCAGCAACCCCTCCGTCCCCAGGCAGACGGTCATGGCTTCTTCCCTGTTGGATGGCAGTGGCAAGGACTCCACGACAGTGCATCCCTCCTCCCTCTCGGGTTTTGACACCATTGTAACAGGTAAAGGATGGACAAGGAGGAGACGGGAACCATCTGAACAATCATCAAACTTTCATTCATTCATTCATCTTCAACCGCTTATCCTGTACAGGGTCACGGGGGGCTGGAGCCTATCCCAGCTAACATTGGGCGAAAGGCGGGGTACACCCTGGACAGGTCGCCAGTCCATCGCAGGGCCACACATATACAGACACACACTCATACTCACATCCACACCTAGGGCAATTTTTGGAGACACCAATTAACCTAGCCTGCATGTCTTTGGATGGTGGGAGGAAGCCGGAGCACCCGGAGAGAACCCACGCAGACACGGGGAGAACATGCAAACTCCACACAGAAAGGCCGGGGCAACCGGGGTTTGAACCCATGACCTTCTTGCTGTGAGGCGACAGTGCTAACCACTGCACCACCGTGCCGCCCATCATCAAACTTTTAATGCATAAATTAATTTAAACAAACATAAACACACATGCAATGCGGCCATGTGACTCTCTCTCTCTCTCTCCCGAACCTGTGTCTCCGGCTGCCCTTTATCTCGCTCTCCAGCCATGCTCCATCACGGCCCAGCCATGCCCTCCTCCTCATCACAGTTTCCCATCATGGGTACAGATTTTTTTATTTTTTTTTTAATAAATATCTCAAAACAATTATTTCAAACCATAATACTGTAATATTTGCAATTAACTGGTGAAAGGAAGCGTTCATTTAATTCAAGAACAAAAATGTCTCTGTGTTCTAAAATGGAAGAGTAAATACTATATAACATAATTTTCATAAAGTAACTTGTAACATAATTACTTGAGTAGTTTTTAGGCAAACTACTTATTTACCCTTACTTGGAGTCAATATGTTTTAGTACTTCTACTTGTACTCAAGTGAATTATTTCTTCAGTAGCAGTACTTTTACTTAAGTAAAAAATTCACCATTTCATTTTAAATGCTCCAGTGTAACAAGTGAGTTTTTAAATGCATATATCTCAATATGTGCATATATCTCAATTACTATGAGTTAAAAGTGTCATGCATCATAATTATGAGTGAAAAATAAGATGCTTGTGTCTTTGTGCATTCCTTATTGAGTGCACTATGTTTGCGCCTCTTATTAGAGAATGCTGTTGCTCTGTTATTGAGCACGTGTGCCTCTCGCTTGTGATTGGTGTGTGTTACCCAGTAAACTATTTTGTGCTTCTCTTGCATTTTGTTTACAATAGAAGAATCAGGATCAACTCTGAAGCTTTGTTCTCTCTCTCTTCCGGTTAGTTGAACGTTTGCTTTTAATTCTTGCACCTGTGCCCAACAGTACTAATATTAATCTGTATATAATCACTGAAGGTAAAGCATTTGTATGAAGACATGGATTAATCCACTGGAGTCATATAGATTACATTTATGTTTCCTTTATGTTCTTTTTGGAGTCTCAAAGTTCTGGTCACCATTCATTAAATGACGGGACGACTATACCTTAAATGCACAGATAAATTGTAACAAATGAGACTCCAATAATAACAAAACAATCATCTAAATGAGCCAAAGTGCTTGTACCTATTATTACCTATACACATATTATTGCTTTATTTTAAATGATTCTGAAATACTACATCGCAATTGTCTCGGCTTTATAATGCAGAGACTGGGTCAGACTTCCTCTAGCCTTACACATCTGAGCATGTGCGTGATAAATAAACGTGTTTACAGACCTGAAACCCAACTCGGAGATGTTCTTCAAAGTCCAGATAACTCAGTAATCCATGTAAGAAAAATGGAGCCCTGTTGACAAAGGGAAAGCATGAGCTCCTCAGAGTCTCGAATTCCTTCTTTCCTTTGTTTTTCCTCTGAAATCCGGGAGGGAGGGAGAGAGACCGCCTCTTAAAGCGACAGTACATGTATTAATCAAACCATCACAATAATAACTCCAGGGATCCAAATGATATACAAGTACAGTAAAAATAACATGCAAGACATGAAATAAACAAAATAATCCATACATCCACGATTAAGGAATTAAAATGCATTTAATCTCAATATAAAAGTTCCTACACTCAAAGCACACATGAAGCTTCTCATCTATATTTTAAGAAGTTTTTTTTTTTTTTTTGTAAGGGAGTAAAGAATAAAAATGTACAAATAAATACTGTAATTAGATTTATATCTCCTAGAAATCAAAATTTATGAAGCTGTATTTCACCTCAGTCTATTCACACAAATGAAATGTGTTTCTGTGGCAATTTACAGGTGATCTCAAGACATTACCATGATGAATTAGGTGAAAACAGTGAACTATTGACATGAAATAAAGAGTCTTTTCAGCCTGATGGGCCTTTTATTTCTGTTAGTCTATTGACACTAATGAAACACGATTTTCAGAATAATTAGAAGAGATCTGACTGTATTCTGTGGAAATTCAATGAACCTAAACATTTTATTTTTAATGCATAATAACCTAATTATTTTCTAAGAAAGAGTTTATGAAACAAGTCATATCAGCTCTTTAGAAGCAAATAGTAATTATACAGTCAACAGGACGCTTGTATTCATTCATTATCGTGAATTATAAATGAAAAAGTACATGAACAGCGACACCTGCTGGTGATGAACAGACAGTGACTGAAACATCGTCAATACTTTTATTTAATCCACAATAAATAATTCTAACAGGCATTTATAGCAAACGATGTCCCCCATCCTGTTAATAACTCGAATAAAAAACATTTAAACCATGAATATTTACCTCTTAAAACAGTGACAGCCATTAGTCCTGTGAACTATTTTGTGACGGCAGCGTTTTCTTTACTAACATTTGTAATTTAATTTCTTCTCATACTGTCTTTAACCTCACACATGCAAATGCAACATCCAAAATAATTTCAACAGTTTTTAATGTGGAACATTTTAATTAGTGTATCTTTGAGTCTACGCCTAAATTTAAAGATTCAATATTTTTTATTTATTTATACAAAGTTAACAAATTAACTACAAAGTTAAGGCTAGATTTTGCAACATATTACAACATATTAAATGAATAAAACAGCACATTCAATTAATAGTAAAAAACGTACCCATTAGTATAGCCTTTGTTATATGACAAATAAATTACATTAATGCTCAAGTTTTAAGCAACAAACAGCACACATCCCACACATCACATTTTGGTGAACATTACATACAGTAGAAATACTGGCGTGAACAAAAACCGGATTTACAGCCACACTGTAAAAGTTTCCAACACCCGAACACTCGTTCCGTCTCTCATAACAAAAAATAAATAAATAATTGTCTTTGAACTTCCGGTTTAGCACATTCCATAAAGATGTCTACGGTGTTGATGTCAGTGTAATTAGCTAGCGAAGTGGACTTACAGATTAGCCAAAAGATATCATGTGTATTTGAAAGTGTTCAGGGGATGTCGTATTAACTGGAAGCTGAGTGGGGAGATTTTAAAACCAGAGTTATTCATTCGAAAAATACAAGATCCTTCGCGCTGTGGACGTACTGATGTGCATCAGTGCTCATGAAACTACACACATGTGCGCGCGCGAGCACGCACGCACACACAGAAAAAGTGTACACTTTATTTTATTTTCTGTTTAAAATGTAATTTAATCCTTTTAAATCCGATTTAATCGAATTTAAAATAATTGTGGAGTGACAAATACATTTTAAAACTACAAATGTAATTTAAAGCTCTCTCCTAGCGCTGTGAGCGCCTTTGAGCGGATTTCTTCCGCCCAAGTGGAAACGCAGCCAGAGAAAGCCGAACTGCTTGTGTTTTAGCGACACGCAGTAAATATGGAAAATTCTTCAAAAGCTTATCGTGGATTTTCTTTATCGTGATACATATCGATATTGTTTTACCTCGCCCAGCCTTATGACTATCACTGAAAGTCCAACCCCTTACTCAAACAGAAGGTATGATTGGTTAGTAAATATCCCATATAGGCTGAAACAAACGTTCTGAGTGGTTGCTCAGGTTAGTAGGAATGTCTATCTTGCCTCCCGCCTCCCATTGCTCCATGCATGTCTAGAGGGAATCTCTGTACACTTTACAAAAAACAAATCAATTCACTCAACAGCGCTGTTGCATCACATCAGTAAATTGAAAGGTTATGGGTCAAAAGCATAATCGTTATTCCTGGTGGCCTATGATACACATCATTACTCATTTTAAGTGAGCATATGCAAAATCCTTAGAAAGATAGGTGGGCATATGCACTAGACAACAGTACAGGGTTAACCTGACATTTTGACAACTCTAGAATAGATGATGCTTTTTCATGCGTTTCAGTAGTTCAAGTGATGCGGCTTCTCTCCAGTGTGGATCTTCTCATGCGTTTTCAGTTGTTTCGAATGAGTGAATCTCTTGTCACAGTGTGAACACTTGTAAGGTTTTTCTCCAGTGTGAATTCTCTGGTGCTCTTTCAATCGGCAGACTCGAATAAAAGCCTTCCCACACTCAAAGCACACATGATCCTTCACACCGGTGTGTATTTTCTGGTGCATTTTCAAATTGTGCAGCCATAAAAAGCCTTTTCCACAATCAGAACAGAAGTGATGCTTCTCCTTTGCATGAATTTTCAGGTGGACCTTCAGGGCTGATTTCACAATAAAATTTTTACCACACTGATCGCAGTGAAATGGTCTTTCTCCGGTGTGAGAGAGCAGATGATCGTGGAGACTTGGTGACCATTTGAAACTCTTTCCACAGAGATAGCAAGTGTACGGTTTCTCTCCAGTATGAATTCTCATGTGATTTGTAAGACTTACTTGACATCTGAAACTCTTTCCACACTGATGGCACGTGTACGGCTTCTCTCCAGTGTGGATTCTCATGTGGTTCTTAAGGGCTACTTTTTGTCTGAAACTCTTGTCACACTGATCACATGTGTACGGCTTCTCTCCAGTGTGAACTCTCATGTGACTCTTAAAGTTTCCTTTTTGTGTGAAACTCTTTCCACACTGATCACATGTGAAAGGTTTCTGTCCAGTGTGGATTCTCTTGTGTTCCTGAAGGTTTCTTTTATGTATGAAACTCTTTCCACACTGACCGCAGGTGAAAGACATTTTGGTTTCTGCTCTCTTTTTCTGTGTGAAATTCATCTTAGTCTGTGAAAGTATTTCCAGCTCTTCACTTTCCTCCATCAGGTCTACAATGGACATATGAAATCATCAAAAATTAAATTCAATGTCATGTGAAAGAATAATAAATAGCGGAAAGCAACAGACTCAAGTATAACTTTTTATGTGATTTTTTTTTGTGCCTTTTCTCCCCAATCTGGAACGCCCAATTCCAAATGTGCTGCAAGTCCTCGTGGTGGCGTAGTGACTCGCCTCAATCCGGGTGGCGGAGGACGACTCTCAGTTGCCTCCGCGTCTGAGACCGTCAATCCACGCATCTTGTTTTGTGGCTTGTTGAGCGCGTTACCGCCGAGACGTAGCGTGTGTGGAGGCTTCACGCTATTCTCCGCGGCATCAACACACAACTCACCACACACCCCACCGAGAGTGAGTACCACATTATAGCGACCACGAGGTGGTTACCCCATGTGACACTACCCTCCTTAGCAACAGGGCCAATTGGTTGCTTAGGTAGCCTAACTAGGTCACTCAGCACACCCTGGATGCAAACTCACAACTCCAGGTGTGATAGTCAGCCTCAAAACTTGCTGAGCTACCCAGACTCCCTTTAAGTGATTGTTGATGTGCTGTCATATTAATATCAAATCTGGCAGACAACTGCTATAAAATGTTCTGATCATTATCATGTTATTTTATCTGTCCATATAGGGTTGTCACAGTACCAAAATTTCAGTAACCGCTACCGATACCAGTAAAATGTCACAAATCTCAATAGCCAGTTTGGTAAATAGCCAATATACCATCATCTGTGTTAACATTGATACCACATCTGATGGACATTTTGACCATGAAGCACATTTGACTGTTCATATGCACTACCGCATGCCTGCTTTAACGAAGAGATGTAAAAGCACTTTTATTCTGGAGAGCCTTTCCCAAAAGCACTGTTATCCAAGTCTGGTCACAGGTTTAATCATTACCATCATAGTTCAAGTGTATTGGGTTGGAATTACAGCTCTCCACTTGTGGTTAGAAGCAGTTTCTTTTTAGTTTGCCATGTCAACATAATTTCTCTTCACCGAGGCTTCTATATCTTTTATTCTGTCAAGAACTTTGACCCCATTTACATGGGGATAACATGCGTCTTTGGGGCTTCCACGGCGCCAATGGCCCGCTCATTACCCTTAAGCCAAACAAGGCCAACTGAGGATTGAGGTGGGGTCAATGTCAAAGGCAGAGTTCAGCTATCAAAGGGTCAGCACCAAGATAATAAATTAAGACGTGATCAAGAATATTGTCACCGAACTTGCCAAGTTGTGTATCCAGAGGTGTAGAAAATTACGTAGAAAACAATAGTTGTCAACGCCAACTTATCTTGCTCGCTATCTAATGTTTACTTACAATATAAACTCGTTATTCTAGATAACATGATACGTCAGCTTGACCTTCTCTCTTGCAGAATTTATATAATTAAATCACAGCATTTGCGCTTTACCAATCACATTGGACCAAGTAATGATCTGTTTATCCAGATAAATTAAACTTACATAAAAAAAATGCACATAAAAAGCATGATTCATAATAAATGATAAACGACTGAAATTGAAACAGGAATATTTTCTAACTATATAGCAAAATGTAATCCTCATCTCTTTCCTAGCATTTTGTCCCACAAGGGTGCAGGGTCCGGTTCGTGATAGTCCACATATACATTTTATTTGGCACAAAATTTACACCAGATGCCCTTCCTGACGGGGGGAGGCTCTCACTCACACATTCAGGGCCATTTAGAGTCTCCAATTCACTTACCCTGCATGTTTTTGGACTTGTGGGTGAAACCGTAGGAAACCCACACAAACTAATTTCAGGTGCGGCACGGTGGCTAGCACTGTCACCTCACAACAAAAAGGTCCTGGGTTTGAGTCCCAGCTCAACTGGGCTTTTTCTACGTAGAGCTTGATCAAATGAAACATGGAAATCAGAAAAAATTAATAAGAAATAAAACATTTCAGTAGGGTTAGGGTGTTAGAAAAACAAATTAAAAAATAAATTAAAATATGTTTTAATTTATTATATACATTGAAATGTAACATTAAATAGGCTAAAGGAGTTTGTTCAATAGCACATTATCATATTAGCAAATGTTTTTCTTTGGTATCGAGAACCGTAATTTCACTGGTATCGGTACCGGCTACTGAAATTTTGGTACCGTGACAACACTAGTACAGAAACACCATATGCAAAGTATTTTATACAAATATTGTGACTCTGCATGTTTCATATTCAAAAGGTCTCAGTGCAACTGGTACTACTACATTAATGACATTTATATTCCATACAAATTTTGTAAAGGTAGTTTATGTAGGCTGATAAGTTTTAAATAAATGTATTATATAACTGCTAAATTATTTTCAAGTGCATTATCGCCTGAATTTTGATTTTCAACATAACTATTTATTAAAATATTATTTTTGCATTTTAAAGTCATGTGTGAATCAAACGGAGCAACTTTGTTTTTTAAATGGTTTTGCATCGCCTCGCAATTATTTGGGATTTCCTCACAATAAAGTGCAATAGTTTCGGAAAAAAAAAAAACAACAACAAAATCCTTGCTACTACAATACTACTATAGTAAATCCATGGTTAGTTTATTACAGGAAAGGTTACCCAAAATAATTGTAATAGGCTAGAGGGATATGACGTTTATAACGGCACGGCAGATAGTTATTTGCATTTCTTGAGCTGTAGAGGGCGCTATAAACGAATTTCAATCCATACTGCAAATAAAAGACTGAAATAAATAAGTAATAATAATAATAATTGCATCAGCTTCAAAATGTTGGTCTCGTAAGAATTATGCAGAGACTCGGACAGACATATATATGCTTGTAAAGAAGCAATCTAATCCCGAGTACAATAAACACATTTACGGACCTGTTATTAAAGTAACTACGAGATGTTCTTCGAAGAACGTCACAGTCCAGAATAGGATGAAATCCAAATGACTCGGTAATCCATGTAAAAACAAACGGAGCACGGTTGGCAAAGGGAAAGCATGATCCACTCGAACACTGACTCATGACTCAATCCCTCCCTTTCCTTTGTTTTGCTTCCCGCGAAATGTGAGAGGAGAGAGCACGCCTCTTAAAGCAGCAATACACCGTATAAATCGATAATCCATAATTCACCCAAAACAACCTATAACTCATCCAAACTATATACATGCACAATCGGATAAAACATGCAGTACATACAATAAAAATAATCAATACATCCACGATCAATTAATTCAAATGCATTTAAATTTCCTATGATTTTCTCAAATGTATTGTTTTTACCCTTTGTAAACAATGCTGTTTGGAAAAACACAGCATTTACTTTTAATTATAAAAAATATTTAATAATAATAATAAACATTTAAGGCTGATTAAACAGTTTAGAATTTTATATTTGGTTGGGTTAATGTAAGGGAATACATAATAATAAGAATGCTAAACAAAAAAGGTGTAGAAAAATCCAATGTAGAAATACACTCACCTAAAAGATTATTAGGAACACCATACTAATACTGTGTTTGACCCCCTTTCACCTTCAGAACTGCCTTAATTCTACGTGGCATTGATTCAACAAGGTGCTGAAAGCATTCTTTAGAAATGTTGGCCCATATTGATAGGATAGCATCTTGCAGTTGATGGAGATTTGTGGGATGCACATCCAGGGCACGAAGCTCCCATTCCACCACATCCCAAAGATGCTCTATTGGGTTGAGATCTGGTGACTGTGGGGGCCATTTTAGTACAGTGAACTCATTGTCATGTTCAAGAAACCAATTTGAAATTATTCGAGCTTTGTGACATGGTGCATTATCCTGCTGGAAGTAGCTATCAGAGGATGGGTACATGGTGGCCATAAAGGGATGGACATGGTCAGAAACAATGCTCAGGTAGGCCGTGGCATTTAAACGATGCCCAATTGGCACTAAGGGGCCTAAAGTGTGCCAAGAAAACATCCCCCACACCATTACACCACCACCACCACCCTGCACAGTGGTAACAAGGCATGATGGATCCATTTTCTCATTCTGTTTACGCCAAATTCTGACTCTACCATCTGAATGTCTCAACAGAAATCGAGACTCATCAGACCAGGCAACATTTATCCAGTCTTCAACTGTCCAATTTTGGTGAGCTCTTGCAAATTGTAGCCTCTTTTTCCTATTTGTAGTGGAGATGAGTGGTACCCGGTGGGGTCTTCTGCTGTTGTAGCCCATCCGCCTCAAGGTTGTGCGTGTTGTGGCTTCACAAATGCTTTGCTGCATACCTCGGTTGTAACGAGTGGTTATTTCAGTCAAAGTTGCTCTTCTATCAGCTTGAATCAGTCGGCCCATTCTCCTCTGACCTCTAGCATCAACAAGGCATTTTCGCCCACAGGACTGCCGCATACTGGATGTTTTTCCCTTTTCACACCATTCTTTGTAAACCCTAGAAATGGTTGTGCGTGAAAATCCCAGTAACTGAGCAGATTGTGAAATACTCAGACCGGCCCGTCTGGCACCAACAACCATGCCACGCTCAAAATTACTTAAATCACCTTTCTTTCCCATTCTGACATTCAGTTTGGAGTTCAGGAGATTGTCTTGACCAGGACCACACCCCTAAATGCATTGAAGCAACTGCCATGTGATTGGTTGATTAGATAATTGCATTAATGAGAAATTGAACAGGTGTTCCTAATAATCCTTTAGGTGAGTGTAAATACTGTGATGACATTAGGTGAATTATAAACAGTGAACTATTGGCATTAAATAGAGGCTTTTCAGCCTGATGGGCCTTTTATTTCTGTTAGTCTTGACACTAATGAAACATGACTTTCAGAATAATTAAAAGAGACATGACTTCATTCTGTGGAAATTAAATTACCCTAAATGTTTTATTTTTTTATGCAAAATGGGCAAATTATTTTCTAAGAATGCAAGAATTTCTTATTTATCCATACAAACTAAATCTAACAGGCCTTTATATCAAACGATGTTCCCCATCCTGTTAGTAACTATACTACAAAACCTTTAAATCATGGATATTTAGCTCTTAAAACAAAGTGACAGCCATAAGTCGTGTGAACTATTTTATATCGTGACTGTAGTGTCGCAGGGGTGCCATAACATGTGACAAAGTATTATTGCCAAAATTTCACATCAAAGCATATATATTTGGGCTGTCGATTTAATTAATTGAAATGCCCCCGGACCATAATAAGGAAATGCAAGCTTGTAGTACCGCCTGTTTAGTCCAACGCACAGTTTATACAGTGAACAAAACAACCCTTCAGCAGACACACAACACAAACATGCGTTACGTTCTTGCATTAAAAACCACTTGGAGCGCAAATTCGGGAGTCATGAAAACTAAAGGATCTCAAGATGTGTTCTAAGTATTAAACTATATTTAACTTGACACTGTGACCTAAAAATGCTATGTTTATGACGCAACACACCCGAGACAAAGCATGTCTGACGCAGGTGTATATTGACAGGTCCTTAAACAAGTCCTCATAATAAATCTCGAACTGATTGACAAATTCATTTGTGAAATGGATTGCTGTGAACTGTATGCCATAATAAAGATAATGTATACGTGCTTTGCCTCCCTTAATTTCCATACTACCATATTATTGAACATAAGCCATGTTCAATAATATGGTATTATGGAAATTAAGTGAGACAAAGAGGGCCTGAAATCGTAGGCAAATCGGAGCTCGCTCCCGTGAGCAACGAATGCAATGTATGAATTATCAAAGAAGCGAGATGCAGATGTGTCGGCGATGTCAGCGAGATATATATAATGTTAAATATCTGGAGCTGTCTACGATTCGAAATCACGCAATGTGAAATGTGTTTTGACTGATTACAACTACACCGTTGACCTACAGCCAATGAGAGATCAAGAAACAGGGTGCAGAAAATTTCAGTCGGAGGAGTCCTGATGTAACTACAATAGAACATCAACTAGCATGGCTGCGGTATCAAGAAAGTCTCATTGGACCGAAGAAATGGAGGAAAAATTAGTGGAACATTGGCAGGAGCACCAGTGCCTATTTGATGTTTCCTCTGAACTGTTGCACAACCGGTGGAGAAAGAGAAGAGTTGGAGAGAAATTGCCAATTCTCTTGGACAGTCAGGTAAGCAAATAGGGAGATTATTCAGTAGGAGGCACTTTTTCATATTGTAACCAATAAAATATATGATGCCTTTCACATTATGTAAAGGCGATTAAAACATACACGTTTTTGTATCTCGTATCAGTTCTCGCGTGTACTCTGTTGTGAAACGTAATTTGGAGTCCAGGCAGAGTCGTCGGGATTTGTCAATAGTGAAATGTTTTATAATGTGTTCACACCTGTTGCAGATTCGTTGTGTAATTTGAAAATGCTACGACTTCCATGACAAGACAGACAGTTGTGTTATATGAATGGTACCATGATCCGACATCTTTGAAAGTCATGTAGTGTGTAGGAGGCATTAGTATTCTGAAACAGACATGTATATTGATAGTGTTCCCAATCATATATCACAATATTGAGTGCAGAAAATAGCATCTCCACTTCCAGAGCCTGGACAGGGGCTGTGAAGGCAATTGGAGCTGCAAGGTTCAGGGTGGGGTACAGCTCAGAGGATTCTGGAGATACAAGCCACAGCAGCACCTCCTCCAGGGATTTGGTCTGAAGTAAAGCAAAGTGAGAATTATTCTTTAAAACCAATAGACTGTGGTGGTGCAGTTAATGTAACTGATATAGTACCTTCAGATCAAGACTTCTCACTCTCAGTCTGTAGGAGACCCACTCTGACAAATGATCAGGCTCCCTCAATCTTCCAAAATTCCATCTCTACACACATATGGATGTAACTGTAGCTGAATGTCAAACCATACTTTCTTCACAAGCTCTATGGGTGTTTAAAGGCAGGTTCACACATCCTCCATAAGTTAGGCATCAGTGACACTTGAGCAGGGCGGTCACATTGCCCACGTCTCTTCTGCGAGAAACAGCAGTGCTTCTGCGCAGAAAATAAAGTTATCAATGGGATCCTATGGCAAATTTATGACCCACGTGGCAAAAATAGACTAAAAAAAAGGCCAAAACCATCCACTCACTGCCGCATCTGGGATGCATCACCTCTCGACTCGCACTTACAGTAGGAACGGTGTAATTGGTTAATATGGGCGCCGAAATGAAAAAGCGGCACTCACGGCTAGCTAAATTTAGACTGCATGACAAAGTCAAGTCAAGTGGTTTTTATTGTCATTTCAACCATATACAGTTAGTACAGTACACAGCGAAACGAGACAACATTTCTCCAGGAACGTGTGCATAAAACAACATAAGACAAACCCAGAACCACATGAGACTACACAGACTAAATAACATACCTATATAAAGTGCATGTGCAAACGTGTGCAAAAAGTACGGGACAGTACAATAAATTACAAAAAAAATCAACAGGACAATAGACACAGTAAGAGACAGTGCAGTGCCGACCAGTACACAGTAGTGCAAAAAGATGCCAGTTTCTAAAAATGCCAAATGTAAACATAACATACTATGAGATAGTGTTCTATGGACATAGCAATTATTGAGGTAGCAGCCAGTTATAAAGTGACATTAATTAAAGTGCAACTCAGGACGTGCATGAGGTCTCCCAGTCAGTAAGTCCAGGATCCAGTTGCAGAGGGAGGTGTCCAGGCTCAGTAGGTTCAGCTTTCCAATCAGGTGCTTGGGAATGATTGTGTTGAATGCTGAGATGAAGTCTATGAACAGCATTCGAATGTATGAGTCCTTTTTATCTAGGTGGGTGAGGGCCAGATGGAGGGTGGTGGCAATGGCATTGTCTGTTGAACGGTTTGGACAATATGCAAACTGCAGTGGGTCTAGTGAGGGGGGCAGCTGGGTCTTAATGTGCCTCATGACGAGCCTCTCGAAACACTTCATGATGATGGGTGTTGTGATGGGACGGTAGTCATTGAGGCAGGACACTGAAGACTTCTTTGGCATGGGGACGATGGTGGTGGCCTTGAAGCACGTTGGAATGACGGTGCTGCTCAGAGAGATGTTGAAGATGTCGGTAAGAACATCTACCAGCTGGTCTGCACATCCTCGGAGCACTCTGCCAGGAATGTTGTATGGTCCAGCAGCCTTCCGTGGGTTGACTCTACGTAGAGTTTTCCTCACATCAGCCATGGTAAGACAGAGCACCTGGTCGTTAGGAGGAGGGGTGGTCTTTCTCGCCACCATGTCGTTCTGCACTTCAAACCGAGTGTAGAAGTCGTGGTGATGGCCTGGATGCCCTGCCACATGCGCCGCGTCACCGCTGTCCTGGAAGAGACTGTGGATTCTTCGGGCATGTGCGCACTTTGCCTCTCTGATGGCCAGGACAGTCTGCATGACTTATGATATCATGTTTTGTGATGTGACACTTAATCCCGGCTCTAAAATGCATCAGACTTGCTACACTATATGCACATGCTTTTGTAGTTGGAGCATAAATCTCTCGCAATGTCTCATCACACAGGATAGAGTCTTGACAAAATTAAAGATAAAGTCTTAGCGAAGGCAATGACATTGACACTGCAATCTAACAAGAAACTATTCTTCTAACCACAAGTGGAGAGCAGTAGCTACAACTCTGGGAATGTTTGATAGATCTTTGGTTTTGGGAAACTCCAAATCCTATAACTACACTGGAAATTATGGAACTTGTGACCTCAGTTGGCCAACAATGCTTTCGGGAAATGCATACCTAATTGGCTGGTTTGATGGAACATCTACAAGGTTTGGGATGATACACAGAGTGCTTTTGAGGATGAAATAATCACTGGATTTGCCAAAGTTTGCCAGGCTAGTTACATCATATCATTTAAAGATAACCAGAGTTCTATTTGAGGAACGTAGTAGCAAGTAAAGCGGATCCATGAGCAGATCTTCATTTTCTATTTTTTTTTTTTGGTTATGAATTTCAAATATTCTGTACTGAGGTGCTCTCTACACTCTTTCTGTACAATCTTTCGTAAAGACTGTCATCCCATAATTTAAAATGACATTTTTTCCAGACTATGGTATCAAATATCTCAAGTAACCCTTCAGGTGGACTACACACAATAACAAAATTGACTGTGATTCATTGCTTTACTGGCTTTATTTTCAAGACCACGCAAGGACTGTGCTCTATGTCTTATGCGCACCTGCATTTTTCTGCCAGCACAAAACGCAACTGGGTGTGGGTGTAAGCGCTAGCACAATCTAGCGGCATATGCGCAAAAGCTGTGGGTGTATCGTATGTTAATGAAGTGGCGCAACATGCAATTTGCTATTTTCCTGATAACTGTTCATTGCAAAATGACATCTGAGAACCATGTCTATTCTTGGCGCAGTCTAAACTCGGTTCTTGCATTTGCTCTTTGGAGCTTCTACTAGCAGGTGGTAATAAATTAATGTCCAAACTCTGAGAGTGTAGTGGAACAAATGCGTAGTTGAATGTGCAATAGTACTGTACTGAATATAGACTATTTACACTGCCAACTTCTTATGAATGTGCCGTCTTCATTTATATCACTGCTGCTTGACAAGGAATGGACTATATAATAGGACGCAGTTGGTGCATTAACCAGAGAAGAACCTCTGAATTCAATTTCACTTGACCCAACCCATTAGCGCTTTATGCTCATGATTTCGCCAAACCCGCTTGCGCCAAGATTTTGCGTATGCTTGAACGAAAATACCAAAATTTATGACCATGCCTACTGACCTTGCGTGTGCACTTAAGTTACATTTCACGCTTAAGAAATGACCATACGTTCATGTCTAAGTGGATGGTTCTTGACCAATTTTAACAGCTAAATGAACCAGAACTTTGCTGTTTAAGTCAAAGATTAGGCTATGCAAGACTACCAATATTGTGACCTCTGAATTTGCTTCAAAGAAACCAGGACAAACTTCACTACAGGTCATATAAGTAAATGAACATCTTACTTGAACCTAGGGATGCACCAATACCCCTTTTAATCTTCCGATCCGATTCCAATATCGGAAATCTCAGTACAAGCTGATATCAGTGTTGTTTATTGCACAATCAGTTTAGAATATCTTTACATTATTGTGTGGAACTAATTAGGAGTACTCTTTATTACGTAAATAAACACAAACCTCTAACTACACATATATCAGTATAAATGAATAGCTTATTAAGAAAAACTTTGTTAACTAGTATACTGGATAATGCTGCAGCAAAATTAACAGTAATTCCAGTCTTCAAGTCTTCAGCAGAAAAGAAAACAGTGTTTTATTTTTGCCTTTTTTTTCAAAAATGTTTCAACTTGCATCTGGGGATTCAGGTCACTTTTTTGTTCAATTTAGTTGAAAGACATCAGTCCTAAATTGTTATTAATATTATTGACATTTAATTTTAAATACATTTATAATACATCATATTTAAATTGTGCACTTTTTTAAACCCAAGTCGGGTGTGCTGCCATATGGGTGGCAGTGAAGGCTGGGGGTCTCGACGGACCAGACCTGGGCGGCAAAGACTAGCTCTAGGGACGTGGAATGTCACTTCGCTGGGAGGAAAGGAGCCGGAACTGGTGAGGGAGGGGGAGCGCTACCAGTTGGATCTGGTGGGGCTTACTTCGACGCAGTCTTGGATCTGTACTCCTGGATAGAGGATGGACACTATTCTTCTCTGGAGTTACCCAGGGTGTGAGGCAACGGGCGGGTGTGAGGATACTCACAAGTCCCCGGCTGAGTGCTGCTACATTGTAGTTTACCTCGGTGGACGAGAGGGTCGCCTCCCTATGCCTACAAGTTTAGCTCACTTTGACAAATTTGGATGATGCAACTGATGTCTCATTAGACGACTTGCTTGGGTGAAACTTTTCCCACATGAAGCGCAGTGGTCTGGCTTCTCTCCGCTGTGGAAACTCTCATGGGTTTCAGGTTTGATGAACAAGTGATTCTCTTGTCACAGTGTGAACACTTCAAATGTTTTTCTCCAGTGTGAGTTCTCTGATGCAATTTCAATTCACCGGCTCCAGTAAAAGTCTTCCCAGTCTCAAAGCACATATTATCCTTTACATCAGTGTGCATTTTCTGGTGCATTATCAAACTGTCCAGCTGTGAAAATCCCTTTCCACAAATACAACAGATGTGATGCTTCACTTTCAAGTGTTTCTTCAGGGCTGATTCCACTCTAAAATGTTTACCACACTGATCACAGTAAAACTGTCTTTCTCCAGTGTGAGAGAGCAGATAATTGTAAAGATATTTTGACAGTGCAAAACGCTTTCCACACTGATCACATGTGTACGGTTTCTCTCCAGTATGAATTAACATGTGATTTGTAAGACTTACTTGACATATGAATCTCTTCCCACACTGATGGCACATGTTTGGCTTTCCAGTATGGATTTTGACATGGTTGTTAAAGTGTGATTTTTGTTTGAAACTCTTTCCACACTGACCACATGTATATGGCTTCTCTCCAGTGTGGATTCTCACGTGACTGTTAAAGTTTCCTTTTTGTCTGAAACTCTTTCCACACTGATGACATGTGAAAGGTTTCTCTCCAGTATGAATTATCATGTGACTCTTAAGGTATTGTTGACGTGTGAAACACTCTCCACACTGTTGGCATGTGAAAGGTTTCTCTCCAGTATGAATTATCATGTGCCTCTTCAGGCTTGCTCCACATGTGAAACTCTCTCTGCACTGATGACAAGTGAAAGGTTTCTCTCCAGTGTGGATTCTCATATGCTTCATAAGATTTCCTTTTTGTGTAAAACTCTTTCCACACTGATCACATGAGTGTGGTTTCTCTTCAGTGTGGATTCTCATGTGACTCTTAAGGTTTCCTTTTTGTTTGAAACTCTTTCCACACTGATAACATGTAAAAGGTTTCTCTCCAGTGTGAACTCTCATGTGACTCTTAAGGTATTGTTGATGTGTGAAACTCTTTCCACACTGATCACATGTGTACGGTTTCTCTCCAGTGTGGATTCTCATGTGATACACAAGGTTTCCGTTTTGTGCAAAACTCCTTCCACACTGATCACATGTGTACGGTTTCTCACCAGTATGAACTCTCATGTGAATCTCAAGGTGTATTTTAAATCTGAATCTCTTTCCACACTGACTGCATGTTAAAGAGTTTTTGGCTTCTGCTCTGTCAGTTTTTTTCTGTATGAACTTGTTTTCAGTCTGTGAAAGAATTTCCAGCTCTTGACTTTCCTCCTTCACTTCCATCAGGTCTACAATGAACATGAAATCACCAAAAATTTTATTCAAATAGAGAAAACATGACATTTCAGAAAAGTGAAGCAACAGACTCAAGTATCTACTTTCATGCTATAGTTGATGTGCTAAAATTATATTATGTTATTAATATCAAATCTGGTTATTTGACAGCTCAGACAACAACAACCAAATATGAGACCTTAATGTATATCAGAATCATTAATGAAGAATCAAGAATGAACACCAACCTATTAGTTCCTCAGTATCTTCATGTTTAATTCTGCAGACTTCTGGATCACTCATGATCTCATTCTCCTCTTTCACAAACTCCATCATTACTGATTTTAGTTGTTCGATTTGTTTGGATGCAGATCTTTTCTTGTAGACTGATGGGAATATTCACAGCATTTATCTGTGGATTAGAGTTTGATTGTTTTAGCGCAAATACTGTATAACATGCTCTTTATAACCATCAGAAAAATAACCCATGCAGTTGCAGCAGAGCTTCCTGTTTAATTGCGGATTCATTTAGTTTGTGAACGAGTGTATCAGTATATTTAGTTTGTTCGTGAATTCCGTCGGAATAAAATGAACACTGACTGCTTCAGTGAAGGACGTATTTGTTAGGTGGATCGACTAAGGCTGAATTAAAAAAATAATATATTTACTGTTGATGTATTACAGTTAACTTATTAGAAGAGACACACGCATATTCGAGTTTACATTACATTGAGCCCGCTTTATCTTTACAAGCAAGAAAGTTACGGAAACACTTTTGTGTTTTGGACAGAACGTGACGTGCAGTGCACAAGCGGAAGTGTAGTGCGCCTCTAGCGGTGGATGACTGTATAAACCGTCTTATCTCCGTATGCTGGCATGATTACTGAACGCATTTGTGCTTCATTTATTAAACGACGATCAATCAATCCATTTACGATAAATAATCGGTCATGTGTTCATCATTAATACCCCTTGGTCAAACCAATGATATACTTATTTACAGCCCACACAAGAATGCTATTGGCTCGTGCTATCGTCAGTCTTTACAGGCAAGAAAAGCGCCAAAGTATTCTCACACTTCAAACTAGAGCTCATTGACTTCAAATGGGAGAGATGTCTGTGAAATAGAAATATGAGTCAGGAGATGGAAGTGAACGATAATGATTTTTTCACTAAAAAGATCTGTTGAAAAATACTGAATCATTTATGAACAAAACATCACTATTTAGCATCTTACTTTCAGGTTTGATTTTACCGCTCACTAACCTTGTTCTCTTTTGGAGAATCGTGGAAATGTAATTGTGGGTTTTTACAACTGTTGCAGCAACGGGACATAAGAATTATATTTTCAGTTGCCTCCCATTCATCCCCATACAAGTCAAGTAGTTATAACTGCATGCCGGAGACCTCCAAATGGAAGCTACAGCAAGTTACAGCAATCTATTTAGATCTTCTCCCATTGCATCAGTTTTTATTTACAACATATTTTCTGTCCCTTGTGTGTTAAAAGTTTAGGAGTTAAAATGAGTCTAACATAACAGTAAAGACAACATAGTCCTTCACTTTCTGTCTATAGGATTTTCTTAAATCTTTTGTTTTTCAAGCAATAAAGAAATGTAGGAACATAATTATTAGCTGGTTTTGGATTTGTAGCTCACATATAAAATATGCTAAGATGACCCACACAAAAAGTATTTAAATGTACAGTTATTAACTTTTTATAATTCATTAGTCTAAATGTATATTATTATAAATATATGTTTGCCATTCGAATAACAAGATTTCATAATCCTGCAGTCGTACCTGCTATAGTTTACTGCTGCATTCAAAACCTGAAAATATGATCCATATTCAGTATTAACAGAATATGTGACATAACAATGATAAAAGTGCATCTATGACACAACATTCCTACATAAAATGATCAATATTGAACATGTATTGTGATCTGGGATATATTACTCTCAGTAATCTTTTTATCGAATCCCGATTATATTGAATAAACAAATTTACAAACCTGTTATTAAATTCAGATGATCAACGAAATACGTCATAGTCCAGGATCGGGTCAAATGTTGAAGATGAAATCCATATAAATCAGTAATCCATGAAAGAAGAACGAAGCCCTGTTGATAAAAGAGAAAACATGATCCACTCTGAGAGATTTGAGGGAAAACCCCTCCTTTTCTTTTCTTTTTCTTCCCGCCGAATCCGAGAGGAGAGAACGCGCCTCTTAAAGCGACAGTACACTGTGTTGAGCAATCCATCCATAACATGAAATATTATACAACTTCTCTGTGTAAAATACGTCATTTTATCCCATCTTAATATGCGGATACAAATAGCTGCTGTGATAAAGTTATTCCCACACTCAAACACACATGATGCTTCTCATCAGTGTGTATTTTCTGGTGCACTTTCAAACTGTCCGGCCGTGTAAAACACTTTCCACAGAACACACAAAGGGTTTCTCCTTCCAGATGTTTCCTCAAGACTCATATCACATTAAAATGTCTCAGTTTTATTGGCTTTTCTCCAGAGTGACAGTGTAGATTATTTATCAGTCTGTATGGAGTTCCTCTGATTTTACTGTAAACAATTATGTTTAGAAAAACAATGTATTATAATTACTTTATTAATAAAATTAAAATGTTAGGATTGATCAAACCAGTATAACTATATTTTCGGTAGATATTTTTGTAAGGGAACAAAAAATACAGATGAATCAAATGTACAAATAAATATTGTGAAGAGATTTATACCTCCTAGAAATCAAAATTTGTGAAGCTGTATTTTACCTCAACACATTACCATGATGAATTAGGTGAAAAGAGTGAACTATTGACATGAAATAAAGAGTCTTTTCAACCTGATGGGCCTTTTATTTCTGTTAGACTTGACACTAATGAAACACGACTTTCAGAATTAGAAGAGACCTGACTGTATTCTGTGGAAATTAAATGACCTTAAATGTTTTATTTTTTAATCCAAAATGGCCAATTTTTTTTCTAAGAATGAGTTTATGAAACAAGTCATATCAACTCTTTAGAAACAAATAGGCGGAATACATTCAACAGTGATGAACAGACAGTGACTGAAACATCGTCAATACTTTAATTTATCCCACACAAAATAAATCTAACAGGCGTTTATATCAAACGATGTTCCCCAAACTGTTAATAACTAAACTGCAAAACATTTAAATCATAAATATTTACCTCTTAAAACAAAGTGACAGCCATTAGTCCTGTGAACTATTTTGTGACGGCAGCGTTTTCTTTACTAACATTTGTAATTTTATTTCTTCTCATATTGTCTTTAACCTCACACATGCAAATGCAACATCCAAAAGTACTAAAACTGTTTTTAATGTGGAACATTTTAATTAGTGAAACTTTGAGTCTACACATTATAGACATAATAGAAACACAAATTCGCAAATTAACTGCATTGAAAAACATCTGAGTTTAAAACTAGATTTTTAAGAATATTTAAATTCTCATAATTTCATGTAGAATCAGCAGCACACTCTATACACATTAAAGTAAGAAATGAAACAACACAACACATTAAATTACACATCCCAGCTTGATCGATTTTTTGTGAACAATTCATACAGTAGAAATACTGGCAAGAACAAAAACCTGATTTAAATCCACACGATGAACAAGTGTTCACCCTGAGAACTGTGGATGAAGCTTTTTCATATGACTCTGTAGATTACTTGATTGGTTGAAACTCTTCCCACATGGAGGGCAGTGGAACGGTTTCTCTCCAGTGTGGATCTTCTCATGTCTTTTCAGGGATCCTGGAATAGTAAAACTCTTGTCACATTGTGAACACTTGTAAGGTTTTTCTCCAGTGTGGATTCTCTGGTGCTCTTTCAATCTACCAGCTGTGATAAAAGTCTTTTCACATTGAAAGCAAACATGATCCTTCTCACCAGTGTGTGTTTTCTGGTGCTGTTTCAAAGTGTCCACTCGTGCAAAACTCTTTCCACAATCAGAACACACATATGGCTTTTCCTTTGTATGAAATTGCAGGTGTTGCTTCAAGGCTGATTCCAGCATAATATATTTACCACACTGATCACAGTTAAATTGTCTTTCTCCAGTGTGAGAGAGCAGATGATCACGAAGACATTTTGACCATATGAAACTCTTTCCACACTGATCACATGTGTATGGTTTCTTTTCAGCATGAATTATGATGTGTTTCTTAAGGATTGCTTTACTAGTGAAACTCTTTCCACACTGATCACACGTGTACGGCTTCTCTCCAGTATGAATTCTCATGTGATGTATAAGGTTTCCATTTTGTGCAAAACTCTTTCCACACTGATCACATGTGTACGGTTTCTTTTCAGCATGAATTATTATGTGTTTCTTAAGGATTGCTTTACTAGTGAAACTCTTTCCACACTGATCACACGTGTACGGCTTCTCTCCAGTATGAATTCTCATGTGATGTATAAGGTTTCCATTTTGTGCAAAACTCTTTCCACACTGATCACATGTGTACGGTTTCTTTTCAGCATGAATTATTATGTGTTTCTTAAGGATTGCTTTACTTGTGAAACTCTTTCCACACCGATCACATGTGTATGGCTTCTCTCCAGTATGAATTCTCATGTGATGTGTAAGGTTTACATTTTGTGCAAAACTCTTTCCACACTGATCACATGTGTATGGTTTATTTTCAGCATGAATTATTATGTGTTTCTTAAGGATTGCTTTACTTGTGAAACTCTTTCCACACTGATCACACGTGTACGGCTTCTCTCCAGTATGAATTCTCATGTGATGTGTAAGGTTTCCATTTTGTGCAAAACTCTTTCCACACTGATCACATGTGTGAGGCTTCTTTACAGTGTGAATTATTATGTGTTTCTTAAGGATTGCTTTACATGTGAAACTCTTTCCACACTGATCACATGTGTATGGTTTCTCTCCAGTATGAACTCTCATATGTTTCTTAAGGATTGCATTACTTGTGAAACTCTTTCCACACTGATCACATGTGTGAGGCTTCTTTTCAGCGTGAATTATTGTGTGTTTATTAAGGATTTTTTTACATGTGAAACTCTCTCCACACTGATCACATGTGTACAGTTTCTCTCCAGTATGAACTCTCAAATGAATCTCAAGGTGTCTTTTACAGCTTAAACTCTTTCCACACTGACTGCAGGTGAAATACTTTTTGGCTTCTGCTCTGTCAGTATTTTTCTGTGTGAACTTGTTTTCAGTCTGATTAAGTATTTCCAGCTCTTGACTTTCCTCCTTCACTTCCATCAGGTCTACAATGAACACATTAAATCACCAAAAATGTAATTCAAAACAATGTGCAAGTTTTCAATATTCAAGTATCTACTTTCATACTATTGTTGATGTGCAAAAGGTTAATCCAGTTATTTTAATATCAAATCTGGTTATTTGACAGCTCAGATAACAACCACCAAATATGAGACCTTAATGTATCTCAGAATCATTAATGAAGAATCAAGAATGAACACCAACCTATTAGTTCCTCAGTATCTTCATGTTTAATCCTGCAGACTTCTGGATCACTCATGATCTCACTCTCCTCTTTCACAAACTCCATCATTACTGATTTTAGTTGTTCGGTTTGTTTGGATGCAGATCTTTTCTTGTAGACTGATGGGAATATTCACAGCATTTATCTGTGGATTAGAGTTTGATTGTTTTAGCGCAAATACTGTATAAATTGCTCTGTATAACCATCAGAAAAATAATCCATCGTGTAAATCAGTATTTAATTTGTTCGCGAATTGCGTCAGAATAAAATGAACGAATGACTGCTTCGGACGTATTTGTTAGGTGGATCGACTAAGGAATTAAACAAAATATATTAATTATTAATATAAATGATGTATTACAGTTAATAATAACTTATTAGAAGATATACATGCATATTCCAAGTTTATTAAAACCTCACGTTGTAGACATTAACCGGCGGACCAACACTGATTGTTGTCATGTTGTACTTTAAAACTCTATCATGCTGTATGCCGTAAACATAATGTTAATTTATAAAGAAACGTTCGGTCATTACATTGAGCCCGCTTCATCTTTACAAGCAAGAAAGTTACGGAAACACTTTCGTGTTTTGGACAGAACGTGACGTGCAGTGCACAAGCGGAAGTGTAGTGCGCCTCTAGCGGTGGATGACTGTATAAACCGTCTTATCTCCGTATGCTGGCATGATTACTGAACGCATTTGTGCTTCATTTATTAAACAACGATCAATAAGATGAATCCATTTACGATGAATAAACGGTCATTGATTCATAATTAACACCCCTTTGTCAAACCAAGGATATACTTATTTACAGCCCACACAAGAATGCTATTGGCTCGTGCTATCGTCAGTCTTTACAGGCAAGAAAAGAGCCAAAGTATTCTCACACTTCAAACTAGAGCTCATTGACTTCAAATGGGAGAGATGTCTGTGAAATAGAAATATGAGTCAGGAGATGGAAGTGAACGATAATGATTTGTTCACTAAAAAGATCTGTTCAAAAATACTGAATCATTTATTCAGTATTTATTATTTATTAAAACATCACTATTTGGCATCTTCTAGAATTTACCGCTCTCTAACTTTTCCTCTTTTGGATAGTTGTGGAAATATAATTGTGGTTTTTTTTCCCCTTTAACTGTTGCAGCAAGGGGAACGTAAGAATTATATTTTCAAATGCCTCCCATTCACGCAGCTTTATTATTCTTTATTATTACAGCTTCTGCAATTAAATAATCATGAAAACTGTCAAGTTACAGCAATCTATTTAGATCTGCTCCCATTACATCAGAAGTTTTTATTTACAACATATTTTCTGTCCCTTGTGTGTAAAAGTTTAGGAGTTTAAACGAGTCTAACATAACAGTAAAGACAACATAGTCCTTCACTTTCTGTCTATAAGATTTTCTTAACTCGTTTGTTTTTCAAGCAATATATAATTTTATGATTTTTGTCATAATCGTGCGGTCGTACCTGCTATAGTTTACTGCTGCATTCAAAACCTGAAAATATTATCCATATTCAGTATTAACAGAATGTGACATAACGATGATAAAAGTGCATCTATATTACTCTCAGTAATCTATCTTCTTATCGAATCCCGATTGTGATGAATAAACAAATTTACAAACCTGTTATGAAACTCAGATGATCAATAAAGAACGTCACAGTCCAGGATCGGGTCAAATGTTGAAGATGAAATCCAGATAAATCAGTAATCCATGAAAGAAGAACGAAGCCCTGATGACAAAAGAGAAAACATGATCCACTCTGAGAGATTTGAGGGAAAACCCCTCCTTTTCTTTTCTTTTTCTTCCCGCCAAATCCGAGAGGAGAGAACGCGCCTCTTAAAGCGACAGTACACTGTGTTGAGCAATCCATCCTTAACATTAAATCTGTTGCAACTTTTCTGTGTAAAATACGTCCTTTTATCCCATCTTAATATGCAGATAAAAATAGCTGCTGTGATAAAGTTATTCCCACACTCAAAGCACACATGATGCTTCTCATCAGTGTGTATTTTCTGGTGCACTTTCAAACTGTCCAGCCGTGTAAAACACTTTCCACAGAACACACAAAGGGTTTCTCCTTCCAGATGTTTCCTCAAGTCTCATATCACATTAAAATGTCTCAGTTTTATTGGCTTTTCTCCAGAGTGACCGTGTAGATGATTTATCAGTCTGTGTGGAGTTCCTCTGATTTTATTGTAAACGATTACGTTTGGAAAAACACGGTATTATAATTACTTTATTAATAAATATTAAACTTTTAGGATTAATTCAATGTTTATTTTTTTGTAAGGGAATAAATAGAAGAATACAATTTACTTACAAATCAAATGTACAATACAGTGAGATTTATATCTCCTAGATATCACAATTTGTGAAGCTGTATTTTATCTCAGTCTATTCGCACAAATGAAATGTGTTTCTGTGGCAATTTGTGATACATTAACAGCAGCCACATGCTCATTCCACACTGAGACTGCACCAGGCTTCATTATGGGCATTAAAAACGTATAGATTACACAACAATATGTATTGTTACCGTTCTCGCTCACGTAACGTCTTGGACTCTCTGTTTTGCCGCAGCCGCTTCTTGAGTGTGTCGTTGCTTTCTGCCAATGACAAAAATAGAAAAACTATACACGTTTCTGGTGCTGTTTTGAGATTGGTTGGGCAGTCTATAGCCCACCCTCAATATTTGCAACACACAGCCCGCCCCCATATTGGTTTTAACCAATGCACAAATAGGAAATATATCTATATTATTTAAAACCGTGTTTCCCAAATGTTTGATTGGTTGGGCAAGCCTCGAGTTTGGCCCATGCCTAGAGCCGGCCCCGTGTGGAAATTAAATTAACCTAAATGTTTTATTATTTTGCGCAAAATAACCAAATTGTTTTCTAAAAAAGAGTTTATGAAACAAGTAATATAAACTCTTTTGTAGCAAATAGTCAGTATACACTCAACAGTACACTTGAATCAATTTATTATCGTGAATGATAAATTCAAATGTACATGAACAGCAAAACCTGCTGGTGATGAACAGACATATTTATCCCACACAAAATAAATCTAACAGGCGTTTATATCAAACGATGCTCCCCATACTGTTAATAACTACACTACAAAACATTTAAATCATGAATATCTACTTCTTAAAACAAAGTGACAGCCATTAGTCGTGTGAACTATTTTGTGACGGCAGCGTTTTCTTTACTAACATTTGTAATTTAATTTCGTCTTTAACCACACAAATGCAAATGCAACATCCAAAAGTACTAAAACTGTTTTTAATTTGGATCATTTTAATTAGTGTACCTTTGAGTCTACACATTATAGACATAATAGAAATATTATACAACGTTTTCGCAAATTAACTGCATTGAAAAACATCTCAAGTTAAAACTAGATTTTGCAGAATATTTCATTTCTCATAATTTCATGTAGAATCAGCAGCACACTCTATACAACACAAGTGTTCACCCTGAGAACTGTGGATGAAGCTTTTTCATATGACTCTTTAGATGACTTGATTGGATGAAACTCTTCCCACATGGAGGACAGTTGTACAGTTTCTCTCCAGTGTGGATCTTCTCATGTCTTTTCACAAAAGATGTCAAAGTGAATCTCGTCACAATGTGAACACTTGTAAGGAATTTCTCCAGTGTGAATTCTCTGGTGCTCTTTCAAACATTCAGCTGTGGTAAAAGTCTTTTCACACTGACCAAGTGTATGGCTTCTCTCCGGTGTGGATTCTCATGTGATACACAAGGTTTCCATTTTGTGCAAAACTCTTTCCACACTGATCACATGAGTATGGTTTCTATTCAGCATGAATAATTACATGTTTCATAAGGATTGCTTTACGTGTGAAACTCTTTCCACACTGCTCACACGTGTACGGTTTCTCTCCAGTGTGCATTCTTATATGCGTCTTAAAGCTTTCTTTACTTGTGAAACTCTTTCCACACTGATTACATGAGTGTGGTTTCTCTCCAGTATGAATTCTAATATGCGTCTTAAAGCTTTCTTTACGTGTGAAACTCTTTCCACACTGATCACACGTGTACGGCTTCTCTCCAGTATGAATTCTCATGTGATGTGTAAGGTTTCCATTTTGTGCAAAACTCTTTCCACATTGATCACATGTGTGCGGTTTTTCTCCCGTGTGGATTCTCATGTGTTTCTTATGGATTCCTTTACTTGTGAAACTCTTTCCACACCGATCACATGTGTACGGCTTCTCTCCAGTATGAATTCTCATGTGATGTGTAAGGTTTCCTCTTTGTGTAAATCTCTTTCCACACTGGTCACATGTGTATGGTTTCCCTCCAGTGTGAATTCTCATGTGATTCTCAAGGTGTCCTTTTTGTGCAAAACTACTTCCACACTGATCACATGTGTATGGTTTCTTTTCGGTGTGAATTATTATGTGTTTCTTAAGGATTTTTTTACTTGTGAAACTCTTTCCACACTGATCACATTTGTGCAGTTTCTCTCCAGTATGAATTCTCATGTGACTCTCAAGGTGTCTTTTACAGCTTAAACTATTTCCACACTGACTGCAGGTGAAAGAGTTTTTGACTTCTGCTCTGTCAGTATTTTTCTGTGTGACATTGTTTTCAGTCTGTGAAAGTATTTCCAGCTCTTGACTTTCCTCCTTCACTTCCATCAGGTCTAAAATTAACATATTAAATAATCAATTGCATTTCATTGGCTCTGTACTTTATTTGGCACAATGACAATAAAGTTGAATCTAATCTAATCAAAAATTACATTCAAATGGAGACAAACATGCAATTAAAGAAAAGTGAAGCAACAGACTCAAGTATCTACTTTCATACTATTGTTGATGTGCAAAATGTTACTCCTGTTATTTTAATATCAAAGCTGATTATTTATTATTTGACAGCTCAGATAACAACCACCAAATATGAGACCTTAATGTATATCATGATCATTAATGAAGAATCAAGAATGAGCACCAACCTATTAGTTCCTCAGTATCTTCATGTTTAATTCTGCAGACTTCTGGATCACTCGTGATCTCACTCTCCTCTTTCACAAACTCCATCATTAATGATTTTAGTTGTTCGGTTTATTTGGATGCTGATCTTTTCTTGTAGACTGATGGGAATATTTACAGCATTTATCTGTGGATTAGAGTTTGATTGTTTTAGCGCAAATACTGTATAACATGCTCTTTACAACCATCAGAAAAATAATCCATGGTGTGTATCAGTATATTTAGTTTGTTCGCGAATTGCGTCAGAATAAAATGAACGAATGACTGCTTCGGTGAAGGACGTATTTGTTAGGTGGATCGACTAAGGCTGAATTAAAAAATATATATTAATTATTAATATAAATGATGTCTTACAGTTAATAATAACTTATTAGAAGATATAAACGCATATTCATGTTTATTAAAACTCTCACATTGTAGATATTAACCGGCCGATCAACACTGATTGTTGTCATGTTGTACTTTAAAACTCTATCATGCTGTATGCCGTAAACATAATGTTCATTTATAGAGAAACGTTCTGTCATTACATTGAGCCCGCTTCATCTTTACAAGCAAGAAAGTTACGGAAACACTTTCGTGTTTTGGACAGAACGTGATGTGCAGTGCACAAGCGGAAGTGTAGTGCGCCTCTAGCGGTGGATGACTGTATAAACCGTCTTCTCATTATGCTGGAATGTTTACGGAACGCATTTGTGCTTAATTTATTAATCGACGATCAATAAGATGAATCCATTTATGATGAATAATTGGTAATTTGTTCATTTAACATCCCTTGGTCAAACCAAAGTACAGCCCACACAAGAATGCTATTGGCTCGTGCTATCGTCAGTCTTTACAGGCAAGAAAATCCACCAAAGTATTCTCACGCTTCAAACTAGAGCTCATTGGCTTCAAATGGGAGAGATGTCCGTGAACTAGAAATATGAGTCAGGAGATGGAAGTGAACGACAATGATTTGTTCACTTAAAAGATCTGTTCAAAAATACTGAATCATTTATGAACAAAACATCACTATTTGGCATCTTCTAGAATTTACCGCTCTCTAACTTTTCCTCTTTTGTAGAGTCGTGGAAATGTAATTGTGGGATTTTACAACTGTTGCAGCAACGGGACTTAAAATTTATATTTTCAGTTGCCTCCCATTCCTCACCATAGAAGTCAAGTAGTTATAACTGCATGCCGGAAACCTCCAAATGGAAGCTACAGCAAATTACAGTATACTCCATTTAGATCTGCTCCCATTGCATCAGTTTTTATTTACAACATATTTTCTGTCCCTTGTGTGTAAAAGTTTAGGAGTTTAAACGAGTCTAACATAACAGTAAAGACAACATAGTCCTTCACTTCACTTTTTTTTCTAGTTTGTTTTTCAAGCAATATGGTAATTTAGGAACACAGAAATCAGCTGGTTTTGTTGCTCACATTTAATAGATACCCCACACAAAATAAGTATTTAAATTTACAATTATTATTAACGGTTTATAATTCATTAATCTAATGTATATTATTGTAAATGTGTGTTTGCAAATAGAATAATAATGAGAATTCCTCAACAGTTATTATACAATTTGTCATAATCGTGCAGTCGTTCCTGCTATTGTTTACTGCTTTTAACAGAATATGTGACATAACAATGATAAAAGTGCATATATGACACCACATTCCTACAGAAACAAATATTGAACATGTAATGTGATCTGTCGTATTACTCTCAGTAATCTATCTTCTTATCGAATCCCTATTATATTGAATAAACAAATTTACAAACTTGTTATTATATTAAGATGATCAACGAAGAACGTCACAATCCAGGATCGAGTCAAATGTTGAAGATGAAATCCAGATAAATCAGTAATCCATGAAAGAAGAACGAAGCCCTGATGACAAAAGAGAAAACATGATCCACTCTGAGAGATTTGAGGGAACCCCCTCCCCCCTTTCTTTTCTTTTTTTTTCTTCCCGCCAATCAAAGAGGAGAGAACGCGCGTCTTAAAGCGACTGTACACTGTGTTGATCAAACTATGGCGTTAAATGTTGGACAAAACAGCGCAAGCGCATAAACACAACGGGCAAGTGAATAACAACATTGTGAGCACCATGACACAGCTCGCACGTAGAATGTAAACCTGCAGAATTTGCAAATCCCAAACTCGAGCACCAAAAAAATATGCTTGTGCACACAAATTAACAACTTGTGAGCAGAAATAACAAAACCGCGAGTCATGATAGGTCTTACACGCACACAGAACTAAACACACGCGCGAATTATTTTCTGCCCACACGCACAGATGAAATCTTTACGCACACAAGTCAGTTTAGACACTCAGGGGCGGGGCCCAATCCTTTCTGTTAACAAATGCTATTGGTTGCTGACCAAATCCTTTATTGATTGGCTGCATCTCTTCGAATCTCTCGTGATTGGCTGTTGTTGGACGAGGACAGTCAGAAAGCGGGAACTTTTTTTTTTTTTGATAAGAAAAAAAAACACAAAACTCTCTTAGGGGAGAAATAAGAAATATAAATTGTTACAAGTTCTCCCCGTCTAGGGTTGGGAGAGGGTAACAGGATTAAATAATTAAAAAAAAAAACGTAAACGTGGTGGGTTCCCTTCAGTCCTCTGCCCAGAAATGTGAGCCACTCATCCTTGATGCAAACGTAAAAAAAGTTTATTGTTTTTAGACAAAGGAAAAAGGGGGTATTAATCTTCAGGAGAAGGTCACCAAAACAACAAACAAAAGAGACTTACTAATGGAAGGAGAACTAAATGACCTACACAGGTAAGAGAACATAAATTAACAACATATGCTTCCCTCCACTCCCTGACTAACCAAAAAACAGGGATTGACATGTTGTAAAATAAAAAGGTGACTCAATCTCCCTACCGCTCCCCATAAGAAGTAAAAGTAAATATATATGTAGATGGTTTTAGATACAATACCTTTTAATTACCGGAACAAAATTAGAAAGAGAAGTGGAAAGAAAAAAAATCACAACCTGGTAGCAAAGCTACATGCTATTTTTAACACCAATGCTCACACACACAAAAGGTGAACTACAAACACCAGGTCAACGCACCAGTTTTCACATTCAATTACAACACAAGTCTGGTGCAGGGGAGAAGTGAACCCTCCTCAAGCAGTGTTCACTCTGCTCTCTTTATTGGGTGGCTGTGTAACACTCCTTATGGACCTCAGGTGTGGCTAATTATCTAAGGCACGCAGAGTGCAATAGAAACAATACAATTATTGTCAGTGTAAATGAAAGAAAAGCGTCCCCTACACAATACTGAACATCAAAAAGCAAACAACAAAGGGGTATTAGTTTAAAAAAAAAAAAGGCAAAAAAGCAAAAGGCTAGAGAAAAAATAAAAATGTTACTTTTATTTTAAGTTGTGTTTAGAACATTTTAATTAGTGTGTGTAACGTAGTTCAAGGGAAATGAGGAGGCGAGAACCGGCTTGACAATATAAATAAGGTTTTAATAATGAACTTAAAACAAAGGACACAAACACATGATGGACGGACATGTTAGTAAATGATCTCTCTCTCTCGTCGCACCACCATCCGCCATCGGCTTTTATCCCTCACAGAGGCTTGATTAGCCTTATATGGGACCGGGTGTGTATCATCACGACCCGGCCCCGCCCTCCGCCCTGCCACAGTGTACCTTTGAGTCTACGCATTATAGACATAATACAAACATTACACTTTTTAACAAATTAATTGCATTGAAAAAGATCTGAATTGAAAACTAGATTTTTTCAGAATATTTAATTTCTCATAATTTCATGTAGAATCAGCAGCACACTCTAGACAACACATTAAATGAATAAATGAAACAACACAACACATTAAATTACACGTTAACAATTCATACAGTAGAAATATTGGCAAGAACAAAAACCTGATTCAAATCCACACGATGAACAAGTGTTCACCCTGAGAACTCTGGATGAAGCTTTTTCATATGTCTCTGTAAATGACTTGATTGGATGAAACTCTTCCCACACGGAGGGCAGTGTTACGGTTTCTCTCCAGTGTGGATTTTCTCATGTATTTTCAGGTTACACGACAGAGTGAATCTCTTGTCATAGTGTGATCACTTGTAAGGTTTTTCTCCAGTGTGAATTCTCTGGTGACCTTTCAAACTGCCAGCTCTGGTAAAAGTCTTTTCACACTTAAAACGCACATGATCCTTCACACCACTGTGTGTTCTGGTGCTGTTCCAAACTGTCAGCTTGTGCAAAACTCTTTCCACACTGATCACATGTGTACGGGTTTCTCTCCAGTATGAATTCTTATATGTGTCTTAAAGGTTTCTTTACGTGCAAAACTATTTCCACACTGATCACATGTGTACGGTTTCTCTCCAGTATGAATTCTCATGTGATGTGTAAGGTTTCCTTTTTGTGCAAAACTCTTTCCACACTGATAACATGTGTACGGTTTCTCTCCAGTATGAATTCTCATGTGATATATAAGGTTTCCATTTTGTGCAAAATTCTTTCCACACTGATCACATGTGTACAGTTCCTGTCCAGTGTGGATTATCCTGTGTCCTTCGAGTGATCCTTTGTGTGCATAACTCTTTCCACACTGATCACAAGAGTACGGTTTGTCTCGAGTGTGGATTCTCATGTGTTCCTTAAGGTGTCCTGCACTTATGAAACTCTTTCCACACTGATCACATGTGTACGGTTTCTCTCCAGTATGAATTCTCATGTGATATGTAAGGTTTCCTTTTTGTGCAAATCTCTTTCCACACTGATCACATGTATGCAGCTTCTCTCCAGTATGAATTCTCATGTGATATGTAAGGTTTCTATTTTGTGCAAAATGTTTTCCACACTGATCACATGTGTACGGTTCCAGTCCAGTGTGGATTCTCATGTGTCCTTTGAGTGCTCTTTTTTCAGCAAAACTCTTTCCACACTGATCACATGTGTACGGTTTCTCTCCTGTATGAATTCTTATATGCATCTTAAAGCTGTCTTTACGTGTGAAACTCTTTCCACACTGATCACATGTGTACGGTTTCTCTCCAGTATGAATTCTCATGTGTTTCTTAAGGATTGGATTACATGTGAAACTCTTTCCACACTGATCACAAGAGTACGGTTTCTCTCCAGTGTGGATTCTCATGTGTTCCTTAAGGTGTCCTGCACTTATGAAACTGTTTCCACACTGATCACATGTGTACGGTTTCTCTCCAGTATGAATTCTCATGTGATATGTAAGGTTACCTTTTTGTGCAAAACTCCTTCCACACTGATCACATGTATGTAGCTTCTCTCCAGTATGAATTCTCATGTGATATGTAAGGTATCTATTTTGTGCAAAATTCTTTCCACACTGATCACATGTGTACGGTTCCAGTCCAGTGTGGATTCTCATGTGTCCTTCGAGTGCTCTTTTTTGTGCAAAACTCTTTCCACACTGATCACATGTGTACGGTTTCTCTCCAGTATGAATTCTTATGTGTTTCTTAAAGCTTTCTTTACGTTTGAAACTCTTTCCACACTGAACACATGTGTACGGTTTCTCTCCAGTATGAATTATCATGTGTTTCTTAAGGATTGCTTTACATGTGAAACTCTTTCCACACTGATCACATGTGTATGGCTTCTCTCCAGTATGAATTCTTATGTGCAACTTAAAGCTTTCTTTACGTGTGAAACTCTTTCTACACTGATCACATGTGTACGGTTTCTCTCCAGTGTGGATTCTCATGTGATACACAAGGTTTCCGTTTTGTGCAAAACTCTTTCCACACTGATCACATGTGTACGGTTTCTCACCAGTATGAACTCTCATGTGAATCTCAAGGTGTCTTTTACAGCTTAATCTCTTTCCACACTGACTGCAGGTGAAAGACTTTTTGCCTTCTGCTCTGTCAGTATTTTTCTGTGTGAACTTGTTCTCAGTCTGATAATGTATTTCCAGCTCTTGACTTTCCTCCTTCACTTCCATCAGGTCTACAATGAACATATTAAATAATGAAAAATTACATTCAAAAGGGAGACAAACATGCAACTACAGAAAAGTGAAGCAACAGATTCAAGTATCTACTTTCATACTATTGTTGATTTTATCCTTTTATTTTAATGTAAAATCGGATTATTTATTATTTGACAGCTCATATAACAACCACCAAATATGAGACCTTAATGTATCTCAGAATCATTAATGAAGAATCAAGAATGAGCACCAACCTATTAGTTCCTCAGTATCTTCATGTTTAATTCTGCAGACTTCTGGATCACTCATGATCTCACTCTCCTCTTTCACAAACTCCATCATTACTGATTTTAGTTGTTCGGTTTGTTTGGATGCAGATCTTTTCTTGTAGACTGATGGGAATATTCACAGCATTTATCTGTGTATTAGAGTTTGATTTTTTTTTTTAGCGCAAATACTGTATAAAATGCTCTTTATACCCATTAGAAAAATAACCCATGCAGTTGCAGCAGAGCTTCCTGTTTAATGGCGGATTCATTTAGTTTGTGAACGTGTGTATCAGTATATTTAGTTGTATTATATTTTAGAACTCGTTCTGAATCAATTGAACGACTGACTGCTTCAGTGAAGGACGTATTCGTTCAGTGGGTAAAATTAAGATTGCAAATAAACCAAAAATCCTTAATTGACAATCGTTAAAGTTAATGAATAACAATTGATTAATCATTAACAAAGATAATTATAAACTGTTACTGAAGTACAGATTGAAACAAAAACAAGACATATTTCTCTTCAATCAAAGCTTATTTATACAGAGTTTGATGTTCAACTATTCCAGCCGTTCCGCTACTAAAGTATGTGCATGTAAACCACTGTTTAAATATAATTTAAATACATACACTTTAAATGTGAGTATTATTTCCTCTGAATATATTTTCAGGTCATTTATTTTAATACTGTACAATCAGGCTATGTTTAGTATGAATACGTTTTTTTATTTTTTTATTTAATGTTAACGTATTACAGGTAATAATAACAACTTATTAGATATACACGCATATTCAAGTTTATTAAAACTCTCACGTTGTAGACATTAACCAGCGGACCAACACTGATTGTTGTCATGTTGTACTTTAAAACACTATCATGCTGTATGCCGTAAACATAATGTTAATTTATAGAGAAACGTTCTGTTATTACATTGAGCCCGCTTCATCTTTACAAGCAAGAAAGTTACGGAAACACTTTTGAGTTTTGGACAGAACGTGACGTGCAGTGCACAAGCGGAAGTGTAGTGCGCCTCTAGCGGTGGATGACTGTATAAACCGTCTTATCTCCATATGCTGGCATGATTACTGAACGCATTTGTGCTTCATTTATTAATCGACGATCAATAAGATGAATCCATTTACGATGAATAATCAGTCATTTGTTCATCATTAGCATCCCTTGGTCAAACCAATGTTATACTTATTTACAGCCCACACAAGAATGCTATTGGCTCGTGCTATCGTCAGTCTTTACAGGCAAGAAAAGCGCCAAAGTATTCTCACACTTCAAACTAGAGCTTTGACTTCAAATGGGAGAGATGTCTGTGAAATAGAAATAGGAGCCAGGAGATGGAAGTGAACGATAATGATTTGTTCACTAAAAAGATCTGTTCAAAAATACTGAATCATTTATAAACAAAACATCACTATTTGGCATCTTCTAGAATTTACCACTCTCTAACTTTTCCTCTTTTGGATAGTTGTGGAAATGTAACTGTGGGTTTGTTTTTCCTTTAACTGTTGCAGCAAGGGGAACGTAAGAAGTATATTTTCAGTTGCCTCCCATTCACCACTTTAGAAGTCAAGTAGATATAGCTGCAGGCAGGAGACCTCCAAAAAGGGCGTGGTTACTCCAAATGGGGGCGTCACTTTCACTCGGATAAGGAAATGGTTAGGTAAGGGGCTCCCTGTATATATAGGAGCTCACGCCCCTTGTTAAAGCACTGCCTGCAGCTTTATTATTCTCAAGTTTACTCTACTATTAGGACACAATTAATAATAAAAAATAAATAAAGTCTTCAAATTCAGCTTCTGCAATTAAATACTTATTTTAAGTTACAGTACTCCATTTAGATCTGCTCCCATTGCATCAGAAGTTTTTATTTACAACATATTTTCTGTCCCTTGTGTGTAAAAGTTTAGAAGTTTAAATGAGTCTAAGATAACACTTTCTGTCTATAAGAGTTTCTTAACTCGTTTGTTTTTCAAGCAATATAGTAATTTAGGAACACAGTTTTCAGCTGGTTTTGGATTTGTAGCTCATATATAAAATTTGCAAAGATACCACACACAAAATGAGTATTTAAATTTACAACTATTATTAACTTCTTATAACTCCTTAACCTAATGCATATTATTCGAAATGTCATATATATATATATATGCTGTGATAAAGTTATTCCCACACTCAAAGCACACATGATGCTTCTCATCAGTGTGTATTTTCTGGTGCACTTTCAAACTGTCCAGCCGTGTAAAACACTTTCCACAGAACACACAAAGGGTTTCTCCTTCCAGATGTTTCCTCAAGTCTCATATCACATTATAATGTCTCTGTTTTATTGGCTTTTCTCCAAAGTGACAGTGTAGATGATTTATCAGTCTGTGTGGGGTTCCTCTGATTTTATTGTAAACGATTATGTTTGGAAAAACACTGTATTATAATTACTTCATTAATAAAATTAAAATGTTAGAATTGATCAAACCAGTATAACTATATTTTCTGTAGTTATTTTTGTAAAGGAACAAAGGAATAAAAAATACAGATGAATCAAAAGTACAAATAAATATAGTGAAGAGATTTATACCACCTAGAAATCAAAATGGGTGACGCTGTATTTTACCTCAGTCTATTCGCAAAAATGAAATGTGTTTCTGTGGCAATTTACAGGTGATTTCAACACATTACCATGATGAATTCTTTTGTGTGATTTAAAGTTGTTTTTATGTGCAAAAAGTTTTCCACATTTATCACATGTAAGGCTTTACTCCAGTATGAATTCTTAAATGTGATTTAAAGGAGTTTTTATGTGCAAAAATGTTTCCGCACTTATCACATGTGTAAGGCTTTACTCCCAGTATTAAATCATTTGTGTGATTTAAAGTTCTTTTTATCTGCAAATTTTTTAAAGAATTTTAAAAACTTATTCCACACTTATCACATGTGTAAGGCTTTATAGCAGTACGAATTATTTTGTGCATCTTAAAGTTGTTTTTATCTGCAAAAATTATTCCGCATTTATCACGTGTAAGGCTTTACTCAATTATGAAATCTTTTGTGCGTTTTAAAGTAGTTTATACGTGCAAAACTTTTTCCACATCTATCACATGTGTGAGGATTTACTCCAGTGTGAATACATTTGTGCATCTAAAAGTTGTTTTTATCTGCAAAAATTGTTCCGCATTTATCACGTGTGTAAGACCTTACTCAAGTATGAATTCTTTTGTTCATTATAAAGTTGTTTTTATGTGCAAAACTTTTTCCACATCTATCACAAGTGAAAGGCTTTACTCTGGTAAGAATTATTTTGTGCGATTTAAAGTTGTTTTTATCTGCAAAAATTATACCGCATTTATCACGTGTGAGTCTTTACTCCAGTAAGAATACTTTTGTGCATTTTAAAGTTGTTTTTATGTGCAAAACTTTTTCCACATCTATCACAGTATGAATTATTTTGTGCATTTTAAAGCTCTTTTTATCTGAAAAACTTTTTCCACATCTATCACATGTGTGAGGCTTTACTCCAGTAAGAATTCTTTTGTGCATCTAAAAATTGTTTTATCTGCAAAAAATTGTTCAGCACTTATCACATGTGTAAGGCTTTACACCAGAATGAATACTTGTGCGTTTTAAAGTTGTTTTCATGTGCAAAACTTGTTCCACATCTATCACGTGTGAGGCTTTACTCCAGTGTGAATTCTTTTGAACATCTAAAAGTTGTTTTTATGTGCAAAACTTGTTCCGCATTTATCACATGTGTAAGGCTTCACTCAAGTATGAATAAGTTTGAGCATTTTAAAGTGTTTTTTTATCTTCAAAAATTGTTCTGCATTTATCACGTGTGTAAGACTTTACTCCAGTATGAATAATTTTGTGCATTTTAAAGTTGTATTTATCTGCAAAAAATTTTCCACATATATCACATGTGTAAGGCTTTATTCCAGTATGAATTCTTTTGTGCATTTTAATGTTGTTTTTATCTGCAAAACTTTTTCCACATCTATCACATGTGTAAGGCTTTACTCCAGTGTGAATTATTTTGTGCATCTAACAGTTGTTTTAATCTGCAAAACTTTTTCCACACTTATCACTTGTAAGGCTTTACTCCAGAATTAATAATTGTGCATTTTAAAGTTCTTTTTATTTGCACATTTTTTAAAGACTTTTAAAAACTTTTTCCACACTTATCACATGTGTAAGGCTTTACTCTAGTATGAATTATTTTGTGCATTTTAAAGTTGTATTTATCTGCAAAAAATATTCCGCGTTTATCACTTGTAAGGCTTTACTCAATTATGAATTCTTTTGTGCATTTTAAAGTTGTTTATATGTGCAAAACTTTTTCCACATTTATTAAATGTGTGACGCTTTACTCCAGAATTAATAATGTTGTGCATTTTAAAGTTGTTTTTATCTGCAAAAAATTTTCCACATCTATCACAGTATGAATTATTTTGTGCATTTTAAAGTTGTTTATATGTGCAAAACTTTTTCCACATTTATTACATGTGTGAGGCTTTAATCCAATATGAAAAATTGTGAGTTTTAAAGCTCTTTTGATCTGAAAAACTTTTTCCACATCTATCACATGTGTGAGGCTTTACTCCAGTAAGAATTCTTTTGTGCATCTAAAAGTTGTTTTTATCTGCAAAACTTTCTACATTTATCATATGTGTAAGGCTTTACTCCAGTGAGAATTCTTTTGTGCATTTTAAAAGTTGTTTTTATCTGAAAAAATTGTTCCGCATTTATCACGTGTGAGGCTTTACTCCAGTATGAATAATTTTGTGCATTTTAAAGTGTTTTTTATCTTAAAAAATTGTTCCGCATTTATCACGTGTAAGGCTTTACTCCAGTATGAATACTTTTGTGCATTTTAAAGTTGTTTTTATCTGCAAAACATTTTCCGCATTTATCACATGTGTAAGGCTTTACTCAAGTATGAATTCTTTTGGGCATTTTAAAGTTGTTTTTAATCTGCAAAAATTGTTCCACATCTATCACATGTGTGAGGCTTTAATCCAATATGAAAAAAGTGTGTTTTAAAGTTCTTTTTATCTGAAAAACTTTTTCCACATCTATCACATATGTGAGGCTTTACTCCAGTATGAATCATTTTGTGCATTTTAAAGTTGTTTTTATCTGCAAAACTTGTTCCACATTTATCACATGTGTGAGGCTTTACTCCAGTATGAATTCTTTTGTGTTTTAAAGTTGTTTATATGTGCAAAAATTGTTCCACATCTATTACATGTGTAAGGCTTTACTCCAGTGTGAATTCTTTTATGCATCTAACAGTTGTTTTTATCTGCAAAACTTTTTCCACACTTATCACTTGTAAGGCTTTACTCCAGAATTAATAATTTTGTGCATTTTAAAGTTGTTTTTATCTGCAAAAATTGTTCCGCATTTATCACAGGTGTGAGGCTTTACTCCAGAATGAATTGTTTTGTGCGTTTTAAAGTTGTTTATGTGCAAAACTTTTTCCACATTTATTAAATGTGTGTGGCTTTAATCCAATATGAAAAATTGTGCACTTTAAAGTTCTTTTTATCTGAAAAACTTTTTCCACATTTATTACATGTGTGAGGTTTTACTCCAGTATGAATTATTTTGTACATCTAAAAGTTGTTTTTATCTGCAAAACTTTTTCCACATTTATTACATGTGTAAGGCTTTACTCCAGTATGAATTATTTTGTGTTTTAAAGTTCTTTTTATTTTCACATTTTTTAAAGACTTTTTAAAACTTTTTCCACATCTATCACATGTGTAAGGCTTTACTCCAGTGTGAATTCTTTTGTGCATCTAACAGTTGTTTTTATCTGCAAAACTTTTTCCACACATCACTTGTAAGTCTTTACTCCAGAATTAATAATTTTGTGCACTTTAAATTTGTTTTTATCTACAAAACTTTTTCCACACTTATCACGTGTGTGAGGTTTTACTCCAGAATGAATTGTTTTGTATATCTAAAAGTTGTTTTTATTTGCAAAACTTGTTCCACATCTATCACATGTGTAAGGCTTTACTCCAGTATGAATTCTTTTGTGTGTTTTAAAGTTGTTTTTATCTGAAAAACTTTTTCTGCATTTATCACATGTGTGAGGCTTTAATCCAATATGAAAAATTGTGCATTTTAAAGTTCTTTTTATCTGAAAAACTTCTTCCACATCTATCACATGTGTAAGGCTTTACTCCAGTCTGAATTATTTTGTGCATTATAAAGTTGTTTATATGTGCAAAACTTTTTCTGCATTTATCACATGTGTGAGGCTTTACTCCAGAATTAATAATTTTGTGCATTTTAAATTCTTTTTATCTGAAAAACTTTTTCCACATTTATCACATGTGTGAGGCTTTAATCCGATATGAAAAAAGTGTGTTTTAAAGTTCTATTTATCTGAAAAACTTTTTCCACATTTATCGCGTGTAAGGCTTTACTCCAGAATGAATACTTGTGCATTTTAAAGTTGTTTTTATCTGCAAAAATGATTCCGCATTTATCACAAGTGTGAGTCTTTACTCCAGTGTGAATTATTTTGAGCGTTTTAAAGTTCTTTTTATTTGCAAATTTTTTAAAGACTTTTTAAAACTTTTTCCACGTCTATCATATGTGTGAGGATTTACTCCAGTGTGAATTCTTTTGTGCATTTTAAAGTTGTTTATATGTGCAAAACTTTTTCCACATTTATCACATGTGTGAGGCTTTAATCCGATATGAAAAATTGTGCATTTTAAAGTTCTATTTATCTGAAAAACTTTTTCCACATTTATCGCGTGTAAGGCTTTACTCCAGAATGAATACTTGTGCATTTTAAAGTTGTTTTTATCTGCAAAAATGATTCCGCATTTATCACAAGTGTGAGTCTTTACTCCAGTGTGAATTATTTTGTGCGTTTTAAAGTTCTTTTTATTTGCAAATTTTTTAAAGACTTTTTAAAACTTTTTCCACGTCTATCACATGTGTGAGGATTTACTCCAGTGTGAATTCTTTTGTGCATTTTAAAGTTGTTTATATGTGCAAAACTCTTTCCACATCTATCACATGTGTAAGGCTTTACTCCAGTAAGAATTCTTTTGTGCATTATAAAGTTGTTTTTATCTGAAAAACTTTTCCACATCTATTACATGTGTGAGGCTTTACTCCAGTATGAATTATTTTGTGCATTTTAAAGTTCTTTTCATTTGCACATTTTTTAAAGACTTTTTAAAACTTTTTCCACACTTATCACATGTGTAAGGCTTTACTCCAGTCTGAATTATTTTGTGCATCTAAAAGTTGTTTTTATGTGCAAAACTTGTTCCACACTTATAACGAGTTAGGCGTTAATCAAGTATGAATCATTTTGTTCATTATAAAGTTGTTTTTATGTGCAAAACGTTTTCCACATCTATCACATGTGTGAGGCTTTACTCCAGTGAGAATTCTTTTGTGTGATTTAATGTTGTTTTTGTCTGCAAAACTTTTTCCACATCTATCACGTGTGTGAGGCTTTACTCCAGTGTGAATTCATTTGTGCATTATAAAGTTGTTTTTATCTGCAAAACTTGTTCCACATTTATCACATGTGTGAGGCTTTACTCCAGTATGAATTCTTTTGTGTTTTAAAGTTCTTTATATGTGCAAAAATTGTTCCACATCTATCACATGTGTAAGGCTTTACTCCAGTGTGAATTCTTTTATGCATCTAACAGTTGTTTTTATCTGCAAAACTTTTTCCACACTTATCACTTGTAAGGCTTTACTCCAGAATTAATAATTTTATGCACTTTAAAGTTGTTTTTATCTGCAAAAATTGTTCCGCATTTATCATGTGTGTGAGGCTTTACTCCAGAATGAATTCTTTTGTGCATTTTAAAGTTGTTTTTATCTGCAAATTTTTAAAGACTTTTTAAAACTTTTTCCACGTTTATCACATGTGTAAGGCTTTACTCCAGTCTGAATTATTTTGTGCATCTAAAAGTTGTTTTTATGTGCAAAACTTGTTCCACACTTATAACGAGTTAGGCGTTACTCAAGTATGAATCATTTTGTTCATTATAAAGTTGTTTTTATGTGCAAAACTTTTTCCACAACTATCACAGGTGTAAGGCTTTACTCTGGAAATAATTATTTTGTGTGATTTAAAGTTGTTTTTATCTGCAAAACTATTTCCACATCTATCACATGTGTGAGGCTTTACTCCAGTGAGAATTCTTTTGTGCATTATAAAGTTGTTTTTATGTGCAAAACTTTTTCCACATCTATCACATGTGTAAGGCTTTATTCCAGAATGAAAAATTGTGCGTTTTAAAGTTGTTTTTATGTGCAAAACTTTTTCCACATCTATCACATGTGTGAGGCTTTACTCCACTGTGAATTCTTTTGTTTTTATCTGCAAAACTTTTTCCACACTTATCACGTGTGTAAGGCTTTACTCCAGTATGAATTATTTTGTGCAATTAAAGTTCTTTTTATCTGAAAAAAATATTCTGCATTTATCACTTGTAAGGCTTTACTCAATTATGAATTACTTTGTGCATTTTAAAGTTGTTTATATGTGCAAAACTTTTTCCACATTTATTAAATGTGTGAGGCTTTAATCCAATATGAAAAATTGTGCATTTTAAAGTTCTTTTTATCTGAAAAACTTTTTCCACACTTATCACTTGTAATGCTTTGCTCCAAAATTAATAATTTTGTGCATTTTAAAGTTGTTTTCATCTTATTCAACATATATCACATGTGTGAGGCTTTACTCCAGTATGAATTATTTTGTGCACTTTAAAGTTGTTTTTATCTGCAAAAATTATTCCGCATTTATCACATGTGTGAGTCTTTACTCCAGTATGAAAAAAATGTGTGTTTTAAAGTTCTTTTTATCTGCAAAACTTTTTCCACATTTATTAAATGTGTGAGGCTTTAATCCAATATGAAAAAAATGTGCATTTTAAAGTTCTTTTTATCTGAAAAACTTTTTCCACATTTATCACATGTGTAAGCCTTTACTCCAGTATGAATTCTTTTGTGTGTTTTAAAGTTCTTTTCATTTGCACATTTTTAAAGACTTTTTAAAACTATTTCCACATCTATCCCATGTGTAAGGCTTTACTCCAGTGTGAATTCTTTTGTGCATTATAAAGTTCTTTTTATCTGAAAAACTTTTTCCACATTTATCACATGTGTGAGGCTTTAATCCAATATGAAAAAATGTGCATTTTAAAGTTCTTTTTATCTGAAAAACTTTTTCCACATTTATAAAGTGTAAGGCTTTACTCCAGAATGAATACTTGTGCATTTTAAAGTTGTTTTTATCTGCAAAAATTGTTCCGCATTTATCACGCGTGTAAGGCTTTACTCAATTATGAATTCTTTTGTTCATTATAAAGTTGTTTTTATGTGCAAAACTTTTTCCACATCCATCACATGTGTAAGGCTTTACTCTGGTAATAACTCTTTTGTGTCATTTAAAGCTGTTTTTATCTGCAAATATTATTCCGCATTTATCACATGTCTGTGATGGACTGGCGACCTGTCCAGGGTGTACCCTGCCTTTCGCCCAATGTTAGCTGGGATAGGCTCCAGCCCCCCCGCGACCCTGTACAGGATAAGCGGTTGATGATGGATGGATGGATGGATTATCACATGTGTGAGTCTTTACTCCAGTGTTAATTATTTTGTGCATTTTAAAGTTGTTTATATGTGCAAAACTTTTTCCACATCTATCACATGTGTGAGGCTTTACTCCACAGTGAATTCTTGTTTTTATCTGCAAAACTTTTTCCACACTTATCACGTATGTAAGACTTTACTCAATTATGAATTCTTTTGTTCATTATAAAATTGTTTTATGTGCAAAACTTTTTCCACATCTATCACATGTGTAAGGCTTTACTCTGGTAAGAATTCTTTTGTGTGATTTAAAGCGGTTTATATGTGCAAAACTTTTTCCACATCTATCACATGTGTGAGGCTTTACTCCAGTGAGAATTATTTTGTGCATCTAAAAGTTGTTTTTATCTGCAAAATTTTTTCCACATTTATCACATGCGAGTCTTTACTCCAGTATGAAAAATTGTGCGTTTTAAAGTTGTTTATATGTGCAAAACTTTTTCCACATCTATCACATGTGTAAGGCTTTACTCCAGTGTGCATTATTTTGTGCATTTTAAAGCTGTTTTTATCTGCAAAAAATATTCTGCATTTATCACTTGTAAGGCTTTACTCCTGTGTGCATTATTTTGTGCGTTTTAAAGTTGTTTATATGTGCAAAACTTTTTCCACATTTATTAAATGTGTGAGGCTTTCATCCAATATGAAAAATTGTGCATTTTAAAGTTCTTTTTAATCTGCAAAAAATATTCTGCATTTATCACGTGTAAGGCGTTACTCCAATATGAATAATTGTGGATTTTAAATATGTTTTTATGTGCAAAACGATTTTCCGCACTAATCACGTGTAAGGCTTTACTCCTGTGTGCATTATTTTGTGCGTTTTAAAGTTGTTTATATCTGCAAAACTTTTTTTACAAAAGTATATAAATTTGCAATTATTATTTACTTTTTATAATTCATTAATGTATATTATTCTAAATTTATGTTTGCCAATAGAATAACATTAGAATAGAATAAAAAAAGAATATTACTTTCACACTGGCAGAGACTCAGGAATGACCTCTGTGGTCATAGGCATGGTCAGAGACTAGGGAACGACCTCTGTGGTCGTGGGCAGAGACTTGGAAACGACTTCCGTGGTTGTGAGCAGAGACTCGGGAAAGGACCTCTGTGGTCATGTACACAGGAAGAGACTTAGGAACAGAAGACTTTATTCTCCTCCTCCTCCTCCTCCTCCTCCTGATGGCTGAAGTTGGCAACACTGGCTCTGGAACAGACGAGGCCGGCAACGCTGGCTCTGGGATGGACGAGGCTTCCAGCTCGTTGGCCGTGGCAGGCGTGGACGTTAGCTCGTTGGCCGTGGGTGCTGACAATTTGTGAGTTAGGGTCTTCATGGCTCTACACACAGACATCAGTGGCAGATCATTCAACTTGGAGATAGGGGTCATGGAAGGCTTCGAGTCAGGGGCCATGGAAGGGTTGGATAAGGGAGCTGAATATGCAGGTTTTGGACTGGAGTTCCCATCATAATCCTCTGTATAAAGGGAACCGCAGAGTTCCAGAGCCTTCTCCACATATTCGCTGAGCATCCAGTTAGCATCCATCAGTTCCTTCAGTGCACTATTCAGACCGGCCCGGAAGAAAACCACCAGAGAGCGGTCTGGATAGTGCACTAAATTTGCAAGCTCTAAAAACTCATGGACAGGATCCTCAACTGGATGGTCCACTTGCTCAAGGAGCAGAATTCTGACAGCCAAAAGATCATTTTTTGTGTCAGTCTTTCTGTAACAAGGCAGGCGAGGATGGAGGATCTAAGTGCAGCTTTTAATGTAAACAAGTGTTGAACATAGTAACTCAGAATAAAAATTAAAACAAAACACAAGGAACCAGGTACGGAACATGACAATACAAGTGAAGACTGACAAAGAAAACAGGGAAAACAAGGGTTTAAATACACAGGGGCAAACAAGGGAACGAGGAACACCTGTGGAAACAATCAGGGGAAAAGCAATCATAAAATGAAACTACAAAAGGACTACAAAACTAACAGGAAACAGGAACTAAACAAAAATTTACACATAAAAGTCAAGACAAAAAACAGAGAATATGTGACAAGGATTAGGGCTGCACGATTTGGACAAAAAGTCATTTGTGATTATTTTGACAAATATTGCGATTTGAACAGCAATTATGATGGTAATATTATCCACATGTTCAACTGCAAAAAGGCAACTGGGGTTTTCACATTTGAGCACTCTTAAAAGAACCAAACTGAGAATAGTGAAACAAAGTCTTCTTCATATCCAAATGTTACCGTCCACCATGTACCTGTTTTTGTCCATTTTGTGACAGGATCTCAGCCCATTAATCATCAACATTAGTTTTTTGAAACACAGTCAACTTTAATATTAGGGATGCTCCAATCAGGATTTTAACATCCGATACCGATCTCCAGTTTTGTTTTCATCTCATCAATCGATGCTGATCATTTAACTTTTTATCAGCAGCTCTGTCAAAACTGGTTATATGTAAGCTTTCTACTCAATGTTACTGTTAACTAAATTTCCCTGTTGGTAAAACCATAGTTGTTGCCTAGTTTTTGCTGTCAAAAATAATGTTGGTTGATTGAATAATTCAGTATAAACAAAATATACATTTTGCTTTTTATTCTAGGCCTTAACTAGTAGGCTTATACAAACTATTCTTTACTGTATATAAGATAGTCCTAAAGGATGAGGCTTTATGTCAAACTGAAGTTGAACTGATAACCCACAGCTGTAATTAAATTTAAAGTGAAAATTTTGGATAGTTTGTCACCATTTAATTTAATAATAATTTGTATTCATTATATACAATTTAGCAATGCATTATATTATTAGTAACTAAATATTTGATATAGATTTATTATATGCATGTTCCTTTTCATTTTGTTGGATGTTGGTAATATTAGTTCCATTTTCACTTGTTTCCGCGGGGAGTGTAATAAGTGGACACGCTCTCTCGTGAGAGGTAAACAAATGACAGGAGAAGAGAAGTTTCTGGACTCTACAGGTGTTTACTGTTAATGCTGGTTTCCCTCAGCAATCATTTAATAAAGTTGCTTGAATTATACCCCATCTTGTATTCAGCGTTATTATTATGATACTGGTGCCATGCGGAGACTGAGATGCTGCTACCGCAGATAATAATAAAAAAACTCTTCACGCAGGACGCGCCAGTTTAGTGTAAATAAAGCGTTTAGCGCACGCAAGCAAACAGAACCGAACTCAGAGCACTAGACTGGACAGAGCAGCGCAAATAAACTTTGAATGGAGCAGACTATTTATTTATTTAATTAAATCGCAGCCCTTTGCAATTTAATAATCGCACAAGGTCATATCGTGGTTTAGATTTTATTTTGATTAATTCTTCAGCCCTAACAAAGATATATTCATTCAGTGGGTCAAACTAGGATTGCAAATTTTAAAAAGTCCATCAATAAAAATTATAAAATGTTAGTGGTGTACAGCTTCAAACAACAACAACAACAACAACAAAAAATACATATTTTTCTTCAATCAAAGCTTATTTATACGTTCCTGCTACAGTTTACTGCTGCATTCAAAACCTGAAAATATGATCCATATTCAGTATTAACCGAATATGTGACATAACAATGATAAAAGTGCATCTATGACACAACATTCCTACATAAATGATAAATATTGAACATGTAATGTGATATATTACTCTCAGTAATCTATCTTCTTATAAAAGCCGATTATATTGAATAAACAAATGTACAAACCTGTTATGAAACTCAGATGATAAACGAAGAACGTCACAGTCCAGGATCGGGTCAAATGTTGAAGATGAAATCTAGATAAATCAGTAATCCATGAAAGAAGAACGAAGCCCTGTTGATAAAAGAGAAAACATGAGCCACACTGAGGGATTTGAGGGAAAACCCCTCCTTTTCTTTTCTTTTTCTTCCCGCCGAATCCGAGAGGAGAGAACGCGCCTCTTAAAGCGACAGTACACTGTGTTGATCATACAATCCTTAAAGGGACACTTCACCTCTGGGAAGATGAATGTGTATTTAAAATTGGTCATTTATATAGTATAAATGTGAAATTATTTTTGAATTTGAAGCATTCTAGACTGAGAAAAGTCAGAAAATGTATTTTTTACTCATGTGGCTGAAAGACAACAACTCCCAGAATGCACTTGCTTTGCTGCCCTTACGAGGCCACTCCCAAACCACACCTACCGGTTACAGGCGGCAGTATCTGAAAATTTTATACAATTAGGCTTGCTTTGATACATCGTGACTATAAATCGTGAGATAGTTGATAAATTGACTGACTACGCTGGAAGAACATTATGATAATTCCGGGTGTCCAAACTGTGTACATGACGTCTTAATAACAAAAAGAAAAACAAACAAAATACTCACTTTACACTAAGCCATCCGTTTGTCTCTGCAGGCCTTGGCTGGCGTTTCAAATTTATCTTCGGGATCCTAAAATAAGTTTCCAGGACTCCCCTGTCCATGTGTGGTACAAAACTTGGGTGCTCAGTTATACATGCTAAAGTTAGCGGTGCAGTTTCATCAGTGGATTCATCGATCTCGTCCAGAAGAAAATGGCATCGCTGAAATTCGCGACAGCAATAGGACTCTCTATCTGTTTCCATAGGCGCACAGCGAGAGCACTGACACCACCAGTCCGCCCCAACTCGAGTCTGGCTGGGCTCTTCCTCCTGACCGCCAAGCAGGTCTTGTTCCCCTGCTACAGCAGCTGCTCCGGCCGCCTCTATTCAATGCTGTATTGCGGCTCGTACAGGTAGCCGCGAGCATCAGATTCTCGCAACAGATCTTTGAAATCCCCTTCTGCCATTTCAACTTCAAAACTACCTTCCACCATCGTGATCAGCCTACTTGTATACAAACTTTCTACACAGAGCAAGAGCCTGTTATCTTAGCTTCTACAGAAAGATGGCTGACACTATCTTCATATTCTGTGAGTGAGATCCCGCCCCATATGGGCGTGGTGAAAACATGCGGAACTAGCTACTAATACTGGCTGTAGTTTTAAGCCTCTGGCCCAAAAATCCTCAGATGACGCAAAATGACGATTTTTGTGTCATCGGAGGATTTTTTCCAGACTAAAAATACATAAATCTCTCGTCTCAGGGGGATATGAGGGGGGGGGGGGGGGGGGGAGAGAGCTCGGTAATTCGAAAATACTACTGGTTTTCTACTGATACAAAGCTTAATGCTAAATCCTGAAGTAACCCTTTAACATGAAATATTATACAACTTATGCTGTGTAAAATACGTCCTTTTATCCCATCTTAATATGCAGATACAAATAGCTGCTGTGGTAAAGTTATTCCCACACTCAAAGCACACATGATCCTTCTCATTAGTGTGTCTTTTCTGGTGCACTTTCAAACTGTTCAGCTGTGAAAAACACTTTCCACAGAACACACAAAGTGTTTCTCCTTCCAGATGTTTCCTCAAGTCTCCTATCACATTAAAATGTCTCAGTTTTATTGGCTTTTCTCCAGAGTGACAGTGTAGTTGATTTATCAGTCTGTATGGGGTTCATCTGATTTTATTGTAAACGATGGTGTTTGTAAAAACATTGCATTATAATGACTTTATAATTTTTTTTTTAAACATTTAGGGCTGATCAAACCGTTATAACTATGTTTTCTTAATTTTTTTTTGTAAGGAAATAAATAGAACAATAAAAATGTACAAATAAATACTGTGATTAGATTTATATCTCTTAGATATCAAAATGGGTGACGCTGTATTTTACCTCAGTCTATTTGCACAAATGAAATGTGTTTCTGTAGCAATTTACAGGTGATCTCAACACATTACCATGCTGAATTAGGTGAAAACAGTGAACTATTGACATGAGTCTTTTCAGCCTGATGGGCCTTTTATTTTTGTTAGTCCTGACTCTAATGAAACACGACTTTCAGAATAATTAGAAGAAACCTGACAGTATTCTGTGGAAATTAAATGAGCCTAAATGTTTTATTTTTTATGCAAAATTTTCAATTATTTAGTTTATGAAACAAGTCATATCAACTACATTTTTAGAAACACATAAGCGGTATACAGTCAACAGGACGCTTATATTAATTAAAAAGTACATGAACAGCGATACCTGCTGGTGATGAACAGGTAGTGACGGAAACATTGTCAATACTTTAACTTACCCCACATTAAATAAATCTAACAGGCGTTTCTATCAAACGATGTTCCCCATCCTGTTAGTAACTGAACTAAAAAAAATTAAATCATGAATATTTACCTTTTAAAACAAAGTGACAGCCATGTACTCATCTGAACTATTTCCCTATCTGTCACTCACTCGACATTGTGTCAGTGAGTTGACACTAGGGGTTGCTCCTGGGGAGCTCAGACATCTCTGATCTTGAGAAAAGGCCAATGGAATTGGGCATGTGGAATTTGCATGCCTCTCCCCCGGACATACGGGTGTAAAAGGAGTGACGCTGCAAACGCACATCAGATATCTTCTTCGGAGCCAAGCGAGCAAGTTCACAGACCTGAATTCATCTGCCGCCTCCATTCATCTCTCTACACTGTTGGATCTACGGCGCTTTCCAGCAGTCCTACCCCTCGCACACCACGGTTGAGCTGAGCAAACACCCCTGGGCGCTTCAGCAGCAGAAAAACTTCACTATATATATATATATATCTATACTTAATACTACATATATATATATATAAAGCACATAAAAGACTTTAATTTCTCTAAAGGAGTGGAGCAAACGGAAAGCATCTTTTTCAAGATGCCTTTCCGTTTGTGTGTATTTCCTGGTTGTGGTCGATACCTCTCCCCATCCGATGGCCACGATCGCTGCCACTCGTGTGTGGGTGCCATCCTGAGAGTCAACAGAGTCAACGTTCATGGATGGTTCATGTCCTCACTGCGAGGATATGACCATGGCTATGTTGCGGTCACGGCTTGCCTTCGTAAGAGGGCGAGCCACCCCAGCGGCTCCCCGACTCGGTCCTTCTACCTATGGGTATGAGGCGGGGTCAGCTAGCACTGGGGGCGATATGGGGTCTTCAATGGGAGCCTCTCTGCCGGGTTTTCCCCCACGGACCTCCCATTCCCCATCACGCTTGTATGCTCCAACCGAGCGCTGGAGCGAGGTTGCCGGTTCCTCCTAAGGTGGACCCACGGTCTCGTTCGGCGCTCCCAACGACGATGAGTTGTCGATCGCGGCATCGGAGAGCGGGTTCGTCATGTCTGATGCTGAGGACTCGGATGGACTCCTACCCTCGGGTGCAGCAGCTCAGTCGCAGACCGACGCAGAGCTGACGGCCATGCTTGCCTGGGTTGCTACGAGTGTCGGGCTGGAGTGGATTCCTCCCCCCCCCCCCGAACCCTCGCGGCTCGACGATTGGTTCCTGGGGCCAGAACTAACTCCACTCACGCGCTCGTGGCAGGCACCTTTTACTGCCCTAGTGAGCTCCTCCACTCTTACTACCCTCGATGGTGGGGCGGCCAGGGGCTACTCGGTGTTTCCCCAGGTGGATCAAGCGGTTGTGGTGCACATATGCCCGCAAAGCGCCGCCACCTGGCGGAACCGTCCAAGGCTCCCGTCCAGGGCCTGTAGGCTGACATCGTCTATGACGGCTAAGGCCTACCGCGCCACTGGGCACAGCGCCTCTGCCTTGAATGCCATGGCACTGTTGCAGATGCACCAAGCCAATGCACTTAGAGAACTGTACGAGGGTAGTCCTGACCTTTGACTAATGCAGGAGCTGCGCTCGGCGACCGACTTCGCCCTCCTGGCAAAGATGGTCCACGCTGGTGGTCCAGGAACACCACCTCTGGCTCAACCTGGTCGAGTCGCGAGAGGCTGACAAGGTACGTTCCCTTGACGCCCCAATCTCCCAGGTTGGGCTGTTTGTCAACACCATTGGAGACTTCGCCCGGCAGTTCTCAACGGTGAGGAAAGAGACGGAGGCCATACAACACATCCTGCCAAGGTGGAGCCACAGATCCCATGCTCCGTCTGCTCATCGCCCAGGGCGTCCCCCTGCGCTGGCACATCACAACTGCCTCGAGTTGCTGGCAGTACTACTTCCACTGAGGAGGCTATTGCCATTGATCCTGGGCAAGCATGTGTTGGTCCGGACGTACAACAAAGCAATGATGGCACACATCAACCACCAAGGCGGCCTACGCTCTCATCATATGTCACAACTCGCCCGCTGTCTCCTCCGGTGGAGCCACTCATATGCTGTTGTCAACAGCACAGCGGACGTGCTATCGCAGCAGGTTATGCCCAGGAGAAAGTAGAGACTCCACCCTCAGGGTGTTCAGCTGATCTGGAGTCGATTTGGCCAAGCACAGGTAGACCTGTTCTCTTCCCCAGAATCCTCCCACTGCCCACTGTGGTACTCTCTGACCGAGGCTCCCCTCGGCACAGATGCCCTGGCACACAGCTGGCCCCTGGGGCTGCGCAAGTATGTGTTCCCCCCAGTGAGCCTACTTGCACAGACTCTGTGTAAGGTCAGGGAGGACGGGGAGCAGATCCTCTTAGTGGCCCCTTATTGGCCCTACCGGATTTGGTTCTCGGACCTCATGCTCCTTGCGTCAGCCCCCCCGGCGAAGGACCTTCTTTCTCAGGGATGGGGCACCATCTGGCACTCGCGACCGGACCTCTGGAATCTCCATGTCTGGCCCTTGGATGGGATGCAGAAGACCTATGTGTCCTACCACCACTGGCATTGCTGTGTCCGGTTTGCGCTCTTCGCATCTATTTGGATCGCACGCAGAGCTTTAGAAGCTCCGACATCTCTTTGTCTGGACTGGGCCAGCCAGTCCTTATACTTCTGGGCAGTTAGACATTCCCCATGTTGCAGGGGAACGCTTCATGCCTGCCAATGTGTTGGGGGTAGTTATGCGACGGCTTGCTGCGTTGGCAACAAGGCATACAGAGGTCTGCCCGTCTTGCACCGCCAGTCTGTGTAACTCGGTTCAGCTCTTGTGGCGTTTTCCATTGGGACCCCTAGTGTCAACTCACAGACACAACGTCAAGTGAGTGACAGATAGGGAACGTCTTGGTTACTGACGTTACCTCTGTCCCCTGATGGAGGGAAAGAGACTTTGTGTCCCTCCTGCCACAACACTGAACCAACCGCTGAAATGGTCTTTGGCTCCGCTCTTTTGGCGATACCTGATGTGCGTTTGCAGCATCACTCCTTTTATACCCGTATGTCCGAGGGAGTGGCATGCAAATTCCACACGCCAATTTCCATTGGCCTTTTCTCAAGATCAGAGATGTCTGGGCTCCCCAGGAGCGACCCCTTGTGTCAACTCACTGACACAACGTCTCGTTCCCTGGAGGCTACGTCAGTAACGGAGACTTTCTTCTCATATCGTCTTTAACCCCACAGATGCAAATGCAACATCCAAAAGTACTAAATCTGTTTTTAATTAGACATAACATTATACAATGGTTTCACAAATTAACTGCACTGAAAAACATCTGAAGAAGTTAAAACTAGATTTTACAGAATATTGAATTTCTCATAAATTCATGTAGTCAGCAGCATACTCTCTACACACATTAAAGGAATAAATGAAACAACACATTAAATTACACATCCCAGCTTGATTACTTGATTGGATGAAACTCTTCCCACATGGAAGGCAGTGTCACGGTTTCTCAGTGTGGATCTTCTCATGTCTTTTCACATAAGACGTCAAAGTGAATCTCTTGTCACAGTGTGAACACTTGTAAGGTTTTTCTCCAGTGTGGATTCTCTGGTGCTCTTTCAAATGGCTGACTCTGGTAAAAGTCTTTTCACACTGAAAGCACACATGGTCTTTCACACCGGTGTGTGTTTTCTGGTGCTGTTTCAAACTATTCTGCATTACAAAACTCTTTCCACAATCAGAACACACATATGGCTTTTCCTTTGTATGAACATTCAGGTGTTGCTTCAGGGCTGATTCCAGAATAAAATTTTTACCACACTGATCACAGGTAAATGGTCTTTCTCCAGTGTGAGAAAGCAGATGATCACGGAGACATTTTGACCACGTGAAACACTTTCCACACTGATCACATGTGTGTGGCTTCTCTCCACTGTGGATTCTCATGTGTCCATCGAGTGCTCCTTTTTGTGCAAAACTCTTTCCACACTGATCACATGTGTACGGCTTCTCTCCAGTGTGAACTCTCATGTGAATCGTAAGGGATTGTTTTTGTGTGAAACTCTTTCCACACTGATCACATGTGTGCGGCTTCTCTCCAGTGTGAACTCTCATGTGAATCGTAAGGGATTGTTTTTGTACAAAACTCTTTCCACACTGATCACATGTGTACGGTTTATTTTTAGTGTGAATTATTATGTGTTTCTTAAGGATTGCTTTACATGTGAAACTCTTTCCACACTGATCACATGTGTGGGGTTTCTCTCCAGTATGAATTCTCATGTGGTTTTTAAGACTTTTTCGACATCTGAACCTCTTTCCACACTGATCACATTTGTACGGTTTCTCTCCAGTGTGAATTCTCATGTGTCCATTGAGTGCTCCTTTTTGTGCAAAACTCTTTCCACACTGATCACATGTGTGCGGCTTCTCTCCAGTGTGAACTCTCATGTGAATTACAAGGGATTGTTTTTGTGCAAAACTATTTCCACACTTATCACATGTGTAAGGCTTTACTCCAGAATGAATTCTTTTGTGCGTCTTAAAGTTATTTTTATGTGCAAAACACTTACCACACTTATCACATGTGTAAGGCTTTACTCCAGTATGAATTATTTTGTGCGTCTTAAAGTTGTTTTTATCTGCAAAACTTTTTCCACACTGTTTACATGAGTGTGGTTTCTCTCCAGTATGAACTCTCATGTGAATTTCAAGGTGTCCTGTACGTATGAAACTCTTTCCACACTGACTGCATGTTAAAGAGTTTTTGGTTTCTTCTCTGTCAGTATTTTTCTGTGTGAACTTGTTTTCAGTCTGTGAAAGTATTTCCAGCTCTTGACTTTCCTCCTTTACATGCATCAGGTCTACAATGAACATATGAAATCACCAAAAATGTAATTCAAATGGACACAAATGTTAAAAGTTAATCCTGTTATTTTAATATCAAATCTGATTATTTGTTATTTGACAGCTCAGATAACAACCACCAAATATGAGACCTTAATGTATATCAGAATCATTAATGAAGAATCAAGAATGAACACCAACCTATTAGTTCCTCAGTATCTTCATGTTTAATTCTGCAGACTTCTGGATCACTCATGATCTCACTCTCCTCTTTCACAAACTCCATCATTACTGATTTTAGTTGTTCGGTTTGTTTGGAGGCAGATCTTTTCTTGTAGACTGATGGGAATATTCAAAGCATTTATCAGTTTATTATCGTATGATTGTTTTAGCAATTTTTTGCAAAAATTTATTTTTTACATAATAAAAATATATATACTGTATAAAATGCTCTTTATAACCAATCAGAAATATCATCCATGCAGTTGCAGCAGAGCTTCCTGTTTAATGGCCGATTAATTTAGTTGGTCATTTAGACCGTGTGTATCAGTATATGGTAAATGGTCTGCACTTATATAGCGCCTTTTTAACCTTATCGGTATTCAAAGCGCTTTACACTGTTGACTCATTCACCCATTCACACACACACACATTCATACACCAATGGCAGCAGAGCTGCCATGCAAGGCGCTAGCCTGCCATCGGGAGCAACTTGGGGTTCAGTGCCTTGCCCAAGGACACTTCGGCACGTATGGGCCGGGATTCAAACCACCAACCCTACGATTGGTCTACCAACTGAGCCACTGCCGCCCATATATATTAGGATGTATTCATTCAGTGGGTCAAACTAGGATTGAAAATTATTTTAAAAAAGCATCCTTAATTGGCAATTGTTAACGTTAATTAATAACAATTGAATAATCATTAACAATGAAAATTATAAACTGTTAGTGAAGTACAGCTTGATACTCAAAAAACACAAGATGCATATTTATCTTCAATCAAAGCTTATTTATACAGTTTGATGTTCGAATTTTAATTGTGGGTTTTTTCTTTTTAACATAAGAATTATATTTTCAGTGGCCTCCCATTCATCACAACAGAAGTCAAGTAGTTATAACTGCATGCCGGAGACCTCCAAATGGGGGCAGAATCTCCAAAAAAAAAGGGTTAACCCAAAAGGAGCATCACTTCCTCTCAGTTAAGGAAAGGGTTGGGTAAGGGTCTCCCTGTTTCTTTAAGGGCGATTTGGAGCTCACGCCCCTTGTTGGAGCACTGCTTGCAGTTTTATTCTTCTCAAGTTTACTCTGATATTAAGACTGCACAGTTAATAAAAAATCATGACATTTTCAATTACATCTTCTGCAATTAAATACTTATTTTAAGTTACAGCACTCCGTTTAGATCTGCTCCCATTGCATCAGAAGTTTTTATTTACAACATATTTTCAGTCCCTTGTGTGTAAAAGTTTATAAGTTTAAATGAGTCTAACAGTTAAGATAACATAGTCCTTCACTTTCTGTCAATAAGATTTTCTTAACTTGCCATATGTTTTGTCATAATCGTGCTGTCGCTCCTGCTATAGTTTACTGCTGCATTCAAAACCTGAAAATATGATCCATTCAGTATTAACAGAATATGAGACATAATAATGATAAAAGTGCATCTATGACACAACATTCCTACATAAAAAGATAAATATTGAACATGTAATGTGATCTGTGATATATTACTCTCAGTAATCCATCTTCCTATAAAAGCGCGATCGAATCCCGATTATATTGAATAAACAAATTTACAAACCTGTTAAGAAATTCAGATGATCTAAGAAGAACTTCACAGTGAAATGTTGAAGATGAAATCCAGATGAATCAGTAATCCATGAAAGAAGAACGAAGCCCTGTTGACAAAAGAGAAAACATGATCCACTCTGAGAGATTTGAGGGAAAACCCCTCCTTTTCTTTTTTTCCACCTTCCCGCCAAATCCGAGAGGAGAGAACGCGCCTCTTAAAGCGACAGTACACTGTGTTGATCACTCCATCCATAACATTAAATCTGTTGCAACTTTTCTGTGTAAAATACGTAATTTTATCCCATCTTAATATGCGGATACAAATAGCTGCTGTGATAAAGTTATTCCCACACTCAAACACACATGATGCTTCTCATCAGTGTGTATTTTCTGGTGCACTTTCAAACTGTCCAGCCGTGTAAAACACTTTCCACAGAACACACAAAGGGTTTCTCCTTCCAGATGTTTCCTCAAGTCTCATATCACATTAAAATGTCTCAGTTTTATTGGCTTTTCTCCAGAGTGACAGTGTAGATGATTTATCGGTCTGTGTGGGGTTCCTCTGATTTTATTGTAAACGATTATGTTGGGAAAAACACTGTATTATAATTACGTTATAAATAAATATTAAACTTTTAGGGCTGATCAAACCGTTATAACTATATTTTCTGTAGTTTTAGAGGGAATAAATAGAAGAATAAAAATGAACAAATAAATTCTGTCTCTTAGATATCAAAATGGGTGACGCTGTATTTTACCTCAGTCTATTCGCACAAATGAAATGTGTTTCTGTGGCAATTTACAGGTGATCTCAACACATTACCATGATGAATTAGGTGAAAACAGTGAACTATTGACATGAAATAAAGAGTCTTTTCAGTCTGATAAGCCTTTTATTTCTGTTAGTCTATTGACACTAATGAAACATGACTTTCAGAATAATTAGAAGAGATCTGACTGTATTCTGTGGAAATTAAATGAGCCTAAATGTTTTATTTTTAATGCATAACAACCTAATTATTTTCTAAGAAAGAGTTTATGAAACAAGTCATATCAACTCTTTAGAAACAAATAGTCATTATACAGTCAACAGGACGCCTGTATTCATGCTCTGTTGTGAATTATAAATGGAAAAGTACATGAACAGCGACACCTGCTGGTGATGAACAGACAGTGACTGAAACATCGTCAATACTTTAATTTATCCCACACAAAATAAATCTAACAGGCGTTTATATCAAACGATGTTCCCCATCCTGTTAATAACTAAACTACAAAATATTTAAACCATGAATATTTACCTCTTAAAACAAAGTGACAGCCATTAGTCGTGTGAACTATTTTGTGACGTCAGTGTTTTCTTTACCAACATTTGGAATTGTATTTCTTCTCATATTGTCTTTAACCTCACACATGCAAATGCAACATCCAAAAGTACTAAAACTGTTTTTAATGTGGAACATTTTAATTAGTGAAACTTTGAGTCTACACATTATAGACATAATAATAACATTATACAAAGTTTTCACAAATTAACTGCATTGAAAATCATCTGAAGAAGTTAAAACTAGATTTTGTAGAATATTTAATTCCTCATAATTTTATGTAGAATCAGCAGCACACTCTATACAACACATTAAAGTAAGAAATGAAACAACACAACACATTAAATTACACATCCCAGCTTAATCCATTTTTTTGTGAACAATTCATATAGTAGAAATACTGGCAAGAACAAAAACCTGATTTAAATCCACACAATGAACAAGTGTTCACCCTGAGAACTCTGGATGAAGCTTTTTCATATGACTCTTTAGATGATTTGATTGGATGAAACTCTTCCCACATGGAGGACAGTGGTACGGTTTCTCTCCAGTGTGGATCTTCTCATGTCTTTTCAGTTGAGAATACAGAGTGAATCTCTTGTCACAGTTTGAACACTTGTAAGGTTTTTCTCCAGTGTGGATTCTCTGGTGACCTTTCAAACTGCCAGCTGTGATAAAACTCTTTCCACACTGACTACATGTGTATGGCTTCTCTCCAGTATGAGTTCTTATATGCGTCTTACAGTTTTCTTTATGTGCAAAACTCTTTCCGCACTGATCACATGTGTATGGTTTTTCTCCAGTATGAATTTTCATGTGATGTCTAAGGTTTCCATTTTGTGCAAAACTCTTTCCACACTGATCACATGTGTACGGTTTCCCTCCAGTGTGGATTCTTATATGCGTCTTAAAGATTTCTTTACGTGCAAAACTCTTTCCACACTGATCACATGTGTACGGTTTTTCTCCAGTATGAATTTTCATGTGATGTGTAAGGTGTCCTTTTTGTGCAAAACTACTTCCACACTGATCACATGTGTACGGTTTCTTTTCAGCGTGAATTATTATGTGTTTCTTAAGGATATCTTTACGTGCAAAACTCTTTCCACACTGATCACATGTGTATGGCTTCTCTCCTGTGTGGATTCTCATGTGACCGTTGAAGTTTCTTTTTTGTCTAAAACTCTTTCCACACTGACAGCAGGTGAAAGATTTTTTGGCTTCTGCTCTGTCAGTATTTTTCTGTGTGAACTTGTTTTCAGTCTGTGAAAGTATTTCCAGCTCTTGACTTTCCGCCTTCATTTCCATCAGGTCTACAATAAACATATGAAATCATCAAAAATTACATTCAAATGGAGACAAACATGCAAATACAGAAAAGTGAAGCAACAGATTCAAGTATCTACTTTCATACTATTGTTGATGTGCAAAAGGTTAATCCTGTTATTTTAATATCAAATCTATTTGACATTAAATTTGACAGCTCAGATAACAACCACCAAATATGAGACCTTAATAGATCTCAGAATCATTAATGAAGAATCAAGAATGGACACCAACCTATTAGTTCCTCAGTATCTTCATGTTTAATTCTGCAGACTTCTGGATCACTCATGATCTCACTCTCCTCTTTCACAAACTCCATCATTACTGATTTTAGTTGTTCGGTTTGTTTGGATGCAGATCTTTTCTTGTAGACTGATGGGAATATTCACAGCATTTATCTGTGGATTAGAGTTTGATTGTTTTAGTGCAAATACTTCATAAAATGCTCTTTATAACCAATCAGAAAAATCATCCATTCAGTTGCAGCAGAGCATCCTGTTTAATGGCTGATTAATTTAGTTTGTGATCATGTGTATCTGTACATCTAGTCAAATCAAATGAGCGACTGACTGCTTCAGTGAAGGACGTATTAGTTCAGTGGGTCAAATTAGGATTGCAAATAAAAAAAATCCTTAATTGACAATCCTTAATGTTAATGAATAACAATTGATTAATCGGGGATCCCTGTATCTATAATGGTGCGTTCAGACCAGAGGCGTCAAGAGCGTCCAATCGACCCGAAGTCATTCATTCGTGCACAAGCCCAGAGAATCCACAGTCACTTCCACGACAGCGGTGACACACGGTGCATGTGGCAGGAAATCCAGGGCATCACCAACTACAGGAAAACATCAGTTGCCTGTGACAAAGATGCCTCCCTTCCAGATACACTGAATGACTTGTACACTCAGTTTGAAGTGCAGAACGACGTGGTGGTTGCGATGAAGACCACCCCTCCTCCCAACGACCAGGTGCTCTGTCTTACCACGGCGGATGTGAGGAAAACTCTATGTAGAGTCAACCCACGGAAGGCCGCTGGACCAGACAACATTCCTGGCAGAGTGCTCAGAGGATGTGCAGACCAGCTGGCAGATGTTCTTACAGACATCTTCAACAACTCTCTGAGCAGCACCGTCATTCCAACGTGCTTCAAGGCCACCACCATCGTCACCATGCCAAAGAAGTCTTCAGTGTCCTGCCTCAACGACTACCGTCCCATCACACTCACACCCATCATCGTGAAGTGCTTCGAGAGGCTCATCATGAGGCACATTAAGACCCAGCTGCCCCCCTCACTAGACCCACTGCAGTTCGCGTATCATCCAAACCATTCAACAGATGACGCCATTGCCACCACCCTCCATCTGGCCCTCACCCACCTAGATAAAAAGGACTCATACGTTCGAATGCTGTTTATAGACTTCAGCTCAGCATTCGACACAATCATTCCCCAGCACCTGATTGGAAAGCTGAACCTGTTGGGCCTGGACACCTCCCTCTGTAACTGGATCCTGGACTTCCTGACTAAGAGACCTCAGTCAGTCCGGATCGGGAACAGCATCTCCACCACCACCACACTGAGCACTGGGACCCCCCAGGGCTGTGTGCTCAGTCCACTACTGTTCACTCTGCTGACTCACGACTGTGCAGCAATGCTCAGCTCGAATCACATCATTAAGTTCACCGATGACACAACCGTGGTGGTGCTCATCAGCAAGAACGACGAGTCAGCGCACAGAGAGGAGGTGCAGCAGCTAACGGACTAGTGTAGAGCCAACAACCTGTCTCTGAAAGTCGACAAAACAAAAGAGATGGTTGTTGACTTTAGGAGAGCACAAGGTGAATGCTCTCCGTTGAACATCGACGGCTCCTCTGTGGAGATCGTGAAGAGTACCAAATTCCTTGGTGTTCACCTGGTGGAGAGCCTCACCTGGTCCCTCAACACCAGCTCTATTGCCAAGAAAGCCCAGCAGCGTCTCTACTTTCTTCGAAGGCTGAGTAAAGCACATCTCCCACCCCCCATCCTCACGACATTCTATAAAGGGACTATTGAGAGCATCCTGAGCAGCTGCATCACTGCCTGGTTTGGGACTTGCACCGTTTCGGACCGCAAAGCCCTGCAGAGGATAGTGAGGACAGCTGAGAAGATCATCGGGTCTCTCTTCCCTCCATCAAAGACATTTACAAAAAACACTGCATCCGCAAAGCCACCAGCATTGTGGACGACCCCACACACCAACTCTTCACCCTCCTGCCGTCTGGCAAGAGTTACCGAAGCATCACGGCCAGACTGTGTAACAGCATCTTCCCTCAAGCCATCAGACCCCTCAATACTCAGCTTATTTATACAAAGTTTAATGTTCAACTGTCCAACCGTTTAGTCACTAAAGTATGTGCATGTAACCCACTGTTTAAATATAATTTAAATACATACAATTTAAATGTGAGTATTATTTCCTCTGAATATATTTTCAAGTAATATTATATTAATACCATACAATCAGGCTATGTTTAGTATGATTAAGTTTTTTTATTTTTATTTACTGTTGATGTATTACAGTTAATAAGAACTTATTAGAAGATATACATGCATATTTAAGTTTATTAAACCCTCACGTTGTAGATATTAACCGGCGGATCAACACTGATTGTTGTCATGTTGTACTTTAAAACACTATCATGCTGTATGCCGTAAACATAATGTTCATTTATAGAGAAACGTTCTGTCATTACATTGAGCCCGCTTCATCTTTACAAGCAAGAAAGTTACGGAAACACTTTTGTGTTTTGGACAGAACGTGATGTGCAGTGCACAAGCGGAAGTGTTGTGCGCCTCTAGCGGTGGATGACTGTATAAACCGTTGTAACACGGGGTTAGGATGGGCAAGGAGGAGGCGAGAACCGGCTTGTCAATATAAATAATATTTTAATGAAGAACTTAAAACAAAAGCATAAACAAACACATAGGACAACGGACATGTCCGTGATTAAGCTCTCTCTCTCGATCGCCGTCTGCGAGTGGCCTTTATCCCTCTTGACGGCTTAATTAGCCTAATACGGGACCGGGCATGCGTAATAACGCCCCGGTCCCACCCTCCACCGTGCCACAACCGTCTTATCTCCGTATGCTGGCATGATTACTGAACGCATTTGTGCTTCATTTATTAATCAACGATCAATAAGATGAATCCATTTATGATGAATAATCGGTCATTTGTTCATCATTAGCATCCCTTGGTCAAACCAATAATATACTTATTTACAGCCCACACAAGAATGCTATTGGCTCGTGCTATCGTCAGTCTTTACAGGCAAGAAAAGCGCCAAAGTATTCTCACACTTCAAACTAGAGCTTTGACTTCAAATGGGAGAGATGTCCGTGAACTAGAAATATGAGTCAGGAGATGGAAGTGAACGACAATGATTTGTTCACTAAAAAGATCTGTTCAAAAATACTGAATCATTCATGAATTTACCGCTCTCTAACTTTTCCTCTTTTGGAGAGTCGTGGAAATGTAATTGTGGGTTTTTCCTTTAACTGCAGCAGCGATGGGAACATAAGAATGATATGTTCAGTGGCCTCCCATGTACCACTTTAGAAGTCAAGTAGATATAGCTGCAGGCCGGAGACCTAAAAAAAAAAGGGCGGGGTTACTCCAAAAGGGGGTGTCACTTTTACTCGGATAAGGAAATAGTTAGGTAAGGCGCTCCCTGTATCTATAGAAGCTCACGCCCCTTGTTAAAGCTCTGCCTGCAGCTTTATTATTCTCAAGTCCATTCAAAAAAGTATCACGTTTTCAATTTCAGCTTTCAGCTAAATAATCATGAAAACTGTCAAGTTACAGCAATCTATTTAGATCTGCTCCCATTACATCAGTAGTTTTTTTACAACATATTTTATGTCCCTTGTGTAAAAGATTAAATGAGTCTAAAATTACAGTAAAGATAACATAGTCCTTCACTTAGTCCAAGATTTTCTAAACTTGTTTGTTTTTCAAGCAATATAGAAATGTATGATTTTTGTCATAATCGTGCAGTAGTTCCTGCTATAGTTTACTGCTGCATTCAAAACCTGAAAATATGATCCATATTCAGTATTAACAGAATATGTGACATAATAATGATAAAAGTGCATCTATGACACAACATTCCTACATAAACCCACATTGAACATGTATTGTGATCTGTGATATATTACTCTCAGTAATCTATCTTCTTATAAAAACGTGATCGAATCCCGATTATATTGAATACACGAATTTACAAACCTGTTATGAAATTAAGATGATCTAAGAAGAACGTCACAGTCCAGGATCGGGTCAAATGTTGAAGATGAAATCTAGATAAATCAGTAATCCATGAAAGAAGAACGAAGCCATGTTGACAAAAGAGAAAACATGATCCACTCTGAGAGATTTGAGGGAAAACCCCTCCTTTCTCTTCTTTTTATTCCCGCCAAATCCGAAGAGAACACGCCTCTTAAAGCGACAGTACACTGTGTTGATCAAACAATCCTTAACATGAAATATTATACAACTTTTCTGTGTAAAATACGCCATTTTATCCCATCTTAATATGCGGATACAAATAGCTGCTGTAATAAATGTATTCCCACACTCAAAGCACACATGATGCTTCTCATCAGTGTGTATTTTCTGGTGCACTTTCAAACTGTCCAGCCGTGTAAAACACTTTCCACAGAACACACAAAGGGTTTCTCCTTCCAGATGTTTCCTCAAGTCTCATATCACATTAAAATGTCTCAGTTTTATTGTCTTTTCTCCAGAGTGAGAGTGAAGAGGATTTATCAGTCTGTATGGAGTTCCTCTGATTTTATTATGTTTTTATTCGATTATGTTTGGGAAAAACACTGTATTATAATTACGTTATAAATAAATATTAAACTTTTAGGGCTGATCAAACCGTTTTTATAGTTTTTTAAGGGAATAAATAGAAAAATAAAAATTTACAAATAAATACCTCCTAGAAATCAAAATGTATGAAGCTGTATTTTACCTCAGTCTATTCGCACAAATGAAATGTGTTTCTGTGGCAATTTACAGGTGATCTCAACACATTAGGCCTACCATGATGAATTAGGTGAAAACAGTGAACTATTGACATGAAATAAAGAGGCTTTTCAGCCTGATGGGCCTTTTATTTCTGTTAGGCTATTGACACTAATGAAACATGACTTTCAGAATAATTAGAAGAGACCTGACTGTATTCTGTGGAAATTAAATGAGCCTAAATGTTTTATTTTTAATGCAAAATTGTCAACTATTTTCTAAGAAAGAGTTTATGAAACAAGTCATATCAACTCTTTAGAAATAGGCGGTATAAGCAAATAGGCGGTATACAGTAAACGGGACGCTTGTATTCATTTATTATCGTGAATGATCTCCTGTGTGAACTCTCATGTGTCCATCGAAACTTTTTCCACATTTATCACGTGTAAGGCTTTACTCCAGTATGAATTCTTTGTGCGTCTTAAAGTTGTTTTTATCTGCAAAACTTATTTTACAAAGGTATTTACAATTGTTATTAACTTTTTATAATTCATTAATTTGTATTATTCTAAATGTATGTGTGCCAGTAGAATAATATTTGAATAGAATATTACGCTCAGTAATCTATTTGATAAAAACGCGATTGAATCAACAATCAACAAATTTTATTTTATCCTTAAAAATGTTATCCATAAGAAAAGAATTATTAAAAATCCATATTGAATTCCCTGTATACTCCCAAAATCCATTTCCATTATCACTACTGCATGATCTATTACAGTTATTGGTAAAATGTCACAGTTCTTTACCCTTAACCCATCATCTTTAAACATGAATATATAATCTAGTCTAGAATAAATATGAGTTTCAGAATAATATGTGAACTCGTTAATCTCCGGATGCATAAAACGCCACACATCTATCAACCCCAGCTCTTCACCTGCTTGTTGCAAGAGCCCCTTTTATTTATTTATTTATTGTTTCTTATAATCTGAGTATCTATTTCTTCATCCATAACCAAATTAAAATCCCCCGCCATAACCATTATTCCTTTAACCTCCATTCCGAACAATAATATAGTATGTTTTGAAAAAAACGTAAATTTTCCCCATGTAGGTTGTATACATTAATTAGAGTTATAAATTGTCTTTCTATTCTCCTCTCACTAGTACATATCTTCCCTCCTTATCTATTTTACTAAATTCACTTTTAATGTTTCTTAACCAATATTGCTACTCGTCTTTTTGCTGATGTAAATGATGATGCGAATACTTCAGCAGCAACTAACTTTTCTAATTGTATATGTTCATCCTTATTTAAATGTGTTTCTTGTAAAAAGAAAAAGTCCTTTATCTCTCTTAAGTTTCTGAAGTACCTTCTTTCTTTTTATTGGGTTATTTAAACCATTTGTGTTTAAAGTTATTATTCTAAGTCCCCTCATCTACTGCTTTTAAATTTTTATTGATGCAATACTGATTTTATATCATTATAAAGAGATATATTAAACACTCTCACCTCATCATATTCCTCCCTCATAATTACATTCTCACATAAACGAAAAATAAAACAAACTCCCAACTTGTGCATAAACAAAAAATAATGACATATATTCACCCTTATCAATAGAGTTCCAACTGTGGCATCCTTCACAAGTGTATCTAATATTGTCAAACATCCAAAGGGGTCTCCAAATTCCCAATGCATTTGTTCCCCTATAACATATAGTGGTTATTAACTGTAAAAGTAATTTATCTTCCTCCCTCTTTAAGACATTTTTACAAAAAAAAAAAAAAAAAAAGAGAGGAGAAAACGGGGAGAAAAAATTAATTAAAATACATAAAAAACATAGTACTAATGAAAAATACAAAAAATAGTACTAACAATCAATAAAGAAGACTTTCCTTCCCTCCTTCCTTCTTTGGGGGTTATTTAAACATTAACTCAAAATTAACAAGTTTCTCTAACTTAAACATTTATTCTGAAAACATTTCATTCTTTTATTCCTCAAAAAAATAGCAAATAGCAGGTTCAAGGGGCAGTTCAAACTTTTTAACCCTTATTAAATTAAAAACGTTTCATTCCACTCCTTCCTTCCCAACATAAATAAAATTAAATCAGTACCTTATTTATATTATCACTCATTTTCTCTCTCCAAGGCATTTAGAAAGTACTCCTCACGCCAATCTGAATTTCCCTGATGAGTCAATCGTCTTTCAGTGTCCTCCGAGAAACGTTTGTTGTATTCCTTAACAACTGTCTGAATGAATCATGTCATATGTCTGCTGGCCTTCCTTCCAAAACATTTTCAGTTTTGCCGGGTATCGAAAGTGGGACTTAAAATGTTCATCTTGAAGCTTTTGGCGCATCCATCTAAATTAATTCCGTTGTTCTAGTATTTTCCCTGAGAAATCCCGATCAAAGTATACTCTGTTCACCTCATAAGTTATCTCTCTCTGTGTCCATGCAGCTTGCAAAACTCGTTGCTTCATATTCCATGTCAAAATCTGAGCACAATGGATCTTGGTTGTGAAATGTCGTTGGGGAATTTCCTCAATAAGATGCGCTTGTAGGCCTACTATGGTCGGCTGTTCAGTGATACAACAGGCCTCTTTCAAAAGTCTTTCAACAAATCCCACAATGTCGATCCCCTCGCTTCCTTTTAAGTCCGGTAGATCCGTAGCCTATATTATTTTGCCGAGATGTATTTTCTAAATAATCAGTCCTTTCCCGCAGCATTCTGTTTTGGTGTTGAAGAAACTTAAAGCTTGCATCTTTCCTCCACCTCGGCAACTCGGTCCTCCGCTTGTTGTATTGGCACTTTCATATCTCCAACAGTTTCTTTAAACTCCTTTACATCCATTCTTATCTCGCCGATCTCTTGTTTAGTTTCCTTGGAAAAAACTTGAAATTCTCTTCTAAATTCCACGATTTCTTTTAGTGACTTCAGGAGTTCAGTCGCTTATTTTCCAGCCATATTGGCGTCTTTTCGTCCGCTTTGCTTCTTTTTAATTTTGTTTCCGTCTTTGCCCCGGATCTTAATAGCATAACAAAACAATAATCTTAAAAAGTACAAAAGGAAAATCAAAGAATCAAAACCCCCCAAACAATCTTATAAACGGGGATACTGAGAGTAAGTTTTTGCCGCGCCGATCGAACGCGTGAAATTCCACCGGAAATCTTCAGAATGGAATCAGAATGTTAGAAAGTTAGAAATAGTTTCGTGTTTTAGTGATTATTACTTCTTAAAAACTTCTTGAGCCTTCCTACAATTACAAGTCAACAAAATAAAGTTTCAACCTCTCCAATAACAGAAGAAGAGATTTTAACAGTTATTAAAAAATGTATAACAGAAAAAATGTCCAGACATTGATGGATTTACAAACTAATTTTATAACGAATAAATTGCTGTCCCAACATTGAGTGAGATTTTTAACTGGATTATGTGTATGAGTGGCCACAGACACACATCCATTATAATTGTAATACCAAAAGACGGGAAAGACCCCACACAATGTTCATCTTATAGGCCTATATCTTTGTTTAATGTAGATCAAAAGCTATTCACATCAATAATTGCTACCAGACTTGCTGATATACCAAAAACAATTAATTTAGAAAACAGGTATTATTAAACCATGTATTGTATGATATGTCAATACAATCTTATTGATTATGCAACTAAAACGAACAAACAAATGTTAATAATGACATTGGATGCTGCAAAAGCTTTTGACAGGGTTCTATGGCCCTTTATTTTTGAAACTTGTGAAGCATGGTTTTAATCAACCGTTTATTAAATTAGTAAAAAAATATACAACCATCCAAATAGAAGATTTAGGGCCAATGCAGTTCTTTCAGAGATGTTTGCATTAATGAGGGGGACAAGACAAGGGGGTCCCTTGTCACCTCTGATATTTGCTTTATGCATATATCCCTTAGCACAGAATATGCACAGAAGGCCCTCAATGAAACATGTATATAGTTAATTTGGAGACATTGCTCATTATGCCCAGTAGGTGGCAGCCTGCCCTTACTCAAGTTCATTGCAAGTATTGTATCAGCCATAACGTAGGTTGTGTTATGAGAAATTTGGCCGAATCTCCGGTCTAGTGTGGACTGTTGACGCTTGTTTCTTGAGAATTTACCCTGTTATAATAATTCCTGAGTGGTTTTAGTTGGTGTGCGTCAATGACGATATAACCACACACACATTTACACACAAACACGCATATAAATGCATATTGTGTAGATTGGCACCAAAGAGAGAAATACCTGTATGCCATACCGTGCTGATTGCTGTTTCCTTATTGTATTCAAGTATTGAAGTAAACCTATATCAACCTGATTCTGTCTTCCTGAGTCATGACTGACATCCTGTAGCGAATGCAACATATTACCACCTGACTGAGTCATACCTACCCCTACCTAACAGAATATACAAATTAATTCCACAATAAATGGTTTGTGTTTCTGTTTCAAAACCTTAGAGTTTATATACAGCTTTGTAGTTTTAAAAATTGGCATCGCATTTTTAGAAAATTTATCAGGGATGAAGGAAGGATTCAAGATGGCGGCGCGGTAGCACGCAGCGGTTCCAAAATGGTGCTATTTTTGTTAAAAAACCTGACTTTTGCGGCACATGGACATCGGAGCAACCATCGCCAGACACTGCTTAAATATAGGATTCATGCAACAACCAAGCTGCATGATGACCTACAGGAGGCGCTACGCATACTCGGCTTGCTGCGGAGACCAGGCCTCCAGTCCTCGGCATCGCCTGATGCTGGTGGCCAGGGGAGAGAACGTCGTAAGCGGTGTGCGAGAAAGCGGAAGCGCGGCAAGTGGGCGGGGGTCCATGCTAGGCTAAAAACAAACCCTAGCTGGCCTGCTCTCCCGTCTATCCTACTCTCAAATGTTTGCTCCCTGGACAATAAACTGGACTACATCCGACTCCAGCTGGCTACGCAGCATGAGTTTAGAGACTGCTGCGTCTTTGTTTTCACGGAGACATGGCTCAGCGACAGAGTTCCGGATGCCGCCATTCAGCTAGACGGGCTCGCCTCATTTCGTGCCGCCAGAAATGCAGCTCTCTGCGGTAAGACTCGCGGTGGTGGCTTGTGTGTTTACATCAACATGGAATGGTGCAATAACTCTATGCTAGTCTCTAGTTACTGCTCATCGCTGGTGGAGCTTGTGACTGTTAGATGCAGACCTTTTTATTTACCACGGGAATTCACCACTGTTTTCATAACCGGAATTTACATTCCCCCCAGCGTTAATGCTAAGGAAGCGCTCTGTGAACTGTATGGGGCTATGAGCGAACTGCAGAATGCTCACCGCGATGGACTGTTTATTGTCGCTGGAGATTTCAACCATGCAAATCTCAAGACTGTGCTCCCTAAATTCCATCAGTATGTGGACTTTGCAACGAGAGGGGCGAACGCGCTTGATTTTGTTTACACAACCATCCCAGGCGCGTACCGGGTGGAGCATTCAACATTCCTGGCAGAGTGCTCAGAGTATGTGCAGACCACCAATCATCATGAAGTGCTTCGAGAGGCTAATCTTGAGGCATATTAAGACCCAGCTGCCCCCTCACTAGACCCACTGCAGTTCATGTATCATTCAAACCGTTCAACAGACGACGCCATCGCCACCACCCTCCATCTGGCCCTCAACCACCTAGATAAAAAGGACTCGACTACGTTCGAATGCTGTTCATAGACTTCAGCTCAGCATTCAACACAATCATTCCCCAGCACCTGATTGGAAAGCTGAACATGTTGGGCCTGGACACCTCCCTCTGTAACTGGATCCTGGACTTCCTGACTAGGAGACCTCAGTCAGTCCAGATCGGGAACAGCATCTCCACCACCACCACACTGAGCACTGGGACCCCCCAGGGGTGTGTGCTCAGTCCACTGTTGTTCACTCTGCTGACTCACGACTGTGCAGCAATGCACAGCTCGAATCACATCATCAAGTTCGCCGATGACACGAACGTGGTGGGTCAGCAAGAACGACGAGTCAGCGTACAGAGAGGAGGTTCAGCAGCTAACAGACTGGTGTATAGCCAACAACCTGTCCCTGAATGTCAACAAAACAAAAGAGATGGTTGTTGACTTTAGGAGAGCACAAGGTGAACGCTCTCCGCTGAACATCGACGGCTCCTCCGTGGAGATCGTCATGAGCACCAAATAATGAACACCAAATCACCTGGCGGAGAACCTCACCTGGTCCCTCAACACCAGCTCCATTACCAAGAAAGCCCAGCAGAGTCTCTACTTTCTTCGAAGGCTGAGGAAAGCACATCTCCCACCCCCTATCCTCACTACATTCTATAGAGGGACTATCAAGAGCATCCTGAGCAGCTGCATCACTGCCTGGTTTGGGACTTGCACCTTTTCGGACCACAAAACCCTGCAGAGGATAGTGAGGACAGCTGAGAAGATCATCGGGGTCGCTCTCCCCCTCCATCAAAGACATTTACAAAAAACACTGCATCCGCAAAGCCACCAGCATTGTGGATGACCCCACACACCCCTCACACAAACTCTTCACCTCCTGCCATCTGGCAAGAGGTACTGCAGCATTTGGGCCCTCACGGCCAGACTGTGTAACAGCTTCTTCCCCCAAGCCATCAGACTCCTAAATACTCAGAGACTGGACTGACACACACACAAGTGTCCTGAGTTGCACTTTAATTATTGTCACTTTATACCTGGCTGCTACCTCAATAACTGCTATGTGCATAGAACAGTATCTCATAGTATGTTATGTTTACATTTGGCATTTTTAGAAACTGTCATATTTTTGCACTACTGTGTACTGGTTGGCGCTGCACTGTCTCTCACTGTCTATTTTCCTGTTCATTGTTAGTAATTTATTGTACTGTCTTGTACTTTTTGGACACGTTTGCATGTGCACTTTTTATAGGTATTTTATTTAGTCTGTGTAGTCTCATGTGGTTCTGTGTTTGTCCTATGTTGTTTTATGTAGCACATGGTTCTGGAGGAACGTTGTCTAATTTCGCTGTGTACTGTACTAACTGTATATGGTTGAAACGACAATAAAAACCACTTGACTTGAAACCCAAGTGTAAAACTTAAGGTCTTACAAAACAGTAATTGTGCGTTCAGACCAGAGGCGTCGAGAGCGTCAAATCAACCAGAAGTCATTAATTTTCTATGACAGCCAGCGTCTCTTGGCGGCGAGAAGCGGCATAGTGAGTCTTGGGCGGTGTGGGCGTCAGAGGAATGTTGAAGTGCAGGCAACATTATGGTAATGAGCTTTGACGCGGTTTGGCGGCAACCTATTTGAATATAGAAGTGATCCACTCTAGCAAAGTCTAGAGAACACAACAGTGTAAACTTTGGTTCCACCAAACATTATTTCCAAAGACAAAAGGGAGGAGAAAATGATTATTGCCGTGGCGGATTTTCCCGTAATATTTGATCTGTCCCTGTTTGCTTACAGGGATATAAATAATAAAAAAAATTACAAAGGTGGACAAAGGTGCCTGAAATTGTTGGTGTGCCAGATCAGGCAAATGGCCAGGAGTTGATGAAGTGGATATTATGGTTTATATAATATTATAAAATTCTATATTAAAATATTTCATGAGTATATACGCTACTTGTGATATGTCGTCAAAAAGATACCGGTCGAAATGTCTGGTTGTTTTGTGGCCTCCTTTAAATATAGTTCACAAAACAAAGCATACTCAACGAACGTTGCCACCTATTTCAAATCAGTAAGAGCGTCCACGAATCTTCAATAGCGTTATTGGCAGGGCAGCCAGAGCTAATTTTGACACTCTTGCTGCCTCTAGTCTGAACGCACGGTAAAGGAATGGGCCTGGCCTGTCCCAATTTCTCTTCCCAGTCAGTAGGTCGCTTGATTTCATTAATTGTCGTGAATGATCAATTAAAAAGTACATGAACAGTACACCTGCTGGTGATGAACAGACAGTGACTGACACGTCATCAAGACTTTAGTTTATCCCACATGAAATAAATCTAACAGGCGTTTATATCAAACGATGTTCCCCATCCTGTTAATAACTAAACTACAAAACATTTAAATCATGAATATTTACCTCTTAAAACAAAGTGACCGCCATTAGTCTTGTGAACTATTTTGTGATGGCAGCATTTTCTTTACTAACATTTGGAATTTAATTTCTTCTCATATCTTCTTTAACCCCACACATGCAAATGCAACATCCAAAAAGTACTAAAACATTTTTTTTTTAATGTTTAAAAACGTTTTATTAGTGTACTACACTGAATCTACACATTATACACATCATACAAACAATATACGTTTTAACAAATTAACTGCATTGAAAAACATCTGAAAACTAGATTTTGCAGAATAATTAATTTCTCATTATTTCATGTAGAATCATCAGCACACACTACACAACACATTAAAGGAATAAATGAAACAACACAACACATTAAATTACATGTCTCAGCTCGATTGATTTTTTTTATGAACAATTCATACAGTAGAAATACTGGCAAGAACAAAAACCTGATTTAAATCCACACAGTGAACAAGTGTTCACCCTGAGAACTGTGGATGAAGCTTTTTCATATGACTCTGTAGATGACTTGATTGGTTGAAACTCTTCCCACATGGAGGGCAGTTTTACAGTTTCTCAGTGTGGATCTTCTCATGTCTTTTTAGGTAAGATGACAGAGTGAATCTTTTGTCACAGTGTGAACACTTGTAAGGTTTTTCTCCAGTGTGGATTCTCTGGTGCTCTTTCAAATGGCTGACTCTGGTAAAAGTCTTTTCACACTGAAAGCACACATGGTCTTTCACACCGGTGTGTGTTTTCTGGTGCTGTTTCAAACCATCCACTCGTGCAAAACTCTTTCCACAATCGGAACACACATATGGCTTCTCCTTTGTATGAACTTGCAGGTGTTGCTTCAGGGCTGATTCTACTCTAAAATTTTTACCACACTGATCACAGTTGAATGGTCTTTCTCCAGTGTGAGAGAGCAGATGATCACGGAGACATTTTGACCACGTGAAACTATTTCCACACTGATCACATGTGTGTGGCTTCTCTCCAGTGTGGATTCTCATGTGTCCATCGAGTGCTCCTTTTTGTGCAAAACTCTTTCCACACAGACTACATGTGTGTGGCTTCTTTTCAGCATGAATTATTATGTGTGTCTTAAGGATTTTTTTACATGTGAAACTTTTTCCACACTGATCACATGTGTACGGTTTCTCTCCAGTATGAATTCTTATATGCATCTTAAAGTTTCCTTTACGTGTGAAACTCTTTCCACAGTCATCACATGTGTACGGTTTCTCTCCAGTGTGGATTCTCATGTGTCCATCGAGTACTACTTTTTGTGCAAAACTCTTTCCACACTGATCACATGCGTACGGTTTCTTGTCAGCATGAGTTATGATGTGTTTATTAAGGATTTTTTTACATGTAAAACTCTTTCCACACTGATCACATGTGTACGGTTTCTCTCCAGTATGAATTCTTATATGCATCTTAAAGCTTTCTTTACGTGTGAAACTCTTTCCACACTGATCACATGTGTGCGGCTTCTCTCCAGTGTGAATTCTCATGTGAATCGTAAGGGAATGTTTTTGTGCAAAACTCTTTCCACACCGATCACATGTGTACGGCTTCTTTACAGCGTGACTTATTATGTGTTTTTTAAGGATTGCTTTACATGTGAAACTCTTTCCACAGTGATCACATGTGTGCGGCTTCTCTCCAGTGTGGAATCTCATGTGAATCATAAGGGAATGTTTTTGTGCAAAACTCTTTCCACACTGATCACATGCGTATGGCTTCTTTTCTGCGTGAATTATTATGTGTTTCTTAAGGATTGCTTTACATGTAAAACTCTTTCCACACTTATCACACGTGTATGGTTTCTCTCCAGTATGAATTCTTATATGCGTATTAAAGCTTTCTTTACGTGTGAAACTCTTTCCACACTGATCACATGTGTGCGGCTTCTCTCCAGTATGAATTCTCTTGTGTCCATCGAGTGCACCTTTTTGTGCAAAACTCTTTCCACACTGATCACATGTGTACGGTTTCTCTCCAGTATGAACTCTCATGTGAATCTCAAGGTGTCTTTTACATCTGAATCTCTTTCCACACTGACTGCAGGTGAAAGACTTTTTGGCTTCTGCTCTGTCAGAATCTTTCTGTGTGAACTTGTTTTCAGTCTGTGAAAGTATTTCCAGCTCTTGACTTTCCTCCTTCACTTCCATCAGGTCTAAAATAAACATATGAAATCACCAAAAATTGAATTAAAAACGAGACAAACATGCAAATACAGAAAAGTGAAGCAACAGATTCAAGTATCTACTTTCATACTATTGTTGATGTGCAAGAGGTTAATCCTTTTATTTTAATATCAAATCTGGTTATTTGTTATTTAACAGCTCAGATAACAACCACAAAAAATGAGACCTTAATGTATCTCAGAATCATTAATGAAGAATCAAGAATGGACACCAACCTATTAGTTCCTCAGTATCTTCATGTTTAATTCTGTAGACTTCTGGATCACTCATGATCTCACTCTCCTCTTTCACAAACTCCATCATTACTGATTTTAGTTTTTCAGTTTGTTTGGATGCAGATCTTTTCTTGTAGACTGATGGGAAAATTCACAGCATTTATCTGTGGATAAGAGTATGATTGTTTTAGTGTATTTTACTTTATAAAATGCTCTTTATAACCAATCAGAAAAATCATCCACGCGGTTGCAGCAGAGCTTCCCATTTAATGACCGAATCATTTAGTTTGTGATCATGTGTATCAGTATAATTAGTTTGTTCGTGAACTTGTTTAGTGACTGCTTACGTGAAGGATTGTAACGAGTCAGGCGAGGATGGAGGATCTAAGTGCAGCTTTTAATGTAAACAAAAGGAGAACATGGTAACTCAGAATAAAAATGAAAACAAAACACAGGGAACCAGGTACAGAACATAACAATACAATAAAGTGAAGATTTACAAATAAAACAGGGAAAACAAGGGTTTAAATACACAGAGGCAAACAAGGGAATGAGGAAAACCTGTGGAAACAATCAACGAAAAAAAATAATAGGCAGTTCAAGGGGGCACAAAGGGCAAGGGGAGCAGAGGAACAAGGCAAAGTCAGGGAGGCTTGAAACCATGGTGGAGCCAGAGGGATGGAGAACCAGGGCGACGCTGCAGGCTGGGGGCTCGGAAGACCAAGGCAGAGCCGGTGGGAGTGAGGACCAAGGAAACCAGAGCAGATCAGGCAAATGGCCAGGAGACCAGAGCAGATCAGGCAAATGGCCAGGAGACCAGAGCAGATCAGGAAGAAGGTCAGGAATCCTGGGAGATAGCCGCAGGGCCGAGACTAGGTTAGGAGGCCTGGGAGGCGGCCGCAGTGCTGAAACCGGGTCAGGAGGCCTGAGAGGAATGGTCTATGGGGGAGCGGACAGAGCCTCTGGAGGAATAGTCTCTGGGGGTGCAGGCATAGCCTCTGGAGGAATAGTCTCTCGGGGAGTGGGCGGAGCCACGGAAGACTCTGTGGGCAGAGCCAGGAGATCTCCGCAAAGGAAGGTGGATCCAGGAGAGTCTCGAGGTGCAAAGCCGTGGATGGCTCGAGACAAAGAGTCCTGGATGACTGGGAAACGATCTCAGTGGTCGCGAACATGGGAAGAGACTTGGGAACGACCTCTGTATTCAAGGGTATGGGCAGTGACTCAGGAATTACCTCTGTGGTCGTGAACACTGGCAGAGACTCAGGAATGACCTCTGTGGTCATGGGCAGAGACTCGGGAACGACCTCCGTGGTCGTGGGCAGAGACTCGGGAACGACCTCCGTGGTCGTGGGCAGAGACTCGGGAACGACCTCCGTGGTCGTGGGCAGAGACTCGGGAACGACCTCCGTGGTCGTGGGCAGAGACTCGGGAACGACCTCCGTGGTCATGGGCAGAGACTCGGAAACGACCTCCGTGGTTGTATACATGGGAAGAGACTTGGGAACAGAAGACTTTCTTCTCCTCCTCCTCCTCGGGATGGCTGATGTTGGCCATGCTAGCTCTGGGATGGACTAGGCCGGCAACGCTGGGTCTGGCATGGACAAGGCTTCCAGCTTGTTGGCCGTAGCAGGTGTGGGCGTTAGCTCGTTGGCCGAGGGTGCTGACAATTTGTGAGCTAGGGTCTTCATGGCTCTATGCACAGACTTCAGTGGCAGATCATTCAACTTGGAGATAGGGGCCGTGGAAGGCTTCGAGTCAGGGGCCATGGAAGGGTTGGACAAGGGAGCCGAAGATGCAGGTTTTGGACCGGAGTTCCCGCCATAATCCACTGTATAAAGGGAACTGCAGAGTTCCAGAGATTTCTCCAAATATTCGCTAAGCATCCAGTTAGGATCAGCTGGAGGCATCAGTTCCTTCAGTGCACTATTCAGACCGGCCCGTAAGAAAACCACCAGAGAGCGGTCTGGATAGTGAATTAAATTTGCTAGCTCTAAAAACTCATGGACGGGATCCTCAACTGGATGATCCACTTGCTCAAGGAGCAGAATTCTGACAGCCAATAGATCATTTTTTGGGTCAGTCTTTCTGTAACAAGGCAGGCGAGGATCTAAGTGCAAATGTCAACAAAAGGTGAACATGGTAACTGGTAAATTAAAACAAAACACAGGGAACCAGGTACGGATCATGACAAGTGAAGACTGACAAAGAAAACAGGGAAAACAAGGGTTTAAATACACAGGGGCAAACAAAGGAACGAGGAACACCTGTGGAAACAATCAGGGGAAAAGCAATCATAAAATGAAACTACAAAGGACTACAAAACTAACAGGAAACAGGAACTAAAGAATTTACACATAAGAAACAGAGAATATGTGACATGGATTAGGGCTGTACGATTTGGACAAAAAGTCATATTGCAATTATTTTGAAAAATATTGTGATTTGAACAGCGATTATGATGGTAAGATTTTCCACATGTTCAACTGCAAAAAGGCAACTGGGGTTTTCACATTTGAGCCCTCTTAAAAAGAACCAAACTGAGAACAGTGAAACAAGTCTTCTTCATATCCAAATGTTACCATCCACCATGTACCTGTTTTTGTCCATTTTGTGACAGGATCTCAGCCAATTAATAATCAACATTAGTTTTTGAAACACAGTCAACTTTAATATTAGGGATGCTCCAATCAGGATTTTAACAACTGATACCGATTTCCAGTTTTCTTTTCATCTAATCAATCGATGCTGATCATTTAACTTTTTATCAGCAGCTCTGTCAAAACTGGTTAGATTAAAAACTTTCTGCTCAATGTCACTGTTAACTAAATTTCCCTGTTGGTAAAACCATAGTTGTTGCCTAGTTTTTGCTGTCAAAAATAATGTTGGTTGATTGAATAATTCAGTATAAACAACATATCATTTAAAAATATATATGTTACTTCTTATTCTAGGGATTAAAAACTAGTAGGCTTATACAAACTATTCTTTACTGTATATAAGATAGTCCTAAAGAATGAGGCTTAATGTCAAACTGAAGTTGAACTGATAACCCATAGCTGTAATTAAATTTAAAGTGAAAATTTTTGATAATTTGTCAACCATTTAATTTAATTATTTGTATTCATTATTTTATTATATTAAATTTAGCAATGCATTATATTATAGAAACTAAATATTTGTTTCATTTTGTTGGATGTTAGTAATATTAGTTCCGCTTTCACTTGTTTCTGCGGGGACTGTAATATGTGCGACACGCTCTCTCGTGAGAGGTAAACAAATGACAGGAGAATGAAGAGATGTTTCTGGACTCTACAGGTGTTACTGTTAAAGCTGTTTGCTCAGCAATCATTTAATAAAGTTGTTTGAATTATACCCCATCTTGTATTATTGTCGTTATTATTATGATACCGGTGGCATGCGGAGACTGAGATGCTACCGCAGATAATAATAAAAAAACTCTTCACGCAGGACGCGCCAGTTTAGTGTAAATAAAGCGTTTAGCGCACGCAAGCAAACAGAACCGAACTCAGAGCACTTCTGTTACTGTAAGCATGAGAGGGAGTTGTGGAGCACAGAACCGCTCTGAAAACACCAACAATGCGCTAATTTAATAGAGACTGGACAGAGCAGCGCAAATAAACTTTGAATGGAGCAGACTATTTATTTATTTAATTAAATCGCAGCCCTTTGCAATTTAATAATCGCACAAGGTCATATCGTGGTTTCGATTTTATTTTGATTAATTGTTCATCCCTAACAAAGATATATTCATTCAGTGGGTCAAACTAGGATTGCAAATTCAAAAAAGTCCATTACCAATAACAATTAGAAAATGTTAGTGGAGAACAGCTTTAAAAAAAAAAAATACAAGATACATATTTTTCTTCAATCAAATCTTATTTATACAAAGTCTGATGATCTACTTTCCAACCATTATAATGCAAATTCCTTTCTGTAGAATAAAACATGAAACAGCTCCAAAGTATGTGCATGTAGCCCACTGTTTAAATACATATGTATTGACTATATATAAACCGTCTTATCTCCATATGCTGGCATGATAACTGAACGCATTTGTGCCTAATTTATTAATCGACGATCAATAAGTTAATAATCAATTTACGATGAATAATCGGCCATCGATTCATCATTAACATAGCTTGTTCAAACCAATGATATACTTATTTACAGTCCACACAAGAATGATATTGGCTCGTGCTATCATCAGTCTTTACAGGCAAGAAAAGCATCACTTCCTCTCAGTTAAGGAAAGGGTTGGGTAAGGGTCTCCCCGTTTCTTTAAGGGCGGTTTAGAGCTCACGCCCCTTATTGGAGCACTGCCTTCAGCTTTATTCTTCTCAAGTTTACTCTGTTATTAGGACTGCACAATTAATAAAAAATCATGACAATTTCAGCTTCTGCAATTAAATACTTATTTTAAGTTACAGTACTCCATTTAGATCTGCTCCCATTGCATCAGTAGTTTTTATTTACAACACATTTTCTGTCCCTTGTGTGTAAAAGTTTAGGAGTTTAAATGAGTCTAACATAACAGTAAAGACAACTCTTTTATTTGTCTAGCAATATAGTAATTTAGGAACTATAATTAACCCTTTATAATTCCTTAATGTAATGCATATTATTCGTAATGTTTGTTTGCTATGTGTTTTGTCATAATCGTGCTGTCCTGCTATAGTTTACTGCTGCATTCAAAACCTGAAAATATGATCCATATTCAGTATTAACAGACAAAAGTGCATCTATGACACAACATTCCTACATAAAAAGATAAATATTGAACATGTAATGTGATCTGTGATATATTACTCTCAATAATCTATCTTCTTATAAAAGCGCGATCGAATCCCGATTATATTGAATACACAAATTTACAAACCTGTTAAGAAATTCAGATGATCAATGAAGAACGTCACAGTCCGGGATCGAGTCAAATGTTGAAGATGAAATCCAGATAAATCAATAATCCATGAAAGAAGAACGAAGCTCTGTTGACAAAAGAGAAAACATGATCCACTCTGAGAGATTTGAGGGAAAACCCCTCCTTTTCTTTTCTTTTTCTTCCCGCCGAATCCGAGAGGAGAGAACGCGCCTCTTAAAGCGACAGTACACTGTGTTGATCACTCCATCCTTAACATTAAATGTTATACAACTTTTCTGTGTAAAATACGTAATTTTATCCCATCTTAATATGCGGATACAAATAGCTGCTGTGATAAAGTTATTCCCACACTCAAACACACATGATGCTTCTCATCAGTGTGTATTTTCTGGTGCACTTTCAAACTATCCAGCCGTGTAAAACACTTTCCACAGAACACACAAAGGGTTTCTCCTTCCAGATGTTTCCTCAAGTCTCATGTCACATTAAAATGTCTCAGTTTTATTGGCTTTTCTCCAGAGTGACCGTGTAGATGATTTATCAGTCTGTGTGGAGTTCCTCTGATTTTATTGTAAACGATTATGTTTGGGAAAAACACGGTATTATAATTATTTTATAAAAAATAAATTAAACATTTAGGGCTGATCAAACCGTTATAACTATATTTTCTGTAGTTTTTTAAGGGAATAAATAGAAGAATAAAAATGCACAAATAAATACTGTGATTAGATTTATATCTCTTAGATATCAAAACTGGGGAAGCTGTATTTTACCTCAGTCTATTCGCACAAATGAAACACGACTTTCAGAATAATTAGAAGAGACCTGACTTCATTCTGTGGAAATTAAATGAGCCTAAATGTTTTATTTTTTATGCAAAATTTTCAATTATTTTCTAAAAAAAGAGTTTATGAAACAAGTCATATCAACTCTTTGGAAACACATAAGCAGTATACAATCAACAGGGTGCTTGTATTCATTAAATGTCCTGAATAATAAATTAAAAAAGTGCGTGAACAGCGACACCTGCTGGTGATGAACAGAGAGTGACTAAACATCGTCAATACTTTAATTTATCCCACACAAAATAAATCTAACAGGCGTTTATATGGAGCTAAAAGAGTCTCAATAAAGATAAATGCACACACTACATTCACAAATGCACACACTACATTCACATATGCACACACATGATTCATACATGCACACACAGGATACACAAATGCGCACAAAATTCACAAATGCACACACACAATTTAAAAAGCACAGAAGATTCACAAATGCATAAAAAAAATCATAAATGCACACAAAATTCATAAATACACACACAATTCAGAAATGCAAACAAAATTTACAAATGCACACAAGATTAAGAAATGCACAGGACAAGATTCAGAAATGTATTTCTGATGCACACACAAATATATCTTGATTTACAAACTGTTTGCGGTCTGTGAACTTCACTGCATTTGTGTGTGAATTTTGAGACTCCCCTGACTTGGCTCAACACACAAATGCCTTTTTTTAAACCGGGAATGATCTGAAACCAATCAGATATCTCCCTTGTTTTAGCCAATCACAAGAACGCACCCCACGTGGGGGATTGTTTACTTATAAGCCAATCACATGAAAGCCTTCACACAGCGTGCATGTGGTGCGGGCATGGGCGCGGGCGCGTTCACGTTCATGTTCACATTCAGTCAGTTAACTTGAATCCTCAACATGGCTTCTGGCAACGACAGGGGAGCGGTAAGTATAACTTAAAGTGTTTAGCTAGTTATCTCCTTGTTATGAGATGTTGTTTAATTGTTAATGTTAACCGGTTTATTTGTGCAACTATCAACATAAGCTAGCGAGCTGAGCTACTAGCGAACTACGCTAGCGCGTCTGCATGCTAATAGGGTCAGGCTAACATTAGTAACGTTATCTTTCCTTAAAGTTGAAATTCCTGTGAATTAAGTGACTGTTTGACAGGGTCTGTCGCCCCAAGCCGAGGTAGCAGCTCGGGCTTTTGTGCAGTTATTGGCCCGGGAGCTGTCCTCGGCTCCAAACGCACCGAGAGAGAGTACAGCAATCAGGGCTGGAGGCAGTGCTCCTCTGCCGGTTAGCGATGGTAGGGTGAGACAGGCTATGAGAAGGTGATCCATTTAACTTATTATTTTTACATTTGCTAGTAAAGTATAAAGAGAGGCCATAGTCTCTCATCTAACTGTTATTATTGCCCTCAGCCTGGTAGGGTTGGGAATCTGAACTCAAAAACTAATTTTATTCTGGGGGGTGTTCCATGCAGGTTCTGGATTTGTCCCAACTTTATTTCAATTAGCTTAATTGGCATGAATGTTTGGGTGAAGAATGTTGGTAAAGCAGAAATTCACATAAAAATTTACATTTGGTGCTTAAGAAAAGATTAATCTGTCCACCAAAGTTTTTGGTACATAGATAAAGTGTTATGTATTGTTTATTAAGTGACACATGTTTACTTTACTGACAGTGAATAATATTATTCTGACACATTTAATATTGGTGTCTGGAACAGTAATGAATAGCGTTAGTGTATTTTGTACTGTTATTGAGACATTATTTAAATTATTGAAAAGTAGGTAAACGAAACCCAAAAATATCGTTTCCCTACAAATCTTTTTGTCTTTCCCACGTCAGACAGTTCCCGAGTATGTTTAATACTGATCAGCCAAGAGGAAAACGACGATTCTCTACCTCTGCCCCTTGCATTGTGAAAAGGACAGACTTTCATATTAATGTCCTTTCGGAACCCAGTCAGTTCACACCAAAGGGCTCAGAAGAGCTAGAACTTGCCCCTGCTGGCCTGGAAACGATATTTTTTTCCAGAACCTGCATGGAACACCCCCCAGAATAAAATTAGTTTTTGAGTTCAGATTCCCAACCCTACCAGGCTGAGGGCAATAATAACAGTTAGATGAGGGACTATGGCCTCTCTTTATACTTTACTAGCAAATGTAAAAATAATAAGTTAAATGGATCACCTTCTCATAGCCTGTCTCACCCTACCATCGCTAACCGGCAGAGGAGCACTGCCTCCAGCCCTGATTGCTGTACTCTCTCTCGGTGCGTTTGGAGCCGAGGACAGCTCCCGGGCCAATAACTGCACAAAAGCCCGAGCTGCTACCTCGGCTTGGGGCGACAGACCCTGTCAAACAGTCACTTAATTCACAGGAATTTCAACTTTAAGGAAAGATAACGTTACTAATGTTAGCCTGACCCTATTAGCATGCAGACGTGCTAGCGTAGTTCGCTAGTAGCTCAGCTCGCTAGCTTATGTTGATAGTTGCACAAATAAACCGGTTAACATTAACAATTAAACAACATCTCATAACAAGGAGATAACAAGCTAAACACTTTAAGTTATACTTACCGCTCCCCTGTCGTTGCCAGAAGCCATGTTGAGGATTCAAGTTAACTGACTGAATGTGAACATGAACGTGAACGCGCCCGCGCCCATGCCCGCACCACATGCACGCTGTGTGAAGGCTTTCATGTGATTGGCTTATAAGTAAACAATCCCCCACGTGGGGTGCATTCTTGTGATTGGCTAAAACAAGGGAGATATCTGATTGGTTTCAGATCATTCCCGGTTTAAAAAAAGGCATTTGTGTGTTGAGCCAAGTCAGGGGAGTCTCAAAATTCACACACAAATGCAGTGAAGTTCACAGACCGCAAACAGTTTGTAAATCAAGATATATTTGTGTGTGCATCAGAAATACATTTCTGAATCTTGTCCTGTGCATTTCTTAATCTTGTGTGCATTTGTAAATTTTGTTTGCATTTCTGAATTGTGTGTGTATTTATGAATTTTGTGTGCATTTATGATTTTTTTTATGCATTTGTGAATCTTCTGTGCTTTTTAAATTGTGTGTGTGCATTTGTGAATTTTGTGCGCATTTGTGTATCCTGTGTGTGCATGTATGAATCATGTGTGTGCATATGTGAATGTAGTGTGTGCATTTGTGAATGTAGTGTGTGCATTTTTCTTTATTGAGACTCTTTTAGCTCCATACGTTTATATCAAACGATATTCCCCATACTGTTAGTAACTAAACTAAAAAACAATGAAATTTAATTTGCATGCCTCTCCCCCGGACATACGGGTATAAAAGGAGTGACGCTGCAAACGCACATCAGATATCTTCTTCGGAGCCAAGCAAGCAAGTTCACAGACCTGAATTCCTCTGCCGCCTCCATTCATCTCTCTACGCTGTTGGATCTACAGATGCCTCCCAGCAGGGCTGGGGCGCCGTGTGCAATGGGCACTCAGTCGCCGGCCCTTGGACCGACATCAACTGCCTCGAGTTGCTAGCAATACTACTTCCCCTGAGGAGGCTATTGCTGTTGATCCGGGGCAAGCATGTATTGGTTCGGATGGACAACACAGCGACGATGGCGTACATCAACTGCCAAGGCGGCCTATGGTCTCGTCGTATGTCGCAACTTGCCAGTTAGCAATTTCAGTCAATTTCTCTTCTCTAATTCCTCTTTTCTAAAGTTCCTTATTCCAAGTAACGGACTTGTTTTCATGAGTTGAATAGGTCAGATCTAAAAGTAACAAGATGTCTGGGTCATCCGTATATGGTCCTGTTTCTTTATCTCTACGGTGTACCCAGTTTCTCCTCCTTAATCATACGAGCCTTTGTTGTCACTTTACTATTGGCTGTTCTTTGTCTCATGAAGAATATATATAACATGCTTGCTACAATAAACATTGAGTAGATTGAATAGAACGGATGAGCCCCCAAACTGTTAGGAATAATACTTGGATCTCGTTGTAGTCTAGAATTTCTGCCATCAAGAATTCCTCAGTCCCTTTCAGCACATGCCCAGTTGAATTCAGTCGGGAGTCTGTGTCTCTGAAGACTTCGCGAAGGGAGGAGAAAGAACAACAACACTCAGAGTGGCAAAAGTGTTGTATTCTAGACTACAACTAGATCCAAGTTTTATTCCTAATAGTTTGGGGGCTCGTCCGGGATATCCCACAAACAGGTAAGATATATTTTTTGACAAACTTATGTTGACCTGTTTGTTGGGGTATCTCTGAGCCGTATAGTGCGTGCATTTGATGAACTCCCTCAAAGGGAAAGTCATAGCTCTGCTAAGCTGCAGAAAGGGAACTGATCACTCCATTCTTGACTAAGTGCACCTAAACAGTCGAAGAAAAAAAAAAAAAAAAGCAGCTGCGTGCCCAGTCCTGCAGGCGTTGGAGCTGTGTGTTTGAAGAGCTATTTGTATTGTTGAACAATAGCTGAACCATAGCTTCTGAAATTATTGGAAAAAGGGATGGGGGAACTTAGGTCACCCCCTGCCTGGGGAATCACCAAAGGCTTTCATGTTTAGAAATAATCAGGGATATAATACAGAACCATACATTAGTAATCTGACTGGATGGTCAGAAGGGAAGACCCAAATTGACCCATATCCTTTGCGGACAATTTCATGAGGGAAGCAAAGAGTATGATCAAAGGAGGTTGGGGAGACCCACACTGGGATTACAAATACATGAAGGAATCATATGAGATATGGAAGAAAATTAAACCTTTATGGGATCAGGGACACGAAAAAGCAAAATTGGCCACCCTAACATCAAAGTATGATGGAACAAATAAACAAGCAGCGCCCTATGCCCCACCGCCATACAATGATTGTGCATCAGAAAGCCCAATGATGGTGAAACTAGAGAAAACAGAGGGTAACACCGTTTGCAATTCGTTCTCGCTGGTGACGAAATAAAAATCACCACACTGACCCTAGCTGAGGTCCAAACTGTTGTTAAAGCTCTCCCAAATCCGCTCGAAGACCCTGCGTGCTTTGTAACCGTGCTGCAGGGCATGACGGAATATCAACAATATACGGGCGCTGATTATAGACATATTTTAACACAATTGTTGCCAGGGGACATTACAGAATAAATGTTGATAAATTACATGATGGAATTAAACCGAGACAATGACCGACTGAAACTGCCAGATACTCCGGGTGAAGCAATAGCAAAAACAGTCGCTGAATTTAAAATGCGTTCTGTCCAAGCTAAACGAGATTGGCTCTGGGCCACGCCTGGTGCACATCGCACTTTCTTCCAAGGATTGCGTATATTCCTGCAAATTATAGTGAAATCTAAACAGGACATTAGTCACGCAGCAAATACTAAGCAAGATAAAACTGGGACCCGTGCACGTTTGTGGCTCGGCTCAACGAAGCATGGGTCAAATCGGGGCTACCTACGGGTGACCAAACTAAATCGCTGTACATTAACACCTGTCTGAACAACACGACCCTGGCATGCGCTTCTATACTTCGCATTAACACAACTGGGTTGTGTGACATGAGCCCCCATCAATTCGCAGTGCGGGTCCGTGAATTAAGCACCGCTGTGGCGTTCCCGTACCAAAGACAGCAGCATTGCACGTTATGGGTGGAGAAAAACCGCAGCCATAGGCAACAGCAAAGCAGGGGGCCACCGCAAATCAAGTGCTATTATTGCCATAAATTAAGGCATGTGGCTCGTGACTGTAGAAAAAAAAACACGACCAACAAAATGCAAACACCCCACAGCAGCGGTGGCAACGGCAACAGATAGAACTGCCGCAACAGCAAGCTCAACCCAACGCGGCGCAACCATGGGCCCCCCAATGGGTGACCCCAAATTATCCAATGTCCTGGCCGCTGAATCAGGGCTCGTCACAGCCCCAATAGGGGTGCCCACGGGATGACCAGTGCTCTGTGCAGGCATTGTCCACATATCGCCCAACAGATAAACCAATGATTCCTCTTAGAGTTAATAACAAACAAATAACCTTTATAGTAGATACTGGGGCCGACAAAGCACGATAGCTGCACAGATGTACAATGGACCCATTACGGGGAAAACTATGTGTTCCGTGGGAGTTACTGGCATCCATTGTAACTTGCCAAATTACACATCCTTTATTAATTACCTCTCTGCATGACCCAGAGTTGTATTTAACTCATCCTTTCATATTGGTGGAAAATTATAATTTCTGCCTGCTTGGGCGTGACCTCCTGCATAGACTTAATGCACAAATTTTATTCTTTGGCGATGATGTAACTTTCATATTTCCACATGCAATGATGGAGCAAACCACCCTCACCAGACACGATGAACAGCCTGTGTTAACACAACAGCATGTATCTGACCCCGCCCTTACCAGTGTTAACCCAGTGTTATGGCCTCCAGTAAGGACGAGGCAGAATAGCACACTCAGTGGCTCCGTACCGCGCATTGTTGAAGACTACTGAACCTGTGTATTGTAAATAGTACCCCCTGTCGGCTGAGAAATCTGATGGCATCAGACCCATTATTACACAACTATTGAACCAAGGTATTGTCATTCCCACACATTCTCCTTACAACACACCAATTAACCCAGTAAAAAAGGCTAATGGCACCTGGCAACAGACTCAAGATTTAAGAAAAGTGAATGATTTGGTTATACCATTATCTCCACTGGTGCCGGATGTGCAGACGGTATTGGCTTCAATAGCTGTACATCATAACTACTATACTGTTATTGACCTATGTTCTGCTTTCTGCTGTTTCTCCTGTGACACAGCCACTGTTCGCATTCACATACGAGGGAACACAATTCACGTGGACCAGACTCCCACAGGGTTTTCGAGACTCACCCGCAGTATTCTCTGCTGTAGTGTACGCAAAGTTAAAGGACACAAAGCTTCCGCCACAGACCTGCCTGCTTCAGTACGCCGACAACATACTGGTGACTGGGGACTCCTCTGAAAGCTGTGAAGTCGCATCAACCATTGTCTGCAATATACTGGCAAACGCCGGCTTCAAAGCCTCTAAGGACAACCTGCAATGGGTAAAACACAAAGTGAACTACTTAGGTCACATGTTGACTTCAGACACAGTTTCTTGACAGGGTGAAACTAATAATGACTTTTCAACATCCCAAAACCAAAACACAGATGCAAAGCTTCCTGGGTCTAGTGAACTATTTCAGGTCATGGGTACCGAACTGTTCTTTACACGATCGCCCTCTCAGGTCCACAACCACCAACTCAGCTCCTGAACACATTGTAGGAACCAGCAAATTGAATAGCGCATTTCAGAGCCCGAAGAAAGCGCTGACTCAAGCACCAGCCCTGGTTCTACCAGACTACACCAAGCCTTTCCATTTATACGTGCAAGAAAGCGGGGGCACCATGGCCACGATCCTTGCACAGGCCCATGGGGTCCATATAGACGAAGTAGCTAAGTGGGCAGCAAAAGAAGTAATAAACAGCCCACATGGAACAGAGGAGGGTAGGGTGCACCTGATGACCAGTGCATTGATTCAAGACTTAGATATTAAAGTTTTACAGGCAAATCATACAGATACAGACATCGCCCACTGGGAAAGTCAGGGGGTGAAAAACAGCCTAGACAGACTTCGTAGAGACCAGCAGGGCCGGCTGGCCTTGCCAAAGACAGCGGCAGAAACACTCTGTAGGCATTAACATGGGCTCTCACATAGCAACCGTAAGTCTGATCCTAGACTCATGTCTGACGTGTGCTCGAAACCACCCACATAAGCAAGTACCACATCAAAACTTACCGCATCCTGAGTCGCCTTTTCAGCATCTCCAAATTGATTTCACTCACATGCAAGCATGTAGGAACCTAAAACTACTCCTTGTAATAGTAGATAGATTCTCAAAATGGACTCAAGCATTTCCGTGCACGAGGGAAATGCAAAAACAATAGTAAAAGTATTGCCGAAGGAAATCATTCCTTGTTTTGGTATACCAACAGTAATAGTGAGTGAAAACCGTTCCCCATTTGCACCAAAGGTGACGCAACTCCTGGCAAAAGAGCTCAGTATTAATTGGCATTTTCACATCTCATACCACCCGCAGTCGGCAGGAGTGGTGGAACACACAAACTGTACACTAAAAGAACGATTGAATAAAGCTTGTACGGAGACAGATAGGAATTGGATAGATGTGCTTCCTGCTGTTCTCACATAAATCAGGATGACACCATCTGTTATTACTAAACTGTCACCATTTGAAATACTAATGGGTAGGCCTTTCCCGACAACATGGATCAAAGACCGTGCTGGCTTCTTTTCTACAGGTGACACGGAGGTGGTGATCGAGGAATACGTCGGAAGACTCCTTAGTAAAAAAAATTAACGGTATTAATGGTGATGTCTCTCTTTGTCTTCCTTTACCAGACCAAAAGCCTACTCATCCATTTGTCCCAACTCAGCAGGTCCTCATTCTCAGGTTGAAACAATCCAAGACTGGGGAACCCAGGTACCAGGGTCCGGCAACGGTTATCGCAGTAACCAGAACAGCAGTCTTGACCGATCTACAGCCACAGTGGATACACGCATCTCGAGTTAAGCCAGCACCAGAGGAGGGACCGAAAGGTAATTGTTGAGTGTGACCCCACTGAAGGAGCTGAACACGCAGCGTCAGTGGCAAGCACAGCGCAGAAGCCTGAGGCCCTGAACAACAATGATATGATTAAAGCAAGCAAGTAAAAGGCATTAGGAACATCTCAGAAATAGTAGAAAGATCACAAGATCGTGTCAATGGGGATTATGATTTCTTATCTTGGTTTTGGGCTCTAATGTATAAGCTTGAACACGCTGTATTAATTGTAATGACTATATTCATTGTATTTGTGCTACTTGCTTGCCTCTGGCCGTGTTTGATGACCTTAATCAGACTGATGATCTCCAGCTCCATCAGCACAGTGGCCCATTCATCCGACCACGTCTACCAGCCTATGAGATCAATTACACCTGAATCCTACCAACACCAGAGGAGAGATGAAGCAGCAACACGCGTCTAGAGCATGAACCTGATTATGATCATTCCAAAACTGTTCTTTTTCATGATTAAAGGGGGAAAAGTAAGAAATATGAAATCATACATGCTGACTGCTACTTTTGTGCTCCCTTTGCGAAGTCTTCAGAGACACAGGCTCCCGCCTGCATTCAACTGGGCATGTGCTGAAAGGGACCAAGGAATTCTTGACGGCAGAAGTGTTGTATTCTAGACTACAATGAGATCCAAGTTTTATTCCTAACAGAGGTACACCCCCCCAGCTTGGACCATATATTGGCCCCCAGCCAAACGATTTTGTTCCTTTTTTGGGGAGAACAATAGAGAGAAGGCCACAGCTGGGCCAGCCAGTCCTTATACTTCTGAGCAGTTAGCTGTTCCCCAAGGTGTAGGGGAACGCTTCATGCCTACGAGTGTGTTGGGGTAGTTATGCGATGGCTTGCTGTGCTGGCTACGAGGCACAAGAGGTCTGCCCGTCTCGCACCACTAGTCTGTGTAACTCAGTTCAGCTCTTGTGTTGTTTTCCTTTGGGACCCCTAGTGTCAACTCACCGACACAAGGTCGAGTGAGTGACAGATAGGGAACATCTCGGTTACTCACGTAACCTCCGTTCCCTGATGGAGGGAACGAGACGCCACAACACTGAACCAACCGCTGAAATGGCCGGGTCTTTGGGTCGGCTCCTCGGTGCGATACCTGATGTGCGTTTGCAGCATCACTCCTTTTATACCTGTATGTCCGGGGGAGTGGCATGTAAATTCCACACGCCAATATCCATTGGCCTTTTCTCAAGATCAGAGATGTCTGGGCTCACCAGGAGCTACCCCTAGTGTCAACTCACTGACACATGTCTCGTTCCCTCCATCAGGGAAAGGAGGTTACGTCAGTAACTGAGTTCTTCTCATATCATCTTTAACCCCACAGATGCAAATGCAACATCCAAAAGTACTAAAACTGTTTTTAATGTGGAGCATTTTAATTAGTGTAACTTTGAATCTACGCATTATAGACATAATACAAACATTACAAGTTTTCACAAATTAGCTGCATTGAAAAACATCTGAAGAAGTTAAAACTAGATTTTACAGAATATTGAATTTCTCATAATTTCATGTAGAGTCAGCAGCGTACTCTACAAAACATTAAATAAATGAAACAACACATTAAATTACACATCCCAGCTTGATCGAGTTTTTATGAATAATTCATACAGTAGAAATACTGGCAAGAACAAAAACTTGATTTAAATCCACACAGTGAATAAGTGTTCACCTTGAGAACTGTGGATAATGCTTTTTCATATGACTCTGTAGGTGACTTGAGTGGATGAAACTCTTCCCATATGGAGGGCAGTGTTACGGTTTCTCAGTGTGGATCTTTTCATGTCTTTTCACATAAGACGTCAATATGAATCTCTTGTCACAGGGTGAACACTTGTAAGGTTTTTCTCCAGTGTGGATTCTCTGGTGCTCTTTCAATCTACCAGCTGTGATAAAAGTCTTTTCACACTGAAAGCACAAATTATCTTTCACACTGGTATGTGTTTTCTGGTGCTGCAAAACTTTCCACACTGATTGCAAGTGTACGGCTTCTCTCCAGTGTGAACTCATGTGAATCGTAAGGGATTGATTTTGTGCAAAACTCTTTCCACACTGATCACGTGTACAGTTTCTCTCCAGTGTGAACTCTCCATTGAGTGCTCCTTTTTGTGCAAAACTCTTTCCACATTGATCACATGTGTAAGACTTTACTCCTGTATGAATTCTTTTGTGAGTCTTAAAGTTGTTTTTATCTGCAAAACATTTCCCGCACTGATTACATGAGTGCGGTTTCTCTCCAGTATGAACTCTCATGTGTTCCTCAAGGTGTCTTGTACATATGAAACACTTTTTTTTGCTCTGTCAGTATTTTTCTGTGTGAACTTTTCAGTCTGTGAAAGTATTTCCAGCTCTTGACTTTCCTCCTTCACTTCCATCAGGTCTAAAATTACATTCAAATGGAGACAAATGTTAAAAGTTAATCCTGTTATTTTAATATAAAATCTGGTTATTTATTATTTGACAGCTCAGATAACAACCACCCAATATGAGACCTTTTGTATCTTTGAATCATTAATGAAGAATCAAGAATGAACACCAACCTTTTAGTTCCTCAGTATCTTTAGATTCAATAGATTTTAGTTGTTCGGTTTGTTTGGATGCAGATAATTTCTTGTAGACTGATGGGAATATTCACAGCATTTATCGGTTTATTATTGTATGATTGTTTTAGTGCATGTACATTATATGATAAATATATACTGTATAAAATGCTCATTATAACCATCAGAAAAATCATCCATGCAGTTGCAGCAGAGCTTCCTGTTTAATAACTTTTTATAATTAATTAATCTAATGTATATTATTCTAAATGTATGTTTGTCATTAGAATAACAAGATAATTTGTCAACAATTATTATTTGTCATAATCGTCCTGTCGTACCTGCTATAGTTTATTGCTGCATTCAAAACCTACAAATATGATCCATATTCAGAATTAACAGAATATGTGATATAATAATGATAAAAGTGCATCTATGACACAACATTCCTACATAAAATGATAAATATTGAACATGTATTGTGATCTGTGATATATTACTCTCAGTAATCCATCTTCTTATAAAAGCGTGATTGAATCCCGATTGTGTTAAATAAACGAATTTACAAACCTGTTATGAAATTCAGATGATCAACGAAGAATGTCACAGTCCAGGATCTGGTCAATTGTTGAAGATGAAATCCATGAAGAAGAACAAAGCCCTGTTGACAAAATGGAAAACGTCTCGGGTTACGTGTTGTAACCCTTGTTCCCTGAAAAAAGCAGAACGAGATGCTGCGCTGAGGAAAGCGCTTTGGGAACAATCCTTCATTGAGACCAGCTGTGAATATGTGTGTAACATGTCAATGAAAATTGACCGGAATTTATAGCCTCAGCTGGTGAAATCATTAGATGCACCTGTGGCCAGGCTATAAATAGAGGCGTCACCAGTCTGTCCTCAGATCTTTTTTTTTTTTTCTAAAGAGCAGTCCTGGGACGTCCCGTCCCGGACGTCCTGGGGCTGTCAGGACCCCTACGGTTGTGAAGTGTGCTCACAAGAACGCAAGAGGTCTCAGACATGAGCTTGAGATGTCGACTCAAGGACGTAGGAGCATGAACATCCAAACTATAAAATCAACTGAATGTGTGCGGAGAGGACCAGCCTGGCGCATCACAAACTTGCTGCAGAGGGACCCCTCTAGCCAAGGCTTTAGAGGAGGCTACCCCTCTGGTAGAGTGAGCCCTGATACCTACTGGCGAAGCTTGACCGCGTGCCTCATAGGCCAGGGCAATAGCATCCCTCACCCAAATCGACATGGTTGCGGCCCCCATGGCAGACGAATAATTGCCCTGACTTATGCCACTGGCTAGAGCAGTGAACGTAAGTCTGTGGGGCACGGACTTGACAAAACCTGTGAAGTCTTTCCTGCTCCGGTGTTACAAACGGTGGGGAGCTGAAAGCTTCAGGAGTGACAAGATGTAGGGTGCAAAATTGCTTTAGCCATACCTGGGGCAAACTCTAAACAGGCCGGCAAAACAGACAGGGCCTGTAGATCCCCAATCCTCTTAAGAGAGGTGATTGCCATAAGAAAAGGTGACTCAGGGAGAAGTAGAGGAGACATTGCGCTAATTATAGAGGCAAAGAGGTCCTCTTCTGCCCTTTAAAATCTTGCCCAGATTTGTTCCAAGTGGGAGGAGCCCAAGCACTAAAATGGTCTTGATAACCTCAGGTGAAAGCCCTGTGTCCCTCAGTTGGTACCCCTCAGGGACCAAACACGAAGGTTCCACAGTTCGGGCCAGGGATGAAAAATTGTCCCCTGTGCCTGAGAAAGAATGTCCTACCTGTCCGGAATCGCCCAAGGCGAGTCGTCGAGGACAGATATTAACTCCGAGAACCATACCCTGTTCGGCCAGCACGGCACTATCAGTAAGAGGCAAGACCCTTGCTGGCGAACTCTGGCCAAGACTCCCGGGAGCAGAGAAACCGGGGGAGATGCAAACAGACGCATTCTGGGCCATGTATGCGCCATCGCGTCCAGACCCAGGTGGGGGCTGGGTGACACAGAGAGAAGTAGGGGGGGGCATTGTGTTGTCCATTAGGAGGTGAAGAGGTCCTCTCCTGCCCTGGAAAATCTCACCCAGATTTGTTCCACTACCTTGGGGTGGAGGTTCCACTCCCCCATCAGTATTTTCTGTCTGGACAGTAAATCTGCTCCCACATTCGGGCATCCAGGGATATAAACAGCCCTGAGTGACAGGAGCTTGCCCTGGGCCCCAAGGAGAATCCGACATGCCAGAAATTCAGCTGACATGAACGTGGACCTCCTTGATGATTTATCTAAGAGACTACCGCTGTATTGCCCACCCACACCAAGACATAGCAGCCTCTGGAGATAGTATTTCAGGGCCAGAAATACAGCCATGAACTCGAGACAGTTACTGTGACAACCGAGCTGACGACCCTCCCATTCCCCTTGAGCTGGACGATCACTTAAAACTACTACCCAGCCCATCGGGGAGGAGTCTGTCGTTAGCAGCCTGTGACGACATGATGCACCTAGAGTGGGACACAAGGTAAGAAACCGGGATCTAAACCACATAGAATGGGAACGAAACACGCGGCGCATAACCCTTATTTGCCTTAGGGGACCGGCCCTCGGATAAAACCCCCTAGCTTTTAGCCACAGCTGAAACGGTCTCATGTGCAGAAGGTCCGAAGGGATCACCGCGGACACTGATGCCATGAAACCTAGTATTCGATGGTACTGACGAGCAGTGCAACCTCGACCTAGCCTGACCTTTCTCAGGGTGTTCTGAATGGAAACGATTCGTGCGGGAGACGATTGTACCTGCATCGTGACCGAATTCCATATAACCCCCAGATAAGTGATCCCCCGGGTGGGAGAGAGAACGCTCTTTGACGTTGAGTCTCAAACCCAGAGAAACCTTTGTTGGGCTTATGAAACAATCGTCTTGATAGTCAGCATCTTGGACTTGAACACCCTGAGTGAGCAGTTCAAGCCTTGAAGATCTAAGATCGGACGCAACCCCCCACCCTTCTTGGGAACCAGGAAGTATTTGCCGTAATAACCGGAGTCTTTCTCTGGAAGGGGAACATGTCCCATGGCCCCTAGACCAAGAGATTTCGCAGTTTTTTTTTTTTTACCCACAGTAGAAATGCCTACTCCGGTTTACGGTAGTGGGAACCACGCCGTTGAAACGCGGAGGGAGGCAAGCGAATTGAACCACTTTCTACTGTTCTTAGAACCCACATAGAAATACCTGACAGAAGTTTCCACGCTGCCAGGTTCTCTGAGATGGGTATTAATTCTGACACTTCCTGTAAAAAAGGCCACTATTAAGGTTATATTCAAGTGTCTTAGTTCCTTTAGTATATGACGAAATTGACACATTCGTCGCAGCATCTGTCCAGCGGGCCAATCAGCGCCACGGAAAAGACGTGCAGGTCAGTGCTCCCGCCCACTGGATGGAGTCTGACCATCGGGAAAGCAGACGGATGCAAGCTATACTGTAGCGTTTATCTTTGTTAAAGTTGTGTGCATGCCTGTAAAAAAACCACACACACATGCAAAGTCGATCTTATTCAGTGTACTGAGTTGTGGTGACAATAAATGGGTTATTCCCGAATACCTGATCATCTCTTGTAAAAGTCTCTCACCGGACGCTCTGTAGTGGGTCTGTTATCAACCGGCAAATCAGCTTTAATTAGCCAACATTTTTACACTTCCTGTTGAGGGGATGTCGAGTGTTCTGAGTCCTGGATCAAGGCAGGAAGCAATGGTACACACAACTCTTTGTTGGAAGCCTCTATCACCCGAAACACCTAAGGCGGCAGGAGTGAAGAGGTTTCATGAGGGTATCGGTGGATGATACACGAGGCCTGTCCCGAAGGGAACTACCCCCACAAGACTGGGTACAAGACCGTCAGGGTTTCATTCTCTTAGAAATTTTGCCCCTGAGGTCTTGCATTGGGGGCTGCTGAGGGTGACGAACTTGACCCCAGTCTTTACAAGGGGGAGCACGATTCGCCACGTTTTGTTTTAGAGCCTCCCGTCTAGAAGGGGCGGGGTTGGTTGGCCGATGGCCCCTCCCCCTGAGTGAGGTGCCCACACTCAGGTCCTTCAACAGATTAGCCTAGTGCACCTGTAACACTGCCATAATATGCAGGGCAACACCAGCCTGACCTGCTGCCTGATAAGCTTTCCCCACAAGCGTGGAGGTGGTCCTGCACAGCTTTGTGGGGAGAGTAGGTCTCTTTAGCGATGATGCAGAGCCAGGCGAGAGAAATCCCGCAGGTGTCTCTTCTACCGGCGACATCACCGAATACCCCCGAGCTTCAGCACCCATGATAGTTGAATACACCAACGTCGAGGGCACGAAGACACGGGAAGTATAAAGTTTCCTCCATAAAGAAAATACTTGTTATGGAGGTCATAGAAGAAAGGAACGGACTGATATAGAGTTCCATTCCCTATTTTATTTATTTAATTATTTTGGCCACCAGACAGAAATTTGTCTTCTGGTTTGGAGCGTTTGGCGGAGGGTCTCTTGTTCACGTGACCAGTCTAGCTGTAGTCTGGCCACAGCACGCGTAATCACCTTGAGTAATTTCTCAGCCGCTTTATTATTGTGTGTGGAATGTACAGAGGTTCAGCGCTACCCCCCCCCCCCCCCCCCCCCTCGTGAACCGAAGAGGCGCCGAAGCGCGCTTCGAGATCACAGGAAGGACCAGCTGGGTTGGGGGAGAGAGCGAGGGAAAGGGACAACCCGTCTCTCGCTCCTCAGCCAGATCCATGCGAGAGCCCTAGGAATGACATGTGGGCGCTGATTCCCGGAAGTAAGTGAGGCGAGCGCAAAGCATTTTGCCCGAAAGCAGATCGCATTGCTCGCACCTGCCCCGCTCCAACACGAGAGCAGCATGCTCTTCCCCCAAACAAACGAAGCAAAACTGATGCTAGTTCATAGAGCGGAGGCAGGAAAACACGCATAGTTTGCCTCGACTTTCTGTCATATTTTCCCCTTTTTTTTCTTTTTGTTTTTCTCTTTTTTTGAAAGTCAGAAAGAGAAAGGAGAAAAGGTTCACTGCGCACTGCCTAACAGAATCTAACTCCTAACAGAGGAAAGAAAGTTTGACAGGCTTGTGAAACACAGAACAGAATAGCTCTTGAAAAAAAAAAGGATCTGAGGACACACTGGTGACGCCTCTATTTATAGCCCGGCCACAGGTGCATCTAATGATTTCACCAGCTGAGGCTATAAATTCCGGTCAATTTTCATTGACATGTTACACACATATTCACAGCTGGTCTCAATGCAGGATTGTTCCTAAAGCGCTTTCCTCAGCAGCATCCTAGTGAAGCTTTTTGTAAAGGGATCATGATCCACTCTGACAGATTTGAGGGAAAAACCCTCATTTCTTTTCTTTTTCTTCCCACCAAATCCGAGAGGAGAGAATGCGCCTCTTAAAGCGACAGTACACTGTGTTGATCAAACAATCCTTAACATGAAATCTGTTGCAACCTTTTCTGTGTAAAATACGTCCTTTTATCCCATCTTAATATGCGGATACAAATAGCTGCTGTGATAAAGTTATTCCCACACTCAAAGCACACATGATGCTTCTCATCAGTGTGTATTTTCTGGTGCACTTTCAAACTGTCCAGCCGTGTAAAACACTTTCCACAGAACACACAAAGGGTTTCTCCTTCCAGATGTTTCCTCAAGACTCATATCACATTAAAATGTCTCAGTTTTATTGTCTTTTCCTCCAGAATGACAGTTATCAGTCTGTATTATATACATTGTATTATAATTTCTTTATAAATAAATATGACATTTTAGGGATGATTAAACCGTTATAACTATATTTTCTGTAGTTTTTTGTAAGGGAATAAATAGAAGAATACAAATGTAGAAAAACATAAAATGTACAAGTGAGATTTATACCTCCTAGAAATCAAAATGGGTGACACTGTATTTTTACCTCAGTCTATTCACACAAATGAAATGTGTTTCTGTGGCAATTTACAGGTGATCTCAACACATTACCATGATGAATTAGGTGAAAACAGTGAACTATTGACATGAAATAAAGAGTCTTTTCAGCCTGATGGGCCTTTTATTTCTGTTAGTCTATTGACACTAATGAAATACGACTTTCAGAATAATTAGAAGAGACATGACTACATTCTGTGGAAATAAAATTAAATAATTATTTTCTAAGAAAGAGTTTATGAAACAAGTCATATGAACAATTTAGAAACACAAAAGCGGTATAAAGTCAACAGGGCGCATGTATTCATTAAATGTCGTGAATTATAAATTAAAAAGTACATGAACAGCGACACCTGCTGGTGATGAACAGACAGTGACTGAAACGTCGTCAATACTTTTATTTAATCCACACGAAATAAATCTAACAGGCGTTTATATCAAACGATGTTCCCCATCCTGTTAATAACTAAACTACAAAACATTTAAATCATGAATATTTACCTCTTAAAACAGTGACAGCCATTAGTCGAGTGAACTATTTTGTGACGGCAGCGTTTTCTTTACTAACATTTGGAATTTAATTTCTCCTCATTTTAGCAAATCAGGCCACTGTCTTTGTAACACTTTTGGGTGGTTATTTCCGGTCATGACAGTGCAGCTCCAATCTACTTGAATGGAGAAAGACCGAAATCTCCTAAACGGTTGGTCAAGATTACGACCAAAGGAAATATTTCAAATCAGCTGTAAAATTTGACAATACTGGTATCATAAATTGTGCTTCTGTACCGCAGATTACGCTAAAACACGCCGTTTTCTCTGCTTGTATAGATAATGCACATGCATGTTGTCGAGTTGATTGACAGGCGATGTCTAGATCTAAAAGGTGATTGGTTCTTTTACCTGTAAGGCGGGACTTCTGTTCTACATCCATTGACCATTGGGCGTTCCAATTTCTCCTATTAATTTTAACAGAAGTGGCCCATCTCTCCTAAACAATATCTGATTTAACCTCACACGTGCAAATGCAGCATCCATATCAGAATCAGATTCAGAATCAGCTTTATTGCCAAGTGTGCGGAAGCCCTGAACCGCATGGTGGGAAAGAAAAACGGTGAAAAAAATAAAAAATTGCGTCTCAGTTCCTTCCTGAGCCTAAGTCAATTTTTTTCTCCATTTAATTTTTTTTCTCTTTTAAACAAATATTGTTTGCCCTCTTCCAAAAAAATAATAAAATAAAAATAATTTCTTCAAATATTTTTTTTTTCTCTTCAAATCAGAGTGATTCTACCTGCAAGTCAAGAGGGCACCAAAAGTAATTGGTCACACCAATTACCAAATGTAATAAAACTGTTTTAAATGGTCAATTTTAATAAGTGCACTTTTATAGTAAAAACTGTAACTGTAAAAAATATATCTGAGGATAATAACAGAATTTGCAATATTTTTCACCTCTCGTAATTTTTTTGGCCATTAATGGAATGAATAATGTTATTCTGTGGGCTGGGATGAAGATTGACATTGTAAAACATATTTACCTGAATTTTTTTTAATTACACAGTAATTTGAATAAACTGTGCAGACTGTACCTTATTCACGTTAGCGCCATCTTTGATTGTGAATGGGAATGACAATGAGGCTGTGAGTGTGAAGTCTCTTCAATGGGCTACGCTGCAGTTTAAAGTGTTTTTGGATTGTTCCGTGGACCAAACATTAAAAAATCTTTCCAAGAACATTTAGTAGACAGAAAACTCCAGACAACATGATTTGTGGAAATTCAGATGTTATCTAGGAGCTTTTTACATATTTATACTGCGCGTACCATTGAAAAGATGGTAAGTCTATATATCACAACATTGTTGTCATCCCCATTAAAAAATAAAGATGTTGCTAGCATGAATAATGTCTCACGAGGCAAATGATTATCACTGTAACTTGAAAAGTGTAATTTGATAGCGATTACAAACCTCATTACATTAGTGTAATTTCTTATAACATCTCATAACACACTCATTTTGATGCTGTGAACTCTTTATTTACTATCACCTTTACCAAGACATGAATCAATACATAAATGTATTAATGTCAAGTTATTAGCTTTAATTTACCATGGAGCATATTTAGGTGTTCTTGCTGATGTTATACATGTTTATTTTGGAATTAATCCATAGCATACTCTTCTCAATATTTACTTAAAGAAATACACTGCATGAACCCTCTCTGTCCTCGTGTCACTATTACATGTGACCCAGAAACAAATTTTTCTTACATTTTTTGGATCATTTTGATAAAATCCCACTTAAAATTGCTCAAACACACACCACTCCCATGGGCTCTAATTGTAAAAAGACAAACGCCTGTCAGAAATATGGTGGCGGGTCAACAGCTGAAGACAGGATTGGTCAGAAATGCTTTTAAAGACCTGTTGTCGCTAGACTCCGCGATCGGTGTCGCTAGTGGGTGTTGCTCCTGTTTGTCGCTGTAGAGACTTTGTCGCTGCATGTCTGGTGGTTAGGTCGCTAGTGGGAGTTCCCACTACTGGTTGCCTCTTAAGGTTTATGAATGACATTCACGGATGTCATTCCATTATCAGAAGAATCAGATTTATTGCCACTAAAAACAAACATTTTGGAGGGAAAAGACAAAATCAGTACATGAGTACATACAATTATTAATTTCAAAGATGAACAAGAAACATGGAGTGCTCTTTGCCATTGTGGCTATTTATCTGCGGCGAAAGCGCAAACAGCGGTCTGACTGGGCCCACGAAAACATTCAGGCTTGGAGTCAGCACGGCGAGTTCCACCGGGAGGAGCTGTGGCTGGATGAAATCCTGTTTCAGCAGTACTTCAGGCTTGACAGGACCCAGTTTGATGAGCTGCCGCAGAGCGTGGGTCTCCTGGTTGCAAAGGATAACACAAGTTTCCGTCAAGCCATTTCCCTGCCAGGAGCAGAGCACCTGGAGCCCCAGCCTCACGTCTTTGTAGCAGCTGAAGACTTCCCTCTCCACAGAGACCTTATGAGACCCTTCCCAGGTACCACCCTTCCCAGAAGTCGCAGGGTGGCCAACTACAGGCTTTCACGGGCAAGACTGACTGTTGAGAATGCGTTTGGTATACACGCAGCACAGATGCCGTTTCTTGAAACAATGATATCCTGGCTACACTATTACATTTGCCCATTAAACACATCTCCCCCAAATACATAACAGCAATATGAAAGAATAAGTATGAATAATAAAGCACAACACCTATAGCGACTGCAGTATGGCTGATAGTTTCTGAAATGTTGTTGTATTTTGATACAATGACAATAAAGGGCATCCTTCCATCTATCTATCTAACTATCTATCTCTGTCCATCCATTCATTGTTCCATCATCCATCCAACAATATATCCACATACCGTATCGATTTATCCATCTATTCATTCATCAATTGTTCCATCTATCTGTCCGTCTATCCATCCATCCATCGTTCCATCCATCTATCTGCAATATTTACCTCTTTTTCCCCCTGAATTTTCAAAACAAAACTACAAGCTTAATTTTTTTTTAGTTCAGAAATTTGATAAAGTTGTTTGACCTATATAAACCCTGGTCAAATCTGTTCTAGCTTTGTATGACCCTCTTTCTCTCAAAAGAAACACTAATACTGATTCAGCTGTCTTTCATAAGCTCCGAACAACACATGCACAGAGAGCACGTTCAAGTGTTAGAACCAAAACTGTGTCCCGCAACGTTTCCCACGTATGTGACCATAGCGACAATGGTGGTGATGGTTCTGACTAATCTCTGGAATACAGTAAGCAGCTCCAGATTCACGATTAATTTCTTTCAGTGAAAAATGACCATCCCTTTGCATCCTAATTTTGCTCCATATTTAATGTGTCTTAATTATGTTGCCACAACTGTAATTAGTAATTTCAATGTTCGTAACGGATGCAGGACTCTATTTCCCTTCCCTCGTATCTAAAAATAAACATGAAGGCAAGCAATGACTGAATGAAATCTTTTGGTTCTGCTTTGGTTCTTAAGAGTTTGCAGAGCTAGTTTTTTTCTGTATCTGTTTGTCCGTCTATCTATCTAATCACCCTATAGAAGGCTATGAACTTTAATATATACTAAATAGTTTCACCTATCAAATCAATATTGGACATTTCAGGGGACATTTCAGTCACTACCACTGCCAAGACAGTAGCGAGCTGAGAGTTGACAAGTTCAACCGGTATACCGACCTCCACAGACGGAAGTGCTGGCAGAAGCTGGGGAACGGTCTCCGTGGCCAGGAGTACTGGCAGTGGCAGGGGAACGGCCTCCATGGCTGAGAACGCTGACAGCGGCAGGGGAACAGCCTCCATGGCTGAGGGAGCTGACAATAACTGGGGAACAGCCTCTCTGGCCATGAGCGCTGGCAGCATCTGGGGAATGACCTCTGTGCCCATGAGCGCTGGCAGTGACTGGGGACCAAGGGCTCTTCTCCTCCTCCTCTTACAGATGGCTGTAAGCACTACTGCATGAATGGCCACCCTCTCCATCCGGTCAGCGGCAGGATCAGCCACCTCCTGGTGGTCAGTCATGGGCTCAGAAAAAGAAAACAGTCCAGATGAGCCCTTCCTCTTGCTCCTCCTTTGTTTAGGATTCATCGGAGGTCTGGCACCTGCATCATTCGAGGGGATCACGATTTCAATGTCAATTTCGGGGGGTTGTCCATAGTTGGGGTAATCTAGCCCCTCGAATGACAAAGTCGCCAGACTTCTCATCTCCAAAGCACCCCAGGGGACTCTCAAGGCAGGTATTGAAAGGGTCCTTGAGATCAACATTGTTGTAATCCAGCCCATCTGCACAAGGAGGAATTTGCTGGCAAATACTCTCACATCCCTCTCCCCTTGATGGGAGTACAGATCCATTTGTGACTGGCCAGATAGTCCCCAATCGTCCACCTGGGTTTTGGAGATGAATGAACATCACATTTGCATAGCGCTTTTTCGGACACTACACTCAAAGAGTTTTACACAGTGAACAGGGTCTCTCCTCAACAACAACCAGTGTGCAGTATCCACCTGGATTAAGCGATGGCAGCCATAGTGCGCCAATACGCTCACCAGCTATTGGTGTAGAGGAGAGAGTATAGTTATAGAGCCAATTTATGGATGGGGATTATTAAGAGGCCATGATTGAGAAGGGCCAATGGGGGGATTATGCCCCTACTCTTTTACAAGAAGTGCCCTGGGATTTTTCCTATGAAAGAGTTCAAACAAGTCATATCAACTAATTTTTTCAGAATCAAATACTTGGTATAGTCAGCAGGACACTTGTATTCATTTATTGTCTTGAATGATAAATTAAAAAGTGTGTGAACCGCGACACCTGCTGGTGATGAACAGACAGTGACTGAAACATCATCAAGACTTTTATTTATCCCAAAACAAATCTAACAGGCCTTTATATCAAACGATGTTCACCATACTGTTAATAACTACACTACAAATCATTTAAATAATTAATAAAGCAAATGACAGCCATGTGCTTCTATTAACTATTTTGTGACGGCAGCGATTTCTTTACTAACAATTGGAATTGTATTTCTTCTCATACTGTCTTTAAACCCACACATGCAAATGCAACATCCAAAAGTACTAAAACTGTTTCTAATATGGCGCATTTTAATTAGTGTATCTTTGAGCCTACGCATTATATACATAATTCAAACATTATAAAACGTTTTCACAAATGAACTGCATTGAAAAACATCTGAAGAATTTAAAACTAGATTTTGCAGAATATTTAATTTCTCATAATTTCATGTAGAATCAGCAGCACACTCTATACAACACAAGTGTTCACCCTGAGAACTCTGGATGAAGCTTTTTCATATGACTCTTCCGATGACTTGATTGGTTGAAACTCTTCCCACATGTAGGGCAGTGGTACGGTTTCTCTCCAGTGTGGATCTTCTCATGTATTTTCAGGTGAGACGACAGAGTGAATCTCTTGTCACAGTGTGAACACTTGTAAGGTTTTTCTCCAGTGTGGATTCTCTGGTGCACTTTCAAACTGCCAGCTCTGGTAAAAGTTTTTTCACACTGAAAGCACAAATGATCTTTCACACCGGTGTGTGTTTTCTGGTGCTGTTTCAAATCATCCACTCGTGCAAAACTCTTTCCACAATCAGAACACACATATGGCTTCTCCTTTGTATGAACTTTCAGGTGTTTCTTCAGGGCTGATTCCAGAATAAAATTTCTTCCACACTGATCACAGTTAAATGGTCTTTCTCCAGTGTGAGAGAGCAGATGATCACGGAGACATTTTGACCATGTGAAACTCTTTCCACAATGATTACATGTGTATGGTTTCTCTCCAGTGTGGATTCTCATGTGTCCATCGAGTGCTATTTTTTGTGCAAAACTCTTTCCACACTGATCACATGTGTACGGCTTCTCTCCAGTGTGGATTGTCATGTGCCCATCGAGTGCTACTTTTTGTGCAAAACTCTTTCCACACTGATCACATGAGTATGGTTTCTTTTCAGCGTGAATTATTACATGTTTCTTAAGGATTGCTTTACATGTGAAACTCTTTCCACACTGATCGCACATGTGGGGTTTCTCTCCAGTGTGCATTCTAATGTGATTCTTAAAGGTTTCTTTTTGTGTGAAACTCTTTCCACACTGATCACATGTGTACGGCTTCTCTCCAGTGTGGATTGTCATGTGCCCATCGAGTGCTCCTTTTTGTGCAAAACTCTTTCCACACTGATCACATGTGTACGGTTTCTTTTCAGCATGAATTATTATGTGTTTCTTTAAGTTTTCTTTAAGTGTGAAACTCTTTCCACACTGATCACATGTGTGTGGCTTCTCTCCAGTGTGGATTGTCAGGTGTCTATCGAGTGCTACTTTTTGTGCAAAACTCTTTCCACACTGATCACATGTGTGTGGTTTCTCTCCAGTGTGGATTCTCGTGTGTCTATCGAGTGCTACTTTTTGTGCAAAACTCTTTCCACACTTATCACATGTATACGGCTTCTTTTCAGCATGAATTATTATGTGTGTCTTAAGGTTTTTTTTACAAGTGAAACTCTTTCCACATTGATCACACATGTGGGGTTTCTCTCCAGTATGAATTCTTATGTGCATCTTAAAGCTTGCTTTATGTGTGAAACTCTTTCCACATTGATCACATGTGTGGGGTTTCTCTCCAGTATGAATTCTTATGTGTATCTTAAAGCTTTCTTTACGTGTGAAACTCTTTCCACACTGATCACATGCGTACGGTTTCTCTCCAGTATGAATTCTCATGTGGCGATTAAAGTCTTTATTACGTGTGAAACTCTTTCCACACTCATAACATGCAAAAGGTTTTACTCCAGTGTGCATTCTCATGTGGTCCTTAAGAGCTTCTTCATGTGTGAAACTCTTTCCACACTGACTGCAGGTGAAATACTTTTTGGCTTCTGCTCTGTCAGTATTTTTCTGTGTGAACTTGTTTTCAGTCTGTGAAAGTATTTCAAGCTCTTGACTTTCCTCCTTCACTTCCATCAGGTCTACAATGAACATATGAAATAATCAAAAATTACATTCAAATGGAGGTTAAAGGTTAATCCTGTTATTTTAATATCAAATCTGATTATTTATTATTTGACAGCACAGATAACCACCAAATATGAGACCTTAATGTATATCATGATCATTAATGAAGAATCAAGAATGAACACCAACCTATTAGTTCCTCAGTATCTTCATGTTTAATTCTGCAGACTTCTGGATCACTCATGATCTCACTCTCCTCTTTCACAAACTCCATTACTGATTTTAGTTGTTCGGTTTGTCTGGATGCAGATCTTTTCTTGTAGACTGATGGGAAAATTCACAGCATTTATCTGTGGATTAGAGTTTGATTGTTTTAGTGCATTTTGTCTTTTTCTTAGTTTTTTTTCGGTAAAGGTGTGTATTTTGGGGGGAATTTTGATATTTCAGCCTCAGTTCCTATAATACATCTATAACACACTGTGTACACAAAATAGTTACATTCGGGACCTTCAGGACAAATATGTCCCCATTGAAACCCATTAAAATGTCAATATTTGATCCCAGTTCCATTAAAGCATAAATCATGAATTATATGATATTATACTTTCATTCTGGAGCTCTGACTTCAAAATGTTTTTTTTTATATATATTTACCACCAGATGGCGCCATTTTTCTCATGTTTAGCCTATGGAGCAAATACAAGATTTTCCCTTATTCTCTGTTTGCTGTATTATAGAGACCTGCAGGACAACTGAATAAATGATGCAGATAAGAGTGTGTGTGTTGGTATGGATGAAAGTGTGTGTTTGCATGTGTGTGTATGTGTGTGTGTGCGTACGTACGTGTGTAAAAAACCAACAGTGGTATTATGTAAACAAACTGGCATTTAAATAGTTAAAATCTTAATCAAGAGTTATGATCAAGACTGATGTTGGTTAAAAAATGTTTTTACTTTAATTGAAAGTGGGAAATAACATTAATATTTAATATGATTATGGGAGTTTTTTGATGCAGATATTTTTGTTCTCTAAGGACCTCTGAGTAACTATTTTATTGATGCACAAGGGTTAATATAATAAAACAAACACTGCATAAAATGCTCTTTTTAATGAATCAGAAAGATGTATTAATCATTAACAATAAAAATCATTGGGGGCCTGGGATCTCAGCAAGTAAAGACACAGACTACCACATCTGGAGTCGCAAGTTCGAATTCAAGGTGTGCGGAGTGACTCTAGTCAGACATCCTAAACAACCAATAGACCTCCTCGTGGTCGCTATAATGTTGTTCTTGCTCTCGGTGGGGCAAGTGGCAAGTTATGCATGGACGCTGCAGAGAATAGCATGAAGCCTCCAAGTGCGCTAGGTCTCCGCGGTAACACGCTCAACAAGCCAAATGATAAGATGTGCAGATTGAGGCGAGTCACTATGCCACCACGAGCACTTAGTGCATTGGGAATTTGACATGCCAAATTCAGGATAAAATCCCCAAAAATTTTAATTATAACTGTTAGTGGTGTACAGCTTGAAACTCCAAAAATACAAGATGCCTATTTTTCTTCAATCAAAGCTTATTTATACAAAGTTTGATGTCCGACTGTCCAACCGTTCTAATGCAAACCTCTCTGATTTTCTCAACATAAGAAAAAAAAAAAATCCTTTCTATGGAAGGAAATGTAAAAACGTGAAGTAGCCACCAAAGTATGTGTATGTAGCCCACCTTTTAAATATAATTTAAATAAATACACTTAAAAAAAATACGAGTACTGTTTCCTCTGAATATATTTTCCGTTACTATTATTTTAATACTCTCCAAAGGCTAAATAAAATAATTTTTATAGCTTACTTGAGAGACAGACAGTGCATCTGGAAAGTATTCACAGCGCTTCACTTTTTCCACATTTTGTTATGTTACAGCCCTATTCCAAAATGGATTAAATTCATTATTTTCCTCAAAATTCTACAAACAATACCCCATAATGACAACATGAAAGTACATGTACACAAGTATTCACAGATTTGACATGACACTCACAAGTTCAGGTGTATCCCGTTTCCACTGATCATCCTTGAGATGTCTCTTCAACTTGAATGGAGTCCATCTGTTGTAAATTCAGATGATTGGACACGATTTGGAAAGGCACCCACCTGTCTATAAAAGGTCCCACATTTAACAGTGCATGTCAGAGCACAAACCAAGCCATGAAGTCCAAGGAATTGTCTGTAGACCTCCGAGACAGGATTGTATCATTGAAGGTCCCAATGAGCACAGTGGCCTCCATTATCCATAAATGGAAGAAGTTTGGAAGCACCAGGACTCTTCCTAGAGCTGGCCACCCTGCCAAACTGAGCAATTGGGGGAGAAGGGCCTTAGTCAGGGAGGTGACCAAGATCCTGATGGTCACTCTGACATTGCTCCAGCGTTTCTCTGTGGAGAGAGGAGAACCTTCCAGAAGAACAACCATCTCTGCAGCACTGCACTAATCAGGCCTGTATGGTATAGTGGCAAAATGGAAGCCACTCCTCAGTAAAAGGCACATGACAGCCCGCCTGGAGTTTGCCAAAAGGCACCCAAAGGACTCTCAGACCATGAGAAAGAAAATTCTCTGGTCTGATGAAACAAAGATTGAACTCTTTGTCATGAATGACAAGTGTCATGTCTGGAAGAAACAAGGCACCGCTCATCACCTGGCCAATACCATCCCTACAGTGAAGCATGGTGGTGGCAGCATCAAGCTGTGGGGATGTTTTTCAGCGGCAGGAACTGGGAGACTAGTCAGGATTGAGGGAAAGATGAATGCAGCAATGTACAGAGACATCCTTGATGAAAGCCTGCTCCAGAGTGCTCTAGACCTCAGACTGGAGCGAAGGTTCATCTTCTAACAGGACAATGACCTTAAGCACATAGTCAAGTCAAGGTTTTTATTTTCGTTCAACCATTGATCCAAGATGGGGGTGCGGTAGCACGTAGCGGCCGCTCCAGATCCAAAATGGTGGTATTTTTGTTAAATAACCCGACTTTTGTGACACATGGACATCAGAGCAACCGGTGTTCGTGTCTACCATCGTCAGACACTGCTCAAATATAGGATTCATGCGCCAACCAAGCTGCATGATGACCTGCAGGAGGCTACGCAAACTCAGCTTGCTGCGGAGACCAGGCCTTTGAGTGTACTGACTGGCACATGTTCAGGAAGGCTGCAACATATGGCGACTCTACCAACTTGGAGGAATACACAGCATCAGTGACCAGCTACATCAGCAAGTGCATTGATGACGTCACTTTCTCCAAGACCATAACCACACTCTCCAACAAGAAGTCATGGATGACTGCGGAGGAGCGAGCGCTACTGAGGACCCGAGACTCTGCCTTCAGAGCAGGCGACGAGGCAGCCCTAAGAACAGCGAGGGCCAAACTGTCCCGGGCCATCAGAGGCAAAGCGTGCACGCGCCCAGAGAATCCACAGTCACTTCCAGGACAGCGGTGACACACGGCGCATGTGGCAGGGCATCCAGGCTGGCATCAATTACAGGACAACATCAGTTGCCTGTGACAAAGATGCCTCCCTTCCAGATGCACTGAATGACTTGTACACTCTGTTTGAAGTGCAGAACGACGTGGTGGCGAGGAAGACCACCCCTCCTCCCAACGACCAGGTGCTCTCTTACCACGGCTGATGTGAGGAAAACTCTACATAGAGTCAACCCATGGAAGGCTGCTGGACCAGACAACATTCCTGGCAGAGTGCTCAGAGGATGTGCAGACCAGCTGGCAGATGTTCTTACCGACATCTTCAACATCTCTCTGAGCAGCGCCGTTGTTCCAACGTGCTTCAAGGCCACCACCATCGTCCCCATGCCAAAGAAGTCTTCAGTGTCGCACTCACACCCATCATCACGAAGTGCTTCGAGAGGCTCGTCATGAGGCACATTGAGACCAAGCTGCCCCCCTCACTAGACCCACTGCAGTTTGCATATCGGCCAAACCATTCAACAGACGATGTCATCGCCACCACCCTCCTCACCCACCTAGATAAAAAGGACTCATACGTTCTAATGCTGTTCATAGACTTCAGCTCAGCATTCAACACAATCATACTCTAGCACCTGATTGTAAGGCTGAACCTGTTGGCCCTGGACACCTCCCTCTGCAACTGGATCCTGGACATCCTGACTGGGAGACCTCAGTCAGTCCGGATCGGGAACAGCATCTCCACCTCCACCACACTGAGCATTGGGGCCCCCCAGGGCTGTGTGCTCAGTCCACTGCTGTTCACTCTGCTGATTTACGACTGTGCAGCAATACACAGCTTGAATCACATCATCAAGTTCGCCGATGACATGACCGTTGTGGGTCTCATCAGCAAGAAAGACAAGTCAGCATACAGAGAGGAGGTGCAGCGGCTAACGGACTGGTGTAGAGCCAACAACCTAACTCTGAATGTGGACAAAACAAAAGAGATGGTTGTTGACTTTAGGAAGGCACAGAGTGACCACTCTCCACTGAACATCGACGGCTCCTCTGTGGAGATCGTCAAGAGCACCAAATTCCTTGGTGTTCACCTGGCGGAGAACCTCACCTGTTCCCTCAACACCAGCTCTATTACCAAGAAAGCGTCTCTACTTTCTTCGAAGGCTGAGGAAAGCACCCCCCCCCCCCCCACATCCTCACTACATGCTATAGAGGGACTATTGAGAGCATCCTGAGCAGCTGCATTACTGCCTGGTTTGAGACTTGCACCATTTCGGACCGCAAAGTCCTGCAGAGGATAGTGAGGACAGCTGAGAAGATCATCAGGGTCTCTCTTCCCTCTATCAGACATTTACAAAAAAGCCACCAGCATTGTGGATGACCCCACACACCCCTCACCCTCCTGCCATCTTGCAAGAGGTACCGAAGCATTCGGGCCATCACGGCCAGACTGTGTAACAGCTTCTTTCCCCAAGCCATCAGATTCCTCAATACTCAAGAGACTGGTTTGACCTCAATAACTGCTATGTCCATAGAACACTATCTCATAGTATGTTATGTTAGGTATGTCTAGGTGGTGGCGATGGCATCGTCTGTTGAACGGCTTGGACGATATGCAAACTGCAGTGGGTCTAGTGATGGGGCAGCTGGGTCTTAATGTGCCTCGTGACGAGCCTCTCGAAGCACTTAATGATGATGGGTGTGAGTGCGACGGGACGGTAGTCATTGAGGCAGGACACTGAAGACTTCTTTGGCATGGGGATGATGGTGGTGGCCTTGAAGCCAAGATAACAAAGGAGTGGCTAAGGGACAACTCTGTGAATGTCTTTGAGAGGCCCAGCCAGAGCCCAGACTCGAACCCGATTGAACATCTCTGGAGAGATCTGAAAATGGCTGTGAACTGACGGTCCCCATCAAACCTGATGGAGCTTGAGAGGTCCTGCAAAGAAGAATGGGAGAAACTCCCCAAAAATAGGTGTGCCAAGCTTGAAGCATCATACTCAAAAAGACTTGAGGCTGTAATTGGTGCCTTATTTTGAGCAAAGGCTGTGAATACATGTGTGTATTTTTTTCTTTGTAATAAATTTGCAAAGATTTCAAACAAACTTCTTTCACGTTGTCATTATGGGGTGTTGTTTGTAGAATTTTGAGGAAATATTGAATTTAATCAGTTTTGGAATAAGGCTGTAATATAACAAAATGTGGAAAAAGTGAAGCGCTGGGAATACTTTCCGGATGTGCTGTATGGGCAGCATTATATGGGTTTGATCAATTAAATAAATTGCTAGATGCAAACATTTTAAATTAAAAATATAAATTACCAAATTAAATTTTTTATAAATTAACAGAATTTTTTTACATTAAATAAATTAATTACCAAAAAAACAAAACATTATTAGGACTAGACATTAGATTTTTTCTGGTTATATCAGAAATTCCATCTTTCCTTCAAACCAATAGTGTTTAACACTGCTTAACATGTGGTGAATTATTGATTAAGGTCCGTTAACAGGTGTTAAGAAGTATATTTGCATTGGCCTCCTATTCACCACTTTAGAAGTTTACTCTGCAATTATGGCTGCACAATTACTAAAATTACTAAAAACAATAATCGATTTCTCAATATATCTATATACAACATATTTCCTGTCCACTGTGTGTATTCATGCAACAGCAAATCAGGAGTTTAAATGAGTCTATTATCATAACAGTATAGACAACATAGTCCTTCAATTTCTGACCATAACATTCAAAATTAAGAACACTTGTTTTTCATGCAGTAAAGTAATTCAAGAGTTATCAGCTTGATCTGGACTTGTAGCTCACATATTGAATATGGCAAGAAGATGCCCCAGAAAAAAATATGTATTTTTAATTTAAAATGTACAATTATTAACTATTTACAACCGATTCATTTATTATAATTTTTTCTAAATTAATAATCGCCATTAGAATAACAAGATAATTCGTTAACAATTATGACTTTTGTCATAATCTTGCAGTGGTTCCTGCTATAGTTTACTGCTGAATTCAAAACCTGAAAATATGATCCATATTCAGTATTAACGGAATATGTAACATAATAATGATAAAAGTGCATCTATGACACAACATTCCTACATAAAAACATCAATATTGAACATGTATTGTGATCTGGGATATATTACTCTCAGTAATCTATCTTCTTATCGAATCCCGATTATATTGAATAAACAAATTTACAAACCTGTAAATTCAGATGATCAATGAAGAACGTCACAGTCCAGGATCGTGTCAAATGCTGAAGATGAAATCCAGATAAATCAGTAATCCATGAAAGAAGAACGAAGCCCTGATGACAAAAGAGAAAACATGATCCACTCTGAGAGATTTGAGGGAAAACCCCTCCTTTTCTTTTCTTTTTCTTCCCGCCGAATCCGAGAGGAGAGAACGCGCCTCTTAAAGCGACAGTACACTGTGTTGATCACTCCATCCATAACATTAAATCTGTTGCAACTTTTCTGTGTAAAATACGTCCTTTTATCCCATCTTAATATGCAGATACAAATAGCTGCTGTGATAAAGTTATTCCCACACTCAAACACACATGATGCTTCTCATCAGTGTGTATTTTCTGGTGCACTTTCAAACTGTCCAGCCGTGTAAAACACTTTCCACAGAACACACAAAGGGTTTCTCCTTCCAGATGTTTCCTCAAGACTCATATCACATTAAAATGTCTCAGTTTTATTGTCTTTTCTCCAGAGTGACCGTGTAGATGATTTATCAGTCTCTATGGGGTTCCTCTGATTTTCTCAAAATCATTGTTTTTACCCAATGCCATTTCGAAAAACACTAAATAACTAATAAATAATATTAAACGTTTAGAAACATATATTTGGTAGTATTTCTGTTAGGGAACAAATAATAGGAAGAAAAAAAATATGAAGACAAATCAAATGTACAAATAAATAATGTGAGGAGATTTATAAGTCAAGTCAAGTCAATTTTATTTGTATAGCGCCTTTCACAACACACATCGTTTCAAAGCAGCTATGCCATAATGGCATATAACTATGCCATTGTAGCCAGAGTGACTAGTAAAATATAACAGAGTAAAATAAATGAATATGACATGATTAAATATTGAATACCCTTTTTTTTCTTTAAAAAAAACAAAAACAAAAACAAAACTGGGTAAAAAATATAACAATGCCCTCAACCAAACCACCCTGCAAATGTAAAATGTAGTAACACTTCTTTGGTCAAAATTGATTTTTAAGTTAAAACTGGTGTCATCCGAGTGTGTTAATTTGATAATCTACTTTACATTTATCTTGACAATTAAATATATATATTTTATCGACATTTTTCTCATCTTCTGTGCTGGTGTAGTTATTTTGTTTTGCCTCTCTTTTGTACATCTACATATTTAACTTTGCACATGAAAATGCATCATGCCAGGTTTAACGTCTATCTATTTTTTTGTAGGGTAACAAATAGAAGAATAACAAAATGAATTCAAATAAAGTGAGGAGATTTAGTCCTCCTAAATATCAAAATTGGTGACTTTTACCTCAGTCTATTTGCACAATGAACTATTTGAAATGTGTTTCTGTGGCAATTTACAGGTGGTCTCAACATGATGAATTAGGTGAAAACAGTGAACTATTGGCATGAAATAAAGAGGCTTTTCAGCCTGATGGGCCTTTTATTTCTGTTAGTCTATTGACACTAATGAAACACGATTTTCAGAATAATTAGAAGAGATCTGACTGTATTCTGTGGAAATTAAATGAGCCTAAATGTTTTATTTTTTAATGCAAAATGGCCAAATTATTTTCTAAGAAAGAGTTTATGAAATAAGTCATATCAACTCTTTGGAAACAAATAGTCATTATACAGTCAACAGGACGCTTGTATTAATTCATTGTCGTGAATTATAAATGAAAATGTACATGAACAGCGACACCTGCTGGTGATGAACAGACCTAAACTAAATCTCCTAAACGTTTGGTCAAGATTACGACCAAAGGAAATATTTCAAATCAGCTGTAAAATTTGACAATACTGGTATCATAAATTGTGCTTCTGTACCGCAGATTACGCTAAAACACGCCGTTTTCTCTGCTTGTATAGATAATGCACATGCATGTTGTTGAGTTGATTGACAGGCGATGTCTAGATCTAAAAGGTGATTGGTTCTTTTACCTGTAAGGCGGGACTTCTGTTCTACATCCATTGACCATTGGGCGTTCCAATTTCTCCTATTAATTTTAACAGAAGTGGCCCATCTCTCCTAAACAATATCTGATTTAACCTCACACGTGCAAATGCAGCATCCATATCAGAATCAGATTCAGAATCAGCTTTATTGCCAAGTGTGCTCAGATACACTAGGATTTTTTATTTTTTGGGGGGGTGATAGGAGAAACAAGTGCACAGAACATTACAGTGAGACACAGAATATAAAACAAGATAAGAGTATAAATAGCCATACAAAAAAAGATAGGACAAATAACACAGAATGGTGCATGTACAGTACATGTGCAAGTGGTAATAAATGTGCAAGGCAGGGGTATGTACAGTTATTGAATGAAATATGTGAATTTTCATATGTGCATGTGATATGTATACATTATTGCACTAGAGGGAGTCCTGAAGGCAGTTTAATTGTTCATGTGGCAAATGGTCTGAGGGTAAAAACTGTTCCTGTGCCTGGATGTCCTGGTGCTGCTCAGTACTCTGTAGTTCCGGCCAGAGGGCAGCAGTTCAAAGAGGGAGTGGGCAGGGTGTGTGGGGTCTAGAGTGATTCTACCTGCACACTTCCTTACTCTGGAGATGTACAGATCTTGGAGGGTGGGCAGGGGGGCACCAAAGGTAATTATTTTGTAACATCAATGTAGTTATTTGGTTACACCAATTACCAAATGTAATAAAACTGTTTTAAATGGTGGTGGTGGCGTAGTGGGCTAAAGCACATAACTGGTAATCAGAAGGTTGCTGGTTCAATCCCCACAGCCACCACCATTGTGTCCTTGAGCAAGGCACTTAACTCCAGGTTGCTACAGGGGGATTATCCCTGTAATAAGGGCTCTGTAAGTCGCTTTGGATAAAAGCATCTGCCTAATGCATAAAAATGTTGAAAAAAAAATGCATAAAAAAATTGACAATTATAATAAGTGTACCTTTGAGTTTATGCCTAAATTTAAACATTCAGTGGAGATCTGAAGCTAATAACAGAAATCTGAAGCTTATAACAGAATTCGCAGCATTTTTCATATCTCGTAATTGACCCTTTGCTAAGTTCTGCCCCCCTCAGTTACTGGCTCTGACAAGCTCTGCAGAACTCCCCATAGGAATGAATGGGAGATTGACGTTAATGGCACGTTTTTTCTTTTGGCAAAATATGCGCATAAACAGAACGGATAATATTATTCAGCGGGCTGCAATGAAGATTGACATTGTAAAGCATATTTATTGTGAGTTTTTTGTAAACTAAATCATTAAATTACACAGTAATTTGATTAAACTGTGCAGATTGTCAATCAGAATAGACCTTATTCATGCTAGTGACATCTTTGATTTTGAATGGGAACGATAACGAGGCTGTCAGGAATAGATGTGCAGTCACTTCGATGGGGTACACTGCAGTTTAAAGTGTTTTTGGATCGTACCACGGACAAAACATTAAAAAAAAATCTTTCCAAGCACATTCAGTAGACAGAAAGCAGATAAATCCAGCAGCAACTAGCGAGCATGTCTGTGATGCTGACGAAGGTTGAAGCAGACCTGGAGGATTTTGCTGTAATATGTCAATCTATTACAGCAATGGAGTAGAAATTCTCTAAATGGTTACAAGTATCAGGGACGTAGAGAGATGGGTTGATTATCTGGAGACATCAGAGAGGGAATTAGCTGCTAATCCGCTAGTGACCAAAGTAGATTTGGAATGCATTTGGGAAAAACTGGAGAATTTGGAGAATCGTAATCGGCGAAACAACCTCTGAATTGTTAGAATTCCTGAGCACGAGGAAGGCCAAGATATGCTAAAATTCCTAGACGAGCTCTTCCAGAGTCTGCCCGACATAACAGGCCATAAGATGGAAATTGAAAGAGCTCACAAAGTCCTGGCTCGCATATCTGCGGAGGAAGACATGCCCCGATCAATTCTGGTCAAATTTCTGTGATCATCCGATAAAGATCTTGTGTTACGCGAGGCAAGGAGCAAAGGAAAGCTCTCTTCTAATCGCTCAAGAAACTCTTGCATCGATGGAGGATCGCTTTTGCACTGATGTTTCCGGCCAAATTGAGAATAGATACTAAGGATGGTTGCAAAATATTTACATGCCCACAACAAGCGAAGTCTTCCATAAAATCAACGGACTGAGATCACATTTCCCCCAAGTGAGCTTGACTCACTGATCATACACTTGACTGTCCAAGGAAGCAGGGCGCCTATCTTGAATCTTTTTGTTCTGGTTCCGCATAGCGGCTGGAGTTTGTTTTAAGGAAAAACACTCCTTTGCGACAATTGTGGATAAATCTGCACGTTCTTTGTGCTTATGCCTCCAATTGGCTGGAGTTTGTTTTGTGGAGTATTTTTTGCAGGACTTTGGAAGGATTAGATCATCTGCTGCACTTATGAAACAGCTGGCTCACTGAACTTTAATTTGACTGTCCGAGGAAACTGAGCGGCTTTTTGTGTGTGTGTGTGTGTGTGTGCTGGTTCTGCTAGAGGCTGGAGTTTGTTTTGTGGAGGAATATATACATTCTTTGTGTTTATTATGCCTATTGGATGGAGTTTGTTTTATAGATTACTTTTATTTGTGTAATTCTGTCTCACAAAATTTGTACAGAATCACCTGACTTGATGGCATGGTTGGCGCTGTCGTGCACAGGGCTAATGTGCATGTTTTTCTTTTAGCTGTTTGTTTTGTTCTGTGGAAAGTTTGGGGTTTGACTGTTGCAATAATGTTGTAATGTAGTCTTTATAATTTTGTTTTTGACACACAATGTATTTTTTCTAATATGTCAAACTGTCAAATGTTAATATGAGTGGATTGTCTCTATCCACGTGGAATATGAATGGGTTAGGGCACCCCATAAAAAGAAGGAAGGTTATTTCTTTTCTTAAACGTAAGTAATATGATATAGTGTTTCTTCAAGAAACGCATCTTTCCCTACAGGAAGCTGAAAAATTTGGGAAGATATGGGGTGGACATGTTTTCTTTAGTGCTGGCTCAAGTAAGAGCAGGGGAGTCATTACATTAATAAATAAACATCTACAATTCAAATGTCTCAAACTGATTAAAGATAAATTAGGAAGAGTCATTGTTTTAGCTGAAATTCAGGGACAAATGTTGATTTTGGCTAATATTTACACACCTTACGTTGATGATCAGGGCTTTTTTATAGATCTTGAAGGGATGTTGCAAGCCACAGGCATCCCTCATGATATAATACTGGAGGGAGACTTTAATGTTTTGATGGATTCAGTCCTTGATCATCGTGAATCAAAAGTGTGTAAGCCCCCTAGAACAACACTCACACTTCACAGGATGTGTAAAAATCTTGGTCTTAGAGATATTTGGAGACTTTGAACCCATCTGGTAGGGACTATACATTCTTTTCATCAGTCCATAAGATTTATTCTAGAAAATATATATTTTTTTATATCTAAATCCCTCATTTCATGTGTTGTTGATTGCTCAGTTGAAAACATCTTAGTCTCAGATCATGCCCTGGTGAATTTAGAGGTGTTGCCACCTACCGAGAAAAAGAAATCATATAGTTGCCACTTCAATGTATCCCTTTTGCTAAATCCTGAATTCCAACAAATGTTAAAGACTGAAATCAATGTTTATATGGAGACCAACTGGTCCTCAGTATCCTTTGTGGGTGAGGCTTGGAAGGCAGTTGTTAGGAGCCGGATCATTCAGTATGCCTCATTCATAAAAAAAATCCAAAGCACGAGAACTCGTGGAGTTAGAAAGGAATCTAAAATTTTCCGAGGCAGAGCTGCAGTGCCAAATGTCCTCTGATGGCCTCAGAGAATTTACCCGATTGAAATACAGATATAACACTATTTCTGGCTAGATATATAAAGCAGAGACAGTCTTCTTCAGAGACTGTTCCCTCAGTGAAATCTATTCGTGGTGAATTATTTACCTCAATCATTTATATTAATAATGTTTTTACAGAATTCTATCTTGATATTTATAGGTCCACGTCTTCATCTTCTGATGAAGATATTAGAAACTTTGTGGAAACATTCAACTCCCTAAAACTGACGAATAAGCAAATAAATTATTTTGAATCTGAGATAACCTTGAAGGAGTTTGATGAGGTAATTAAGGCTTTACCTACAGGGTAAGCTCTGTGGCCAGATGGCTTTGGCTTTTAGATCTTATGCTGCAGAGCTGGCTCCACTTTTGTTAGAAGTTCAAAATCATTAAAGAATGGAAAGCTTCTGCCAACCAACGGATCAATCTGACACTTAAAAAAGACCAAGTGAGTGTAAGAGTTACCATCCAATTTTCCTGATTACGCTAGATGTTAACATTTTGACAAAAAAATCTGGCTAATCGATTAAGTAAAGTTAAGACAACTCTTACACATATAGATCAGGTGGGATTTATTCAGGATCATAGCTCTTCTGATATCATTAGGCATTTCATCAATATCATGTGGTCAGTGGCAAATGATCAGACTCCGATCACTGCCATCTCGCTTGATGCCAAAAAGGCTTTTGATATGGTAGAATGGGATTATCTTTTTTTTAAAGATTTTGGAAATATACAGGTTCAAAAATACTTTTATTCAATGGATTAAGTTACTTTATAGACACCCGGTAGTGGTGGTACAAACAAAGGGATTCATTTTAGATTATTTTACTCTGGGTAGGGGTACCCGCTAGGGTTGCCCCTCTTTCCCCATTATTGTTCTGTCTTGTCCTGAAACCATTATCAGCTGTGATAAGAAAGGAGGATGATTTTCCAAGGGTGATGGCGGGAGGGGTGGCGCATAAGCTTTTGCTTTACGCAGATGATATTTTATTATTCGTCTCTGACCCCATTGGCCTTGCCTCCAAAGGATTATTAATTATTTCTCTAATTTCTCAGGATACAGAGTCAATTGGTCTAAATCCAAAGCTTTAGCTCTGACAGCATATACAGACCAGTAACAGCTTTTCAACCGGGCAACTTCCAGTGGCTCAAACAGGGCATCAAGTATTTGCTCATTTTATTCCCAGCAAATTCATATGATTTAGTTAAGAGTTCATTTTGACCCTTTAATTATAAGGTGTTCGAGAGATGTGGGCAGGTGGGTTTCATTAAATGTATCTATGATTGGGAAGGTTAAGGTTATTAAAATGAATTATATTCCAAAATTTAACAACCTGCTACAGTCTCTCCTTGTAGATGTCCCCCTCTCTTATTTCAAGGAATTTTATAGCATAGTGAAGAACTTTATTTGGAATGGTAAATGTCCCAGTTTGCATTTCAACAAATTACATAGGCCGATTGACATAGGTGGGCTAGGCCTACCCAAGATTTAGTTTTATTATTATGCATTTGGTCTTAGTCATTTGGCTCATAGTTCGCTTCCACCTGAGAGAGCCCCTCCCTGGTTTTGTATTGAACAGGAAGTTCTTGCCCCTATTTCACCATTGCAAAGACTTTCTATCAAACTAACCAGAGAAGTTAAGTTACACCGTTATCTCGCATTTGCACTCAGTATGGACAAAAGTGTCCAGAGTGTTTGATTCAGACATTTATTTGAATGCTGTGTCGAGCATATGGCTGAACCCAAATGTATGTATTGATAAGTTCCCCCTCTGCTGGTCAGAGTGGATTTTGAGGGGGGTTTCTACGCTCTGTTGCCTATATAAGAGTGGAGTATTGAGATCCTTTAACATTTTGGGATTCCAAGATCACAGTTTTTTAGGCATTTACAGTTGCGCCATCTGCTCTGTACTATTTTGGGGAGTAGTATACACCCTCCCCTAAACGGCAGACACTCTGGGAGTGGTGATTACTGGTTTTAGAAAAGGTCATGAGGCATCAGTGCATTACTACCTGCTAGTTCAGATTCTGGGGGATGGAGCTTTAACCTCTATCAAGAGATTATGGGAGAAAGATTTTAATTTGGTATTGGAGGAGGGAGTGTGGGCTAGGATTCTAAAAAACATCAAGTCTATCTAGAGATGCAAGGGTGCGATTCTACATAGATTCTATTGGACCCCCTCTAGACCGTATAGGCTTTGTCTTAAAAACACACCCACCTGCTGGCATTGTCAATAGGAGGATGGAGATTCAGCCCATGTTTTTTGGTGACATGCTGAGATCCAGGAATTTTGGTACAGAGTTTTGTGTGTGATGTGTTGCGCATTCGGATTTCGTTTTGCCCCAGACTCTGTGTTTAGGATTGTGGCTACATAGAACAACATAGAACGATCCAACATCGGCCATGACATACAAGGGGATTTAAATAAGCAGGAAACAAACAAGGTGTAGGTGTCACTCACAACTGAAAGTTGTCATGATCAGGGCTGCCATGGAAACGATGATTCCGCGTGCCAGCGGAACCTGAGACACATGAGGGCAAAACGTAAACCTGCTTTGACCAAAACAGACAGGGAACGATGATGCCACAGTCCTCATCAGACAAAAACTCAACCTGGCAAGGTAACAGGGCCGTGACATCAACCAAGGGCGCACAGCAGTAACTCACACATGGCGGTATCCAACTACAAGACCCATGTGCCCGCACAAAGCACGTGCACGAAACACAAGACAGACAGAGGACGATGGTCCTCGTCAGATAAAACCCAACCTGACAGGACCATGACATTACTGGAGAGCGCATGCCGGTAACTTGCGCACAGTGGTAACTAACAACTGGACCCATGCGCTCACATAAAGGTACGCAAAATACGAGACTGGACAATACTGTCACAGTCCCGTCAGGCAGAAACCCAACCTGACAAGGTGACAAGACCATGACACGCACCTTAATCCATAGTATGCTCTTCTCAATATTTATTTAAAGAAAAAACACTGCATATATCCTCTCTGTCCTTGTGTCACTATTACAAGTGACCCAGTAACAACATTTTTTTTTTTTATTATTATTTCGATAAAATCCCACTTAAACTTGCTCAAACACACACCACTGCAGTAAGAGTTCATTGTAAAAAGGCAAACGCTTGTCAGAGAAATGGCGGAGGGTCAAGAGTTGAAGACAGGATTGGTCAGAAAAGCTTTTAAAGCCCTGTTCACACTGCCAGCAACTTTGTGGCTTGGTGAGGCTAGACTCTGTGATCTGTGTCACTAGTGGGCAGTTTGTCGCTGTAACATTATTGGTGGATTGCACATCTGGCCATAGCTTTTGAAACTTTGATCACAGATGAGACCTAATACCGGTGAAATTAAGATATCATTACAATTTGACAAGGAATCAGTTCTCTTGCCCATAAAAATATACATTCTGCAATGTAGTGCGTTTTATAAAACGTGCAGCAGTGTTCAGTTCATTAAATTAACAAGATAATCAATCTATTATGAATGGATGAATCAAACTCACTCAAAATGCAGACAGTTACTGACACGCTTTTCCATGCATTATTATTTTATTATATCCATGCATATTGTTACAGACAAGTAAAAATCTCTCACAATGCTGAAACTTCTCCTTCTTGCGGAGAATCTCCAGTGCACTCATCTCCAGTCTGCCAGGAGACAGATGATGTGAGCTCCAATGTCTTCACTCTCATTGGTAGTCACTCAAGAATGTCACTTATCATTTGCATAAAGTGAAAAAAAAAATTATCTTGTCTCATCGCTCTCCATGGCGATTTCTGTCACAATGGCCGCGGCAGCTCATGTCGCCAGAAGTCGCTATGCTCTCATGGAAAATGAATGGGATCATGTCACTTTCTCGCATGATGATGCTGGTGGTCAAACGGAGCTTAAAGGTGCAGTATGTAACTATATATTTTTTGTTGCCAATGTGTGAATGGTTTGTAACTTACCTTAAAAAATTAGCCCTTCACGGACTTCCTAGGTTGCCTATTAAAGCCTGTACACTGATTTTCATGTGAAGGGAAGGGATCGGTTTTGCTGGGAAAATCCAAAGGATGTGACGTTTATGCACACTCCTGAGAGCCTTGCCTCTGTGCTTCTTTTCTGCTATTCAACAGTGACAACAAACTGCAACACTAGGTAATGTTATCTTAGAGATGGAATCCACAAAAGGCCGGCTCCCAGCACTACACTGAGTCCTACACCAGTGTTTCCCAAATGAGCGTATTGTGTGTTTGTTTGAGTCATTTGAGTCGTTCATGAACGAAATCTACCAAGAGACTTTATAGTGTTTAAGCATTAAAAGAATAAAAGCACATCTACCTGTACAGTCTTCCTTCAGTCGGAGCATTATTTTTAATCCAAAAAGACACCAATAATAGTCTAATAATAGTGAGTTTCAATGCCAGTGTCAAGCGCCGCATCACCCTCCACGTGACAAGAGTTGAAGAAAGCGTCACAGAGGGACGATTTTCCAGTTTGCCACGTAAAAAAGCTTGCAGTTGCTTTGATAGCAGAAAGTAATAAAAGCATTTAGTTTATGTTTAGGTCTAAGAGTTTTCTTGGCAAATTTAAATTAGTTCAATAACTGGGGTCTCTATTATTCCTTAACGATAAGGTAATATTTAATTAAAAGTAATTATGAGACATTCAATGTCTCTCCACAAATTTGGACAGTTTTTAAAAATGTATTGTTGCTAATACTCTCAAAGACATTATTGGAGAAGCAAAAACGTGTGTGTGAAAAACACATTGGTGTAAAGTGACGTCACTTCATAGACTTCAATGTCTTCTGCAGCGTGACGCGAGTCATTTGAAAGACCCTTAATACGTAAAAATATCACTCACTTTTGCACATTAATCATTGCTCTTCACAATCACAAAAGAGACTGATTACGGTTTCAAAACGATGAATTTCTACAAAAGGTGAGGAATTTGTTTCCCTGAAATTATAATTTTTTTCATGCGTTTATTTATTTTGTGGAATTTTATAATTTACCACAGCACACATGACAATCTTTCACGGCACACTAGTGTGCGGCACAGTGGTTGGGAAACACTGTCCTACACAAACTCAAAATAAGCCAAAAAAATAAATAAAATGTATCTACTGAATCCCATCTAGCTAAGAACGTGATCGTGGTCAAGCAAAAACTAGAGTGAACATCGACAGCGAATTTGATTCCTGGAGGGACCTTCGTTCGGTTTAGGGGATTAAAACTGACCCTGAATTGGCATTCTTCTTATTGGACAGGTAAGCTTACATAACTGCAAAACTTGAAAACATAGTGCCATAAAGATTAAGATCTGTGTCATTTTAGCTAACTTGATCATGCCTGCTAATACTGACGAATTGCAAGCTACCTTGCTTTGTAACTTTCAAATAATTTAGACTATCTTCTCTTTATACTAAAAGTCAGGTATTCAGGATAAATTTAAGCAAATACGCTGGTTTCTTGAACGTAGTACAACATATGACACAAAACATACAATAGTGCAACAGTAAACTGTCTGGTGTAGTTCGCTAGTAAGTAGCTGTATGTGTGGATCAGTATGCTATGTTAGCTGATAAGTAGTTTTAGTTTAGTCTCAAAGTTTGTAGTAAAACAATCATAACAGTGTAATATTTATTATGCTACCTCATCTGTCAGCATGATGCTGGTGAATCACGTTCAGTCTCTTCATACGTTGTCATTATTTTGGCCGATGCGCACTCACTCACGCCACTATGGTGTGTGTGCACGAGTGCGAGCACAAGCGTGAGCATGAGCAACGGGTAGCTGCTGCAGTTCACTTAATGGCCACAGGTGTTGTTAATAACAAGTGTTTCTGAATCTTACATACTGCACCTTTAAGGCGGGGCTTGGTGAAGGGTCAATTTCAAGTACACTCATCAGCACACTCTATACAACACATTAAATTAATAAATGAAAACAAATTAAACATTGCCTTTGATATAAAACAAATAAAAGAATTTAAAACTAAGCATTGTATCTTTTTCAGTGTTATGTATTCTTCTATTCCAGCCTAATATTCAGAGACAACTATAAGTACATTTTTCGAGAAAATTAACATGAATGGCTTAAACACTGTGTCTCTGTGATGTTATAAAAATTCTTGTGCTTGTTTTGAGCACCTGCTTAGACCCCGCCTGCCAGCGTTACCCGAACAATGGCGTTAGTTGGGGGCATGACTTTCAGACAGTTTGGCCAATTGCAGACAAAGGGCATATTTGGAAACTTGTTTTTAAAACATTTATTTTTGCAATTCCTTTCGGTGGCGCTAGTACCAATTAAATTACATACTTTCGCTTTTAAGGAATGTTCTGTACAAGTTAAGCTCAAACAACAGCATTTGTGGTATAATGTTGATTGGCACAAAAATGAATTTATCTTCATTCCTACTTTTCTTTAAAAAGGACAAATCTGTGTTATAGTGTACTAAAACTACCCCGTAAGGGAGACGCACAGTCCAGGACAATAGTCTTCTAGACAGTTAGTGCTGGGACAGAGAGAAGGAACACAACCGACAAGAACAGACTGATGAGGTAACAAGATGAACTGGCAAAGGACAGAGTGCACGAGGAAACTAAATATGGAGAGAAATCAAACAGGTTAACAAGGAGGGCAGGTGCAACTAATAACAAGATAACAGGGCAAACAAGGGGGTGGAGTCATCACTCAAGACAGAGGATTGCGCGGCAATGAAAACCCAAAGCAAAGCCACACATTCACACAAACAGATGCTGCCAGGATGATATGAGAGCTATATGCACAAAAAAAACAACAAGACAAGAGATAATAAGGCAAGCCACCTGTTCTCTCACAAGACACAGACTAGACAAGAGTGCACACTGAAAACAATGCAATGCATAACTCAGACCACAAATAACGAGACATGAGTGTCAGATTTCAGCCACAAAGGCTATAAAAACAACCCACTGAAGTGGCTGAACCCTAACACTACCCTCCCCCCCCAAAAAGGGGAACAAAAGACAGACATTAACACTGAACAGAACAGAGGAAAGAAGGGAAAGGAGTGAAACCATGCCAGATCCGGCAGGACAGACCAGGGCGGAGCATGGGGGAAAACAGTAGAGGCCTGGCGGCAGGGTTGGGGAGTAACAGAATATATGTATCTGTAGTGGAATACATTTAAAAGGTAATCCTCCCAACCCTGCCTGGTGGGACTGACCAGGGCGGAGCCAGTGACATCAGCCAAGGGGGGAAGGATGGGGGAAATCAAGGAAGGAGATTCAGAGAGGGGACGGGGTCTGGCAGGGATCTAGTGGGGTCCAGCAACAGGATGAGGTCAGGCGCGCTTGGGACAGGGATGAGGTCAGGCAGGGTAGGCAGAGAGGTCAGGAACAGCCACAGGGAAGACTTCAGGGTTGGCGGAAGCCACAGGCGAGAGATCAGGGTCATCGTCAGCCGCCGTGGAGAGTTTAGGGTCAGCGGCAGCTGCAGGGGAGATTTCAGTCACTACCACTGCCCAGACACAGAGGAAGATGATAGCGAGGTGAGAGTTGTCAAGAGTGGCCTCTGTGGCCAGGAGTGCTGGTAACGGCAGGGGAACGGCCTTCGTGACTGAGGGGGCTGGCAGCAGAATGGCCTTCATAACCAAGGAAGCTGACAGTGGCAGGGGAACGGACTCCATGGCCGAGGGAGCTGGCACTGGCAGGGGAACGGCCTGTGTGGCCTAGAGAGCTGGCAAAGACTGGGGAACAGACTCTGTGGCCGTGAGCGCTGGCGGCGACTAGGGAACGACCTCTGTGGCCGTGAGCGCTGGCGGCGACTAGGGAACAGCAGCTCCTCCTCTTCCGGACGGCTGTAAGCACTACTGCAGGAATGGCCACCATCTCCAACTGGTCGGTGGCAGGATCAGCCACCTCCTGGTGGTCAGTGATGGGCTCAGAAAAATAAAACAGGCCAGATGAGCCCTTCCTCTTTCTCCTCCTTTGTTTGTGTACGTAGTTGGGGGTAATCCAGTGCGGTAGGACAATTAGCTCACAAACCCCTCGAACGACAAGGTCACCAGACTTCTCATCTCCCAAGCACCCAGGGGACTCTCAAGGCTGGTGTTATAAGGGCCCTTGAGACCGGAATCATTGTAATCTAGCCCGTCCGCAACAAGGAGTTCGCTGGGGAATACACTCATGCCCCTCTCCCCTTCACGCAGAGTACAGAGCCATTTGTGATGGGTCAGATGGTCCCCAATCAATCACCTGGGTTTAGGAGATAGGAAAAATAGGCTACCCATTTCTGCTGAGTCCTTGAAGGCCAGTTCGAAATGTCAATAAGGTATTCTCACACAAGACACAGACTAGACAAGACATGAGCGTGCAATGCACAACACAGACCACAAATAACATGACATGAAACATGCGTGTTAGAGTTCAGCTACAAAGGCTATAAAGACAACCCACAGAAGTAGCTGAACTCTGACAGTAAGTGCCTCACTTTAAACTTCTTAATTTTTTATGAAAAGGAGGAACAAGTCAAAATGTATCTTTGTGGTTATCAACATAATGCCACTAATGCTGTCGATTGAGCTTAATTTATACTGAACCTGGAACATTCCTTTAATGCTCCCTTTTAAAGCAAGAACTAGCACGTCCAAACTTGAGACAAATCATACAAATACTGGCATGAACAAAAAACAGATTTACATCCACACGTAAAAGTTTTCAACACCATAAAACTCGTTCAGTCTCTTAATGGTCTCATGGTCTCAAATAAAATTCAATTATCTCTACAAAACTTGGGCCATTTCACAACACCACAATAGTTTTCTGAATAACACTATGAGCTCTAAATTGTCTTTGATTAACAAGGACAAGCTTGTTAATGTATTACTACAAGTATTCAAAGCTTGAATATGAACTTAGCTCACTTTGCCAACTCTGGATGAAGCTTTTTCATATGACTCTGTAGATGACTTGATTGGTTGAAACTCTTCCCACATGGAGGACAGTGGTACGGTTTCTCTCTAGTGTGGATTTTCTCATGTCTTTTCAGGAGAGACGACAGAGTGAATCTCTTGTCACAGTGTGAACACTTGTAAGGTTTTTCTCCAGTGTGGATTCTCTGGTGATATTTTAAATAACCGGCTGTAGTAAAAGTCTTCCCACATTGAAAGCACACGTGATCCTTCACACCGGTGTGTGTTTTCTGGTGCACCTTCAAATTGTTCAGCAATGAAAAACTCTTTCCACAAATAGAACAGACATGATGCTTCTCCTTTGTATGAACATTCAGGTGTTTCTTCAGGGCTGATTCCACAATAGAAATGTTACCACACTGATCATTGTAAAATGGTCTTTCGCCATTGTGAGAGAGCAGATGATCGCGGAGACATTTTGACCATGTGAAACTCTTTCCACACTGGCAAGTGTATGGTTTCTCTCCAGTGTGAATTCTCATGTGATTCCTCAATATTACTTCACATTTGAATCTCTTTCCACACTGGTGACACGAGTGTGGCTTCTCTTCAGTGTGAACTATCATGTGTCTCGTAAGGGATTGTTTTTGTGCAAAACTCTTTCCACACTGATCACATGTGTGTGGTTTCTCTCCAGTGTGGATTCTCATGTGTCCATCGAGTGCTCCTTTTTGTGCAAAACTCTTTCCACACTGATCACATGTGTACGGCTTCTTTTCAGCATGAATTATTATGTGTTTCTTAAGGATTGCTTTACATGTGAAACTCTTTCCACACTGATCACACATGTGGGGTTTCTCTCCAGTGTGCATTCTTATGTGCATCTTAAAGCTTTCTTTACGTGTGAAACTCTTTCCACATTGATCACACGTGTGCAGCTTCTCTCCAGTGTGAACACTCATGTGGCGATTAAGGTCTCTTTTACGTGTGCAACTCTTTCCACACTCATAACACGCAAAAGTTTTTTCTCCAGTGTGCATTCTCATGTGATCCTTAAGAGCTGCTTTATGTTTGAATCTCTTTCCACACTGACTGCAGGTGAAAGACTTTTTGGCTTCTGCTCTGTCAGTATTTTTCTTGTTTTCAGTCTGTGAAAGTATTTCCAGCTCTTGACTTTCCTCCTTCACTTCCATCAGGTCTACAATGAACATGAAATCATAAAAAATTTTATTCAAATGGAGACAAATGTGAAATTACAGAAAAGTGAAGCAACATGTGCTTAAGGTAAATCCTGTTATTTTAATATAAAATCTGGTTATTTGTTATTTGACAACACAGACAACAACCACCAAATATGAGACCTTAATGCATCTCAGAATCATTAATGAAGAATCAAGAATGGACACCAACCTATTAGTTCCTCAGTATCTTCATGTTTAATCCTGCAGACTTCTGGATCACTCATGATCTCACTCTCCTCTTTCACAAACTCCATTGCTCCATAGCCCTCTGTTTCATCACCACTGCTGCAATGGAGTTTCAAATATAGCTGCTGTGGGAGTGACACCAAATTTGGCATTGGTGGTGGGAATTTTGACTTATCCCGACGACTTGAGTCTTTTCAATCTGTTCACCAAAAATATACATTTGGATTCCTTCACTGATTCATTTGACCACTTCTGCACATTGCGCATTGTGCCAGTAGATGTTGACAAAACATCATCTTATTAAGTTTTTAACGAGTAATTGCATTGAACCTAAAGAAGAGTAATTCACAACCGAAACAAGTCTAATTATAATTTATTAAAATGTGCACGTCTATAAATCTAGAGTGTTTAAGCATCATAAGCTATTGCAAGAGAAAATAAAGTATTTTCAATAGATAAAAATGTTTTTAATTGCAAAACAATGGCAGTTGTAAGCAAAAGCAAAGAACTGGAGCAAACAGGAACATAAAAATTATATTTTCAGATGTTTATCAAATGTTAAATAGATTGTGATGCTTTCCAATTGAAATATACTCAAACATGTACAAGTGCCATCTGATCACATGGAGGGTTTCACGGTCTTAATCATTGATCAGAAGCATAGATCGATATTAGCCCGTCTGGACTAAATGTCATGTTATGCGGACTGATAGTTCAATCTTGTTTTTTTTTTTACACACAGTGAATGCACATGTTCTTCAAGAGTCCAAGACCTGAATCAACTTTGTATTTCTTTAATAACTGACACTCAATTATTTATTGTTATTATTAATATTATTGGTCTTTAAGCATTCCTGTAATTGAAAACCTGAAAATATCATAGGAATATTAAAAATCTATAACGAATATGTACTGTTTTCCTCTAAATATTTAATGAGCTTGAAATTGCTTGTGTACAGTACAACTTGCCAATCCATAATGAGGTCTCATTTGTCAGTGAATCGTTCTTTTGGGTCAGTTTTTTGAATGAGGAAAAGACATGGAAAATTCATAGGTCAAAAAGAGTGGCCTCCCTGACTTTAGCCAGGTGAAATCAAATGGGATCACAAACTAAGGCTTGAATAAAAATAAACTGCAGGGTAACATCAAATCTGTATTAATGGATCAGCCAATTGACTCTTCCACTGGATGTGCGTTTGACACCACTTATGTAAAGTGCGGCTTGAACAGTATATGGGCTTATTTGACAGCTGCTATTGGTCTTAGGTTGCAATTTATTTTGCTCTGGAAGTCCAAGCATCAACAAGCCTAAAAAAAACGCAACCCTCGACTTCCTATATTTATGAGCGACTTCATTAAAAATACAAGCCCAAATCCGCATGTAATAAGCGGATATGGCAACACCGGGTCTAACCCTGATTACGTTAAATAAATGTTTGGGAGTACCCAAATTCAGGTTTGAATTAACTAACCTGTTATGAAAGTCACTGAGATGACCCACGAAGAACGTCACAGTCCTGAATTGGGTCAAATGTTCAACGATGAAATTCAGATAAATCAGTAATCCATGTATGAAGAAAGGCACCCTGTTGACAAAAGGGAAAACATGATCCACTCTGAGAGATTTGAGACAACCCCTCCTCTTTTAGTTCGGATCACTACTTTATTTAAAGAATGTGAAATGTCAGAATAATAGTAGAGAGAATGATTTATTTCAGCTTTTATTTCTTTCATCACATTCCCAGTGGGTCAGAAGTTTACATACACTTTGTTAGTATTTGGTAGCATTGCCTTTAAATTGTTTAACTTGTGTCAAATGTTTTGGGTATCCTTCCACAAGCTTCTCACAATAAGTTGCTCAAATTTTGGCCCATTCCTCCAGACAGAACTGGAGTAACTGTGTCAGGTTTGTAGGCCTCCTTGCTCGCACACGCTTTTTCAGTTCTGCCCACAAATGTTCTATGGGATTGAGGTCAGGACTTTGTGATGGCCACTCCAATACCTTGAGACTTTGTTGTCCTTAAGCCATTTTGCCACAACTTTGGAGGTATGCTTGGGGTCATTGTCCATTTGGAAGCCTCATTAGCAACCAAACTTTAACTTCCTGGCTGATGTCTTGATATGTTGCTTCAATATATCCAAATAATGTTCCTTTCTCATGATTTCATCTATTTTGTGAAGTGCACCAGTCCCTCCTGCAGCAAAGCACCCCCAGAACATGATGCTGCACCCCCATGCTTCACGGTTGGGATGGTGTTCTTCAGCTTGCAAGCCTCAGCCTTTTTCCTCTAATCGTATCAATGCTCATTATGGCCAAACAGTTACATTTTTGTTTCATCAGACCAGAGGAAATTTCTCCAAAAAGTAAGATCTTTGTCCCCATGTGTACTTGCAAATTGTAGTCTGGCTTTTTTTTTTTGGTGGTTTTGAAGCAGTGGCTTCTTCCTTGCTGAGCAGCCTTTCAGATGATGTCGATATAGGACTTGTTTTGCTGTGGATCTAGATACTCGTTACCTGTTTCCTCCAGCATCTTCACAAGGTCCTTTGCTGTTGTTCTGGGGTTGATTTGCACTTTTTGTACCAAACTACATTCATCTCTAGGAGACAGAATGCATCTTCTTCCTGAGTTGTATGATTGTTGCATGGTCCCATGGTGTTTATACTTGTGTACTTTTGTTTGTACAGTTGAACCTGGTACCTTCAGGCATTTGGAAATTTCTCCCAAGGATGAGCTCGTGGAGGTCCACAATTTTTCTTATGTCTTGGCTGATTTCTTTTGATTTTCCCGTGATGTCAAGCAAAGAGGCACTGAGTTTGATGTTTGGCCTTAAAATACCTCCACAGGTACACCTCCAATTCAGTACACCTCCTATCAGAAGCTAATTGGTAGTTTGATGGTAGTCTTAAAATAAATATCATTTAATTTTATTTTAATTCTAAAGTCAATGTTTTTTATTTTATGCAAAATGGCCAAATAATTTTCTAAGATAGACTTGATGAAACAAGACATATCAACTCTTTAGAAAGAAATAGGCGGTATAAAGTCAAGCAGGACGCTTTTAATTTGGATCATTTTAATTAGTGTACCTTTGCATCTATGCATTATAGAGAGAGTACAAAGTACAAACAATATACATTTCACAAATTAACTGCATTGAAAAACATCTGAAGTTAAAAGTAGATTATTTAATTTCTCATAATTTCATGTAGAATCATCAGCACACTTTATACAACACATTAAAGGAATAAATGAAACAACACATTAAATTACACATCCCAGTTTGATCAATTTTCTTGTGAACAATTCATAGAAGTAGAAATACTGGCAAGAACAAAACCCTGATTTAGATGAACAAGTGTTCACCCTGAGAACTCTGGATGAAGCTTTTTCATATGACTCTTTAGATGATTTGATTGGTTAAAACTCTTCCCACATGGAGGACAGTGGAACGGTTTCTCTCCAGTGTGGATCTTCTCATGTCTATTCAGGTGAGATGACAGAGTGAATCTCTTGTCACAGTGTGAACACTTGTAAGGTTTTTCTCCAGTGTGGATTCTCTGGTGATATTTTAAATAACCGACTGTAGTAAAAGTCTTCCCACATTGAAAGCACACATGGTCTTTTACACCGGTGTGTGTTTTCTGGTGCTGTTTCAAACAGTCCTGCTTTGCAAAACTCTTTCCACAATCAGAACACACATATGGCTTCACATTTGTATGAACTTTCAGGTGTTGCTTCAGGGCTGATTCCAGAATATAATTTTTACCACACTGATCACAGTTAAATGGTCTTTCTCCAGTGTGAGAGAGCAGATGATCACGGAGATATTTTGACATAACAAAACTCTTTCCACACTGATCACATGTGTGCGGCTTCTCTCCGGTGTGGATTTTCATGTGGTTTTTAAGACTTTTTAAACATCTGAATCTCTTTCCACACAGATCACATGTGTACGGCATCTCTCCAGTGTGAACTCTCATGTGTCCACCGAGTGCTGCTTTTTGTGTGAAACTTTTTCCACACAGATCACATGTGTGTGGCTTCTCTCCAGTGTGCTTTCTCATGTGAATCGTAAGGGATTGTTTTTGTGTGAAACTATTTCCACACTGATCACAAGAGTACGGCTTCTCTCCAGTGTGCTTTCTCATGTGAATCGTAAGGGATTGTTTTTGTACAAAACTATTTCCACACAGATCACATGTGTGTGGCTTCTTTACAGCGTGAATTATGACATGTTTCTTAAGGATTGATTTACATGTGAAACTCTTTCCACACTGATCACATGTGTGGGGTTTCTCTCCAGTATGAATTCTTATGTGCGTCTTAAAGTAGTTTTTATCAGCAAAACGTTTTCCACACTTATCACATGTGTGCTTTACTCCAGAATGAATTCTTTTGTGTGTCTTAAAGTTGTTTTTATGTGCAAAACTCTTTCCGCACTGATCACATGTGTATGGTTTCTCTCCAGTATGAATTCTTATGTGCGTCTTAAAGTAGTTTTTATCAGCAAAACGTTTTCCACACTTATCACATGTGTAAGGCTTTACTCCAGAATGAATTCTTTTGTGTGTCTTAAAGTTGTTTTTATGTGCAAAACTCTTTCCACACTGATCACATGTGTATGGTTTCACTCCAGTATGAATTCTTATGTGCGTCTTAAAGTAGTTTATATCAGCAAAACTCTTTCCACACTGATCACATGTGTACGGTTTCTCTCCAGTGTGGATTCTCATGTGTTTCTCAAGGTGTCCTTTACGTGTGTAACTCTTTTCACACTGATCACACGTGTGCAGCTTCACATGACTGCACATGAAAATCTTTTTGTCTTCTGCTCTGTCAGTATTTTTCTGTGTGAACTTGTTTTCAGTCTGTGAAAGTATTTCCAGCTCTTGAGTTTCCTCCTTCACATGCATCAGGTCTACAATGAACACATGAAATCACCAAAAATTACATTCAAATGGAGACAAACATGCAAATACAGAAAAGTGAAGCAACAGATTCAAGTATCTACTTTCATACTATTGTTGATGTGCAAAAGGTTACTCCTGTTATTTTAATATCAAATCTGATTATTTATTATTTGACAGCTCAGATAACAACCACCAAAAATGAGACCTTAATGCATCTCAGAATCATTAATGAAGAATCAAGAATGAACACCAACCTATTAGTTCCTCAGTATCTTCATGTTTAATTCTGCAGACTTCTGGATCACTCATGATCTCACTCTCCTCTTTCACAAACTCCATCATTACTGATTTTAGTTGTTCGGTTTGTTTGGATGCAGATCTTTTCTTGTAGACTGATGGGAATATTCACAGCATTTATCAATGTGTTATTGTATGATTGTTTTAGCGCATACTTAACCCTTGTGCGACCTTTGGGACATTTTTGTCTTTGTTTTTTCAATAATTTTTGCTTTGTTAATGTCAACGGCACAATTTTTGCCAAAGGTGTGTATTTATGGGGGAATTTTGATATTTCATCTTCAGTTCCTATAATACATCTATAATATACTGTGTACAGTCGTGGCCAAAAGTATTGGCACTGACATAAATTTAGTGTTTTTTAAAGTTAGTTGCTTCAGTATTTGTAGATTATTTTTTCAAATGTTTCTATGGTATACTGGAAAACAATAAGTGTTTCATGAGTTTTAAAAGCTTTTATTGGCAAAAACATTCAATATATGCAAAGAGTCAATATTTACAGTGTTGTCCCTTGTTCTTCATAACCTCTGCAATTCACTCTGGCATGTTGGAAATCAGCGTCTGGGCCAAATCCTGACTGATGGCGATCTATTCTTGCCTTATTAGTGCTCGGAGTTGCCTGGCCACGGATCCAAAATGTCAATGTAATGATCTTCGAGACACCTCAGTATCACTCTTGCCTTGTGACATGGTGCTCCATCATTCTGAAAATGTATGCATCATCACCAAATTGCTCCTGGATTGTTGGGAGAAGTCAGTGCATTTTGATACCATTCTTTATTCATGGCAGTGTTTTTGTGCAGGATTGTGAGAGAGCCCACTCCCTGTGATGAAAAGCAACCCCACACATGGATGGTCTCAGGGTGCTTCACTGTTGGCACGATACAGGACTCATGGTAGCTTTCATCTTTTCTTCTCCGGACTATCGATTTTCCAGATGTCCCAAACAGTCAGAAGTGGGCTTCATTAGAGAAAATAACTTTGCACCAGTCTTCTGTTGTCCAATCCTTGTACTTCCTGCAGAATTTCAAAAATCTGTCCTTGATGTTTTTCCTAGAGAAAAGTGGCTTCATTGCTGCCCTTCTTGACACCAGGCCATTGCCCAGAAGTCTTCACCTCACTGTGCGTGCAGATGCACTCACACCAACCTGCTGCTAATATTGAGCAATCTCTGCACTGGTGGTGACACGATTCCGCAGCTGACTCCTCAGGAGGAGACAGTCCTGGCACCTGCTGGACACTCTGGGACATCCTGAAGCCTTCTTCACGGCAGTTGAACCTCTCTCCTTGAAGTTCTTGATTATCTGATAAACGGTTCTTTCAGGTGCAATATTCTTTGCAACAATTTCCTTGCTAAAAAGAACACAATGACTGGAAGCACTTCTTCCCTCCTTTTATATCAATCAGTCTGCACATACATACAAAGTGTAAATACAAATCTGTTATATACAGTGCAAGGAAATGTACAAACAAATCTATTTTTATTTTATAAAATTAATGATAAGAGTGATTTCACCTGACTAGTACTCGTTCACACTTTCCCAGGTGCTGCTGATACGATTAGTGAAAAAATGTTAGCTGGTCATTTTGTGCTAGGCCCAAGAAACTGTGAAATTTGGGTTTTTGTGATAGTTCATTTGTTTGGCCAATTAAGCTTTTTGCAATTATTTAAAATGCATCTGATCACTCTGCACAATAATCTAGAAACAATGTGAATCAACACCACAACAACTGAAGCAGAAAACTTTGCAAAACACAACATTTGTCACTGCCAATACTTTTGGCCACGGCTGTACACAAAATAGTTAACCCATTAAAATTGCAATATTTGATACCAGTGCCATTAAATCCCAAACGCATTAATTCTATGATATTATACTTTAATTCCAGAGCCCTGACTTCAAAATTTACATATTCCAATATTTTCCACCAGATGGCGCCATTTTCCACATGTTTAGCCTATGGAGGAAATACATGCTTTTTAACCATTTTCTGTTTGCTCTGTTATAGAGCACTGCAGTACAACTGAATACATGATGCAGATAAAATTGTGTGGGTGTGTTGGTATAGATGTCAGAGTGTGTTTTGTATGCGAGTATTGAGAAGTGTGTGTGTGTGTGTGTGTGTGTGTGTGTGTGTGTGTGATAGAGAAAGAAAAAAAAACAACAGTGGCATTATGAAAACACACTGGCATTTAAAAGGTTAAAATCCAGAGAATTAATTCATATTTGGTAGCTATGATCAGAACTGATGTTGGTTAAATAAAATGAACTCACTGAAAGTGGAAAAATAATATTAATATATAGGTGCTGGTCATATAATTAGAATATCATCAAAAAGTTGATTTATTTAAGTAATTCCATTCAAAAAGGAAACTTGGATAATGTATACATTCATTCCACACAGACTGATATATTTCAAGTGTTCATTCCTTTTAATTTTGATGATAATTGACAACTAATGAAAACCCCCAAATCAGTATCTCAGAAAATTAGAATATTGTGAAAAGGTTCAATATTGAAGACACCTGGTGCCACACTCTAATCAGCTAATTAACTCAAAACATCTGCAAAGGCCTTTAAATGGTCTCTCAGTCTAGTTCTGTAGGCTACACACTCATGGGGAAGACTGCTGACTTGACAGCCATCCAAAAGACGACCATTGACATCTTGCACAAGGAGGGCAAGACACAAAAGGTCATTGCTAAAGAGGCTGGCTGTTCACAGAGCTCTGTGTCCAAGCACATTAATAGAGAGGCGAAGGGAAGAAAAAGATGAGGTAGAAAAAAGTGTACAAGCAATAGGGATAACCGCACCCTGGAGAGGATTGTGAAACAAAACCCATTCAAAAATGTGGGGGAGATTCACAAAGCGTGGACTGCAGCTGGAGTCAGTGCTTCAAGAACCACCACGCACAGACGTATGCAAGACATGGGTTTCAGCTGTCGCATTCCTTGTGTCAAGCCACTCTTGAACAAGACACAGCGTCAGAAGCGTCTCGCCTGGGCTAAAGACAAAAAGGACTGGACTGCTGCTGAGTGGTCCAAAGTTATTTTCTCTGATGAAAGTACATTTTGCATTTCTTTTGGAAATCAAGGTCCCAGAGTTTGGAGGAAGAGAGGAGAGGCACAGAATCCACGTTGCTTGAAGTCCAGTGTAAAGTTTCCACAGTCAGTGATGGTTTGGGGTGCCATGTCATCTGCTGGTGTTGGTCCACTGTGTTTTCTGAGGTCCAAGGTCAACGGAGACGTCTACCAGGAAGTTTTAGAGCACTTCATGCTTCCTGCTGCTGACCAATTTTATGGAGATGCAGATTTCATTTTCCAACAGGACTTGGCACCTGCACACAGTGCCAAAGCTGCCAGTACCTGGTTTAAGGACCATGGTATCCCTGTTCTTAATTGGCTAGCAAACTAGCCTGACCTTAACCCTATAGAAAATATATGGGGTACTGTGAAGAGGAAGATGTGATACGCCAGACCCAACAATGCAGAAGAGCTGAAGGCCACTATCAGAGCAACCTGGGCTCTCATAACACCTGAGCAGTGCCACAGACTGATCGACTCCATGCCACACCGCACTGCTGCAGTAATTCAGGCAAAAGGAGCCCCAACTAAGTATTGAGTGCTGTACATGCTCATACTTTTCATGTTCATACTTTTCAGTTGGCCAACATTTCTAAAAATCCTTTTTTTGTATTGGTCTTAAGTAATATTCTAATTTTCGGAGATACTGAATTTGGGGTTTTCATTAGTTGTCAGTTTTAATCATCACAATTAAATAAAATAAACATTTGAAATATATCAGTCTGTGTGTAATGAATGAATATAATATCCAAAATTCACTTTTTGAATGGAATTACTGAAATAAATCAACTTTTTGATGATATTCTAATTATATGACCAGCACCTGTATATTGTAGATTTTGACACTGAATTTTGTCCTCCAATGCCCTCCGAGTAACTATTTTTGACGCACAAGGGTTAATATAATAAAAATATATTATAAATATAAAATATTATATTTATAGTATAAAATGCTCTTCATAACCAATCAGGAAAATCATCCATGCAGTTGCAGCAGAGCTTCCTGTTTAATGGTGGATTAATTTAGTTTGTGATCTTGTGTATCAGTATATCTAGTTTGTTCACAAACACGTTCTGAATCAAATAAACGACTGACTGCTTCAGTGAAGGATGTATTCGTTCAGTGGGTCAAACTAGGAATGCAAATAAAAAAACATCCTTAATTGACAATTGTTATTCATTGACAATACAAATTATAAACTGTTAGTGGAGTACAGATTGAAACTCAAAAATATACAATATGCATATTTTACTACAATCAAGCCTTATTTAAACAAAGTACGTATGTGGTGCGGGTCATAGAGAACTTTGTTTTTCCATCTCCACGATGAGATGAGTGTCATCCATTAGGTCTTGTTTTTCCAAATGTGAGGTAAGGTGTAGTTCTCACCACCAGTCTGTCACATGATGGGTCTCCCTAAATCCCCCCCACACAATATAACATGAAAAAAATCTTTAGATATTCTTCTGATCGCTTTTGTTATTTTTGCAACTCCTGGTAATAGTCTGTTTTGGTTTTCTTTGCTTTACCCTGGACTGAAAGTCATATAGTGACTGTGAAACAAGGTAGACTTTAATTAAATGCATTTATAGTGAAATTGTTACATTTTGGTATGTGTATACCAAAGTGCTGTACATAATGCAAATTAAACAATAAGAGGATACAGAGGAATAAAAGACTTAAGATATTACCCATAGAATCTACAATAAACATTCATGTAATAGCCAAGGAAAACAGATACGTCTTCAGGCATGATTTAAAAACAGGAAGGGAAGGGGCAGACCTAACGTTGAGGTATACTGTTCCATAATCTATGGCCAGCAACAGAATAAGCACAATCCCCTTTAAACTTTAGGCAAGAGAGAGGTATTTGCAGGAGAAATTTGTCCGAGGATCTGAAGATTCTAGGGGATTGTTGATAGCTCAGAAGTTCTGACAGATAAGAAGCAGCCACACCATTTAAAGCTTTAAAAACAAATAATCTTATTCAACAGCGTCAACAGACAGTCTGCAAAACTAGGTAACGTTATCTTAGAGATGAATCCAGCAAACCTCCGGCTCCCTGCACAACACCGACTCCTACACAAACTCAGAGTAAGCCACAAATAAACATTTATCTACTGAATCCCATCTGGCCAAGCGGGACCGTGATCATGGTCAAGCGAAACCTAGAGTGAACATCGGCAGGGCGTTTGATTCCTGGAGGGACCTTCGGTCAAAACTAACCCTGGATTGCGTTCTTATTGAACAGGTAAACTTGCATAACTGCAAAGCTTGTGATATATAGTGCTATAAGGATTGATCAGTGTCATTTTAGCTAACTTGATCTTGCCTGCTAACGCTGACTAAATACAAGATACCTTGCTTCATAACTTTCAAATAAATTTCAACGATCTTCTCTTTATACTAAAAGTCAGGTTAATCTGTAATTATTCAGCAAGTTAATCTACAATAACACATGAAATAGATGCTAGACAATGTTCAAGATAATGCAAAAAGCTCAATTTATTAGTGCAACGTAACTTGGTTAAACAGAAAATATATTCAATCTATTATTATAAAACAATAGCACAGAGATATAAATATATCACATCAATACTGAATTGTGTCAACATGTTTATAATGTACAGTTTATTTTATATACAGCTACTGTCATCATCCACTAAATTTAGCTAACAGCTATTGATAGCTAGCTAGCCAGCTTTAACGCCAACATAGGCTATCGTATAAATGTAGTCAATGTTATCATCCAAAGAACACGGATTACTCCAAACTACAGTCTCGCATAGTCAGACCTATATCCACATTTTGTTTTATCCCTGTTCCAGCACTGGAGAGTCAAATATAATATACAATCTCAACGTCTGTAGTAAAACAATCATAACTGTGTCATTTTACTTATGTTACCTCATCTGTCAGCATGATGTTGGTGAATCATGTTCAGTCTCTATGGAGTGCGCATTAATAACAAGGCTTTCTGAATCTTACATACTGCACCTTTAAAGGGGACCTATTATGCAAAATTGACTTTTACATGTTGTTTGTACATATATGAGAGTCGGCAGTGTGCGTACACAACCACGCTACAATGTTAAAAGTGCACCCTCTCCTCGTTCTTATATTTCTATTAATCAAAAACAGTGTCAAAATGAACAGTTTTAATTTCGGCTCTAAAGTGACGTCACGTTACAGCAGGCCACGCCCACTCCTTTCACTGTAGCAGCAACGGGAAATAAGAATTATATTTGCAGTGGCCTCCCAATCACCGCTATAGAATTTTACTCTGCTATTAGGGTTGCACAAATAATAATAAATAAGAGTTTCAATTTCAGCTGCTGCAACTCAGTAATCATGAAGCGTGTCGAATTACAGTACATTTAGATCTGCTCCATTGCATCAAAATATTCTATTTGCAACATATTTCCTGTCCATTGTGTGTATTCATGCAACAGCAAATCAGGAGTTTAAAGTCCAGCTTGTTCTGGACTTGTAGCTCACATATTGAATATGGCAAGAATTTGCCTCACAAAAAATATGTATTTTAATTTAAAAATGTACAGTTGTTAACTATTTACAACTGATTCATTTATTATATTTTTCTAAATTAATAAATCGCCATTAGAATAACAAGATAATTCGTCAACAATTATGATTTTTGTCATAATCGTGCGGTCGTTCCTGCTATAGTTTACTGCTGCATTCAAAACCTGAAAATATGATCCATATTCAGTATTAACGGAATATGTGACATAATAATAAAAGTGCATCTATGACACAACATTCCCACATAAAAAGATCAATATTGAACATGTATTGTGATCTGGGATATATTACTCTCAGTAATCTATCTTCTTATCGAATCCCGATTATGTTCAATAAACAAATGTACAAACCTGTTATGAAACTCAGATGATCAATGAAGAACGTCAGTCCAGGATCGTGTCAAATGTTGAAGATGAAATCCAGATAAATCAGTAATCCATGAAAGAAGAACGAAGCCCTGTTGACAAAATGGAAAACATGATCCACTCTGAGATTTGAGGGAAAACCCCTCCTTTTCTTTTCTTTTTCTTCCCGCCGAATCCGAGAGGAGAGAACGCGCCTCTTAAAGCGACAGTACACTGTGTTGATCAATCCATCCTTAACATGAAATCTGTTGCAACTTTTCTGTGTAAAATACGTCATTTTATCCCATCTTAATATGCGGATATAAATAGCTGCTGTGATAAAGTTATTCCCACACTCAAACACACATGATGCTTCTCATCAGTGTGTATTTTCTGGTGCACTTTCAAACTGTCCAGCCGTGTAAAACACTTTCCACAGAACACACAAAGGGTTTCTCCTTCCAGATGTTTCCTCAAGACTCATATCACATTAAAATGTCTCAGTTTTATTGGCTTTTCTCCAGGGTGACAGTGTAGATGATTTATCAGTCTGTGTGGGGTTCCTCTGATTTTATTCTAAACGATTATGTTTGGGAAAAACACTGTATTATAATTACTTTATACAAAAAAAACAAAACAAAAAAAAAACCTTTTAAGATTGATCAAACCAGTATAACTATATTTTCGGTAGTTTTTTTATGTAAGGGAAAAAAAAATAGAATAAAAAAAATACAGATGAATCAAATGCACAAATAAATACTGCGATTAGATTTATACCTCCTAGAAATCAAAATTGGTGAAGCTGTATTTTACCTCAGTCCATGCACAAATGAAATGTTCTATGGCAATTTACAGGTGATCAACATTACCATGATGAATTAGGTGAAAACAGTGAACTATTGACATGAAATAAAGAGGCTTTTCAGCCTGATGGGCCTTTTATTTCTGTTAGTCTATTGACACTAATGAAACACGACTTTTAGAATAATTAGAAGAGATCTGACTGTATTCTGTGGAAATTAAATGTAAAATATATATATATATATATATATATATATGCATGCAAAATGGCCAAACTATTTTCAAATAAAGAGTTTATGAAACAAGTCACATCAACTCTTTAGAAACACATAAGAGGTATAAAGTCAACAGGACGCTTGTATTCATTTCTTATCGTGAATGAAAAAATAAAACGTATGTGAACAGCGACACCTGCTGGTGATGAGCAGACAGTGACTGAAACATCATTAAGACTTTTATTTATCTCCACATGAAACAAATTTAACAGGCGTTTATATCAAACCGAGCGTTTATATCAAAAAGAGGTAATATTTACCTCTTAGCATAATGTGACAGCCATATACTCCTGTGAACAATTTTTTGATTGCAGCGTCATCTTTACTGACATTTTGAATTTTATTTCTTCTCATATTGCATCCAAAAGTACTAAGAGTTTAATGTGAAACATTTTAATTAGTCTACCTTTGAGTCTAAAAGACATAATACAAACATTACACAATGTTTTAACAAATTAACTGCATTGAAAAAGATCTGAAGAAATTTTTACCACACTGATCACTGTTAAAATGGTCTTTCTCCGGTGTGAGAGAGCAGATGATCATAGAGATAATTTGACAGAACAAATCTCTTTCCACACTGATTACATGTGAACAGGGCTGGACTGGTAATCTGTCATACCGGGCATTTTCCTGGTGGGCCGACGCACTTTGGGGCTGATCAGGGGTGGACTGGCCATCGGAAGAACCGAGCGGGCCGGTGGGTCGGACACGAAAATGGACCGAAAGGGCCGCGATAAGCAAAAATTAGCCGCCGCGTTATGCAGAACGAACCACAAATCGGTAATTTAAATAATTGGTAATTAGAATACAGTTACATTCAAAAAGTATTTTGACTACTGAAGAGATTACTTTTCATTTAATATTTATTTCTTTCAGATGGAAAACATTTATACACGTGTTGGGATGTTCAAGGGAAGGAGGGCCCAGGACAAAGGTTCTCTCCTTCAAGGTCAGACCTTTATACTCTCACAAACATGGGCTCCACGTCCACACAGTAAATTAGTTTCACAATTAAGCTTTACAACACAAAGGCTTCAGGACCACAGTAAACAAGTTTTAGAAAGTCAGTACAACAGTCGTCTAAGTTCTGGCTTGCTCTCTCTCTCTCCCATCTGGTGGTGGCGTGGCCGTTTATTTGATGCTCTCCCAATGCACACTGGAATTAGAGACAGGTGTTCGACATAATTTAGCTCAGGTTTAAGTGCCCTTACCACCTTTTCTCTCTCTGGACGGGTGCTTGACCACGACCCCGCTGCCACATATCCCCACCACCATCCGGCCGGCCGGCCAGCTGGCCGGCCGGCCTGCCTGCCTACCCCCAGTCGAAGTTGGCGACTGCCATTTGTGCCCTCTCGTCTGTGCACCACCTTGAATATAAAAGTTAAGAGAGCCAGATTGGTATCCTTCATGCGGTGGAGCCATTGGAGTGGGGCGTGATCCGAGCAGAGGGTGAATGCCCGCCCCAGCAGGTAGTACCGGAGAGTGAAGACCGCCGAACTGATGGCTAGACAATCCTTTTCAAGGTGATGTATTTTGTCTCCCTCAAGGAGAACTTAGGGCTGATGTACAGCACCAGGCACTCCTCCCCCTCCACCACCTGCGAGATCACAACCCCCAGTCCTCTGTCTGAAGCGTCCATCTGTAATGGGAAAGCTGCTCCAGTACCACCTGGTAAATTACTACCACAACGTTGCCATTTCCAGCACGCATCTCAGAACCGTTGGGAGAAGGCAAACGGGATGTCTGTCTTCCCCAGCTTCAGGGACCAGAAGAGCTGGCAATACTGCTCCGGACTACAACCCACCCACTGCAGGATAGCCTTCTTCAGGTCGTCAAAGGCCAGGAGGTTAGCCGCTGGCAATTGTTGGGCAGCAAGCTGGGCTTCCCGGACAACAATGGAAGGAACCTGGCTGCCCACTGGTCATACAGCCAGCCCCAGATCTCTGCCGAGCACTCAAACAAGGCTTTCGCATTGTCTTCGGCATCCATTTTCAAGAGCGTGGGTAGGGGCAGGGGTTGTCCGGGGTCACGGCTCCGGATCGCATGCCGGTTCTCTGCCTGAGCTTGCAGGATTTAAAAGAACCGACAATCCTGGTCTTGGTGAAGCTCAAGCAGGTATTGATGGTGGGACTGATGTAGGCTGTCCCACTGATATAGGACTCCATGGGGCGTACTTCGATTTCCCGGGTTTTGGCACCAGTGTAGGGATGTTCAAGGGAAGGAGGGGCCAGGATACAGGTTCTCTCATTCAAGGTCAGACATTTATTCTCTCACAAACTCCATGGCTACACAGTAAATTAGTTCTGGCTTGCGCTCTCTCCCATCTGGTGGTGGCTTGGTTGTTTTTATGCTGCTCTCCCCATGCTCACTGGAATTACAGACATAATTTAGATCAGGTGTAAGAATATTGGTAAAGCACTTTCTTAAGAAGTGTTGCATTCATACGAGCAGGCAGAGACGTTTGAAGTAAGTTTGGAGCAAAGAAATAGAAATAAACCTTGTGTAAATTGTCAGCTTTATGCAAAGCTAAAATGCTATTTCTAGCCATTTTACATGCACGGTCATATTTTCTTTAATCAAGAAAATAGTTATCATAATTTCTTAAAAATATGAATTTTATTAATCTTGTATTAGAAACACTGCATAAGCTATTTAATTTTTTCAGAGAATGTATTTTTAACATGTCTAGCCTTAGCCTTACTGTACTGGCAGAGTTTTATAATCTACCAAATTTGCTGAAGTAGTAATCCAAAGTATTGAGAATACGTTACTGACCTTGAGTAATCCAACGGAATACATAACAAATTCAATTTTACAGCATGTATTCTGTAATGGACTACATTTCAAAAGTAACCCTCCCAACCCTGCCTGTACATATGAAACTCTTTCCACACGTAATGTAGGTGAAAGTCTTTTTGGCTTCTGCTCTGTCAGTATTTTTCTGTGTGAAATTGTTTCCAGCTCTTGACTTTCCTACTAGTCTACAATGAACATATGAAATCATCAAAAATTAAACAAGACAAATGTGCTGTAACGGGTAAAGGATGGGCAAGGAGTCGGCTGGAACTAGCTGAACAATTGACAAACTTTTAATGCATAAATTAACTTAAATACACAGTGTGGCCGCATGCATTTCTCTTCCTCCCCTTTCTCTCTCTCCCTCTACCACTGATCAGCTAACTCAGCAGACGTGCACCCTCAAGGCCCGGTCACGCCCTCGTCACACTCATCCCCCACCCGATTCAGGCTGGGGTGATATCTGGACTGACCTACTCTACCTGGAGAGAGATGAGGGGAGGGAGAGGGAAATGGCAAGCAGGAGACACAGAAAAACTTGCTCTCCGGTCCCAGGACATGCTGTCACCTGATCCGCCACCACTCCTTCACCCTCTGGCGGATGACAGCCACACCTCCCCGGGCAGACAACAGCAAGTCCTCTGAGCCCTGGCAAATGGAACGGCTCCTCCCCTTCCTGGAGGCTGGTAGCAACTCCTCTGTCCCCCAGCAGATGGCCACGGCTCCTACACTGGCCTCCCATTCACCGATATGGAAGTTTACTTACTCTTTACTAATAAAAAAAAAAATCAAATCAAGCTTTCAAATTTTAGCTGCTGCAATTCAGTAATCATTAAACTGTTGTGGCATGGTGAGCAATAGACAGACTCAGTGGGTGTGGTGTCACGCCTCAGAAAGGTATTTATTGGAAATAACAAAAATAACAAGTCCATAAAGGGAATAATAAAAGTGTCCAAGTGGAAGTGTTCATAACAAAATGGAGAATCTGGCAACCACGTGGTGAAATAGGGCTCTGTGAAGGGTGGGTAGTGTCTTTGGAATGGCCCAGGCATGAGCTGGGTCCGTCGGCCACACACGCTCCTCTCCAGGGTCCAGGGCACGAGGGGTGGTGGTGTCCTTGGTGGCCTGACTTCCTAGGCCCGCGGGTGAAAGGGAAAGGCGGCCCGTACTCTAGCTGTCAGCCGTGACGTGTGCAGTTCTCCCCGGCGACTCATCTAAGGTGCATCATCTTGTCTGAACACTCCCAGCTCTGGTCCTGGCTGTGCAAGGATGCCAGTGTGCACACATGGAGATTTGAAGCCGGCTCCCTGAGAAGTGGTGCGTTTTGCATTTTAAATACATCGGCGATTAAGCATTATTCAAATTAGGTGTGCTTCATTCACTGCTGTCAGAATGAGGCATATTAATTATGCACCGCTTCTCGCTCTCTTGCCCAACTCCCATCATGAGTCTGGCTGAAGGGCAGCCCTAAGACGTGAGGCGACAATGATGACCTGGATGGGTAGATCTTTCCGCCCCACTGTCAAGTTACAGCACTCCATTTAGATCAGTAAATGGGTTCTATCGATTTGTTTTTAACAAAAATTTGCTTCAGAATATATTAACTGATCAACTGGAGTCATGTTGATTACTTGTATGCTGCTTAAATATGCCTTTTGGACCATCAAACAGCCAGCAGCCTGATGGAACCCATTTACATGCATTGGATGGACAACTGAGCTGAAATCTGCTTATCAAAAAAATCTTCATTTAATTTCTGCTGAAGTCATACACACATGGGATGGCTTAAAGATTTAACAATGCTGCCATGCTTCTTTAAAATTAATATTGTGAAATGATGACAGTGTTTAATACAAAGTCACGTGACCTCAGTATTTGCATGGACTCCATCTCAGGACTCCAGACAAAAAGAAAATCACTTAACAGCCATTGGCTCCTAAATGAAAACATGAAGGCGCCAAATTGCTGTATTTAGTCACCAAATCACAGAATTGCTCAATTTAGATTGGGTTTCAGAAACAAGATAGAAAGGGGGCCTGGGTAGCTCAGCAAGTAAAGACGCCGACTACCGCACCTGGAGTCGCAAGTTCGAATCCAGGGCGTGCTGAGTGATACCAGTCATGCTTCCACTTGGCCCGGTTGCTAGGGGGGAAAGAGTAAAGTTGGGTTAACCTTCTCATGGTCACTATAATGTGGTTCTCGCTCTCTGTGGGGCACATGGTGAGATGTGGGTGGATACTATAGTTAATATAGTTTATAACTATAGTTTTGGCAAGTCGTTTAGGACATCTACTTTGTGCATGACATGAGTAATTTCTCCAACAATTGGTTACAGACAGATTGTTTCACTTTTAAATTGACTATATCACAATTCCAGTGGTCAAAATTTACATACACCAAGTTAATTGGGCCTTTAAGCAGCTTGAAAAATTCCAGAAAATTGTGTTAAGCCTTTAGACAATTAGCTTCTGATAGGAGCTGTACTGAATTGGAGATGTATCTGTTGATGTTTTTAAGGCCTACCTTCAAACACAGTGCCTCTTTGCTTGACATCATGTGAAAATCAAAAGCAATCAGCAATTTTATTGTGGACCTCCACAAGTCTGGTTCATCCTTGGGAACAATTTCCAAATGCCTGAAGGCACCGCGTTCATCTGTACAAACAATAGTACGCAAGTATAAACACCATGTGACCACACGGTCATCATACCGCTCAGGAAGGAGACACATTCTGTCTCCTAGAGATGAACGTAGTTTGGTGTGAAAAGTGCAAATCAATCCCAGAACAACAGCAAAGGACCTTATGAAGATGCTGGAGGAAACAGGTAGGCAAGTATCTAGATCCACAGTAAAACAAGTCCTATATCGATATAACCTAAAAAGTTGCTCAGCAAGGAAGAAGCCGCTGCTCCAAAACCACCATAAAAAAGCCAGACTACAGTTTGCAAGTGCACATGGGGACAAAGATCTTACTTTTTGGAGAAATGTCCTCTGGTCTAATGAAACAAATATTGAACTGTTTGGTCATAATGACCATTGTCATGTTTGGAGGAAAAATGGTGAGGATTGCAAGCCGAAGAACACCATCCCAACCGTTAAGCATGGGGGTGAAAAATCATGTTGTGGGGGTGCTTTGCTGCAGGAGGGACTGGTGCACTTCACTAAATAGATGGCATCATGAGGAAGGAACATTATGTGGATATATTGAAGCAATAACTCAAGACATCAGCTACGAAGTTAAACTCGGGTCGAAAATGGGTCTTCCAAATGGACAATGACCCCAAGCATACCTCCAAACTTGTGTGTCCCAAAATGGCTTAAGGACTACAGAAAGAAATAAAAGCTGAAATAATTATCTTTACTATTATTCTGACATTTCACATTCTTAAAATAAAGTAGTGATCTGAACTGACCAAAGACAGGGAATGTTTTCCACAAATACATTTAAATGTATTTGGTTAAGGTGTATGTCTTCAACTGTATAAAATACCATGGTTAAACTATGGTTTCTGTAGTAAAACCATGTTTAAGTGTCATAACAGCTAACCATGGTTTCATACAGTAACCAAAGTTAAACTATGGTATTTTTAGTCAAACCAGTGGAACCACAAAACTGTGATTTTTATTACCTTAGTTTTCATTATCCTGTATTATTATTAATATAGTGGTTTCACTACAAATACCATAGTTTAATAGTTGAAGAGGGAGCACAAAACTAATTGATTTACTTATTTTTAAACAATTAATATTTGATCAAACTACACAATGATAACTCCAAGACATTATAGATATTACAGTTTTATTTTCTGTTAATGCAGGATTTTTTTGTAAAGCTGCTTTGAAATGATGGGTGTTGTGAAAGGCAATAAAACAATCTCTATTTATAGTGATACAAAAAAAAAATTAATCCATGAAATCGATGATAAGCTTTTGAGTAAAAGCTTTTAGTAATAAACAAAAGAGATTTCTGTGAATAAGATGACATAATATCTGGCATGGATGACAAGGAAAGACAATAAAATGACTAGTTGGTAGCATAGTCTCTAACTTTAATGAAAATATTAAAATGGTCCATTCTGACACAGGGGATACCCATGAACCCCCCCCCCCCCCCCTACAGTACCATTCCTCAGTTACAAGGGCTTAAGCGCCCCCATATTTGGGTATTTGTAAGTAAATAAATATTAAATATATATAATTTTAAATGTAAAAAATATTCAAGCAAATACTGGACATTATGCTTCAAAATTAACAGATTGATCTTTTAATATTCATATCCAACTACACTCGATTGCTAAACTATCATATATGGTCATATTTTGGTAGAAGATCCCTCAGACCCCTCTGCTTTGACTGTCTCTGGGCTCAAAATGCAGTTTAGTAGAGACTATTTAGGATTTAATTCATTTATTTTCTTCTGCCAACATGGATATTCCCAAAAAAAAATTGCAATATGCAAATATGAATATATATAGTGATAAATATCAAACAATATGAAAAAGAATATTGTGATAATATTTTTGGCCATATTGCCCAGCCCTGATTGCACCAGTGTGATTTGGCTGTTTACAGTAGACATGAGATTTATGTATTGCAGATCAAAATTTACTCGAAATATTTGTATGTATTTGTAAATGTATATTTTGCATAAATAAAATGTACTACACTTGCTGTGTGTTTGATGCATTATTACATATATAGGCTGATTTATTCATGGAAGTATTTGCAGTTTTACCAAACTGAAATCAACATAGTTTCAACATATCTAGGCTAATCATGTGGATCGATTGATGTGTTTTCAATGGTTGAAAGGACGTCGAGAGGACGTTGATGGTAACGAACGTCCCTTAAACGTCCCCGAATGTTGTTTTGACGTCTAAAGGACCCTATACGAAGACGTTCTGGGACCTGTTTTGTTATAGTTTACTGCCACAGTCCCGACGTGAAAATAGGATCCATATTCACAACATGTGACATAACAACAATGCTAAAACTGCATCGATGATACAACATTCCTACATATAAAGAAAACAATCTGAAACATGTATTGTGCTCTGTGATATGTGACTATTTTCAGTAGTCTATCTTCTTATAAAAGCGGGATCGAATCCCGATTACGTTAAATAACCGAATTTACGAACCTGTTATGAAAGTCACTGAGATGATCAATGAAGAACGTCAAGATGAAATCCAGATAAACCCGTAATCCAAATAAGAAGAACGGAGTCCTGTTGACAACGGGAAAGTCATGATCCACTAGTGATGTGACGTTCACCTCCGAGGATTAGAAGCTCGTATGAAAAGAAGAAACATCTCACAATGATGCTCTGTACCGGAGCTTGATTCGTTTCGCCATAACCACGTGCTCTGTGCCGTCTGAAGCTTTGTTTCCGCACACAACCACGTGACTGCTTCGATTTCCGATTCATCATTTTCAGGAGGTGTCAACAAATAAAATTCGTTTAATAATATCAAGAATTATAATAATATCAATTGTAATATTATTAACAATCATACGATTTGATAAGAATAATAAAAAAATAATAATTACAAAGGAAGAGGTGAAAAAGGCTAAAGCTGTAAGCCTCACATCAGACATGAGGACATCTTTACATATGGATGCATATCTGGCGGTGATGATAGCTTTGATGGAGGAGTGGGGCATTCAGAACAAAGTGTAAGGTCTTGAAACTAATGCCAATATGTGCCAGCATCCTGAAGCGCACCACACAAACTGCATAGCACATGCCCTAATCTTGGTTGTGAATAAGGTCATAGAAAAAACAACAGGACTTGAGGATATTAGAGTAAAGGCTCAAAAAATTGTGGCTAATTTAAAGTTCAGCACAACAGCAAGAGAAAGGCTATAGCTGTTACAAAATCAGAGTTAATTCCAGAGGTGGATACTCGTTGGAACAGTATGTCTGCCATGATAGAGCGCCTCTTTGCTCAGAGGGAGCCATTAGGTGCTGCTTTGGTTACTCTGAAGACAAACCTCACACCTTTGATTTCAGAAGAGTACCTGACAGTACATGAAGGACTTGGTGTTCTGAGCCATTTCAATGAGGCTTCCATTGAATTGTCAGAGGAGAAGGGAGTGTCAGGGTCAAAGGTGATTCCTCTTATATGAATGCTGTGGCATGCAATCACCTCAGAGCTTACAGGGTGATGATAAAAGGGCTTTTTTGTCAATAACAATTTTTATTGATTCCAAAGTCAAATAAAAACTAACAGCACATGAATACACTGGCTCAACAGCAAGGACCTCCTGTTCGATAAAGAGCCAGGGAGGGGCACTCTCAGGTGGAAAAGACTAATGTGCCAAATGTCTGAGTCCAAAAGCATAACAATAAAACAAAATCTTGGGGAGATCTAACCCAACTTTGTCAGTTGGCCCTTTTAAAATCAAATTGTTAAAAATAAAAGAGGGGATCTTCATCAAGGAGAGACTGTAGTAGGTAGTTGAATTTTGGAATACAATAATTTTTTATAACATTAGTCATTGATAAATGTTCTGAAGCCCACCTGCCCACATCACTCGAAAACCTTTTTATTTAGGGGTCAAAATTAACTCTAACTAAATAAGACAAATTTGCTGGTGATAAAATACCAAAATACTTAATGCCCTGTTTGGGCCACTGGAAGGTGCTAGGCTGAAAAGCTGTTACTGGGCAATATGCTGTCCGAGCCAAAGCTTCGGATTTAGACCAATTGAATCTGTAACCTGAGAACTTAGAAAAGGAATTAATAATTTTGTGGAGGCAAGGCATCGATCTAGCAGGGTCGGAGACAAATAATAAAATATCATCGCCACCACTGGAAAATTATCTTCCATTCTTATCGCAGCTGCTAATGGTTCCAGATCAAACATAAACTTTGTTAGTATTTGGTAGCATTGCCTTTAAATTGTTTAACTTGTGTCAAATGTTTTGGGGATTCTTCCACAAGCTTCTCACAATAAGTTGCTCAAATTTTGTCCCATTCCTCCAGACAGAACTGGTGTAACTGAGTCAGGTTTGTAGACCTCATTGCTCGCACACGCTTTTTCAGTTCTGCCCACAAATTTTCTATCAGATTGAGGTCAGGACTTTGTGATGCCGCTCCAATACCTTGACTTTGTTGTGCTTAAGCCATTTTGCCACAACTTTGCATGTATGCTTGGGATCATTGTCCATTTGGAAGACCCATTTTTGACCAAGCTTTAACTTCCTGTCTGATGTCTTGAGATGTGGCTTCAATATATACACATAATTTTCCTACCTCATGATTTCATCTATTTTGTGAAGTGCACCAGTCCCTCCTGCAGCAAAGCACCCCCACAACATGATGCTGCACCCCCATACTTCACGGTTGGGATGGTGTTCTTCTGCTTGCAAGCCTCACCCTTTTTCCTCTAATCGTATCAATGCTCATTATGGCCAAAAAGCTAAATTTTTGTTTCATCACACCAGAGGACATTTCTCCACAAAGTAAGATCTTTGTCTCAAAGTGCACTTGCAATCTGTAGTCTGGCTTTTTTATGGTGGTTTTGGAGCAGCGGCTTCTTCCTTGCTGAGCAGCCTTTCAGGTTATGTCGATATAGGACTTGTTTTACTGTGGCTATAGATACTCGCCTACCTGTTTCCTCCAGCATCTTCACAAGGTCCTTTGCTGTTGTTCTGGGGTTGATTTGCAATTTTTGCACTAAACTACTTTCATCTCTAGGAGACAGAATGCGTCTCCATCCTGAGCGGTATGATGGCTGCGTGGTCACATGGTGTTTATACTTGAGTACTATTGTTAGTACAGATGAACGTGGTACCTTCAGGTGTTTGGAAATTGTTCCCAAGGATGAACCAGATTTGTGTTCCCCATACTGTTAATAACTCAAATACAAAACATTTAAATTATGAATATTTACCTCTTAAAACAAAGTGACAGCCATTAGTCGAGTGAACAATTTTGTGACGGCAGCATTTTCTTTGCTAACATTTGGAATATTATTTCTTCTCACATGCAAATGCAACATCCAAAGGTACTAAAACTGTTTTTAATGTGGAACATTTTGATTGGTATACCTTTAAGTTGACACATTATAGACATAATACAAACAATAGACCATGTTTTAACAAACATATTGACTAACTATATTGAACAAGTGTTCACCCTGAGAACTGTGGATGAAGCTTTTTCATATGCCTCTGTAGATGACTTGATTGGTTGAAACTCTTCCCACATGGAGGACAGTGGTACGGTTTCTCTCCAGTGTGGATCCTCTCATGTCTATTCAGGTGAGATGACAGAGTGAATCTCTTGTCACAGTTTGAACACTTGTAAGGTTTTTCTCCAGTGTGGATTCTCTGGTGCACCTTCAAACTGCCAGCTGTGATAAAAGTCTTTTCACACTGAAAGCACACATGGTCTTTCACACCGGTGTGTGTTTTCTGGTGCTTTTTTAAATGGTCCACTCTTGCAAAACTCTTTCCACAATCAGAACACAAATATGGCTTTTCCTTTGTATGAACTTTCAGGTGTTTCTTCAGGGCTGATTCCAGAATAAAATTTTTGCCACACTGATCACAGTTAAATGGTCTTTCTCCAGTGTGAGAGAGCAGATGATCACGAAGACATTTTGACCATGTGAAACTCTTTCCACACTGATCACATGTGTGCAGCTTCTCTCCAGTGTGTACTCTCATGTGTCCATCGAGTACTACTTTTTGTGCAAAACTCTTTCCACACAGATCACATCCGTACGGCTTCTCTCCAGTGTGAACTCTCATGTGTCCATCGAGTGCTCCTTTTTGCAGAAAACTCTTTCCACACAGATCACATGTGTGCTGCTTCTTTTCAGTGTGAATTATTTTGTGTTTCTTAAGGACTGCTTTACATGTGAAACTCTTTCCACACTTATCACATGTGTACGGTTTCTCTCCAGTATGAAATATTATGTGCGTCTTAAAGTTATTTTTATATGCAAAACTCTTTCCACACTGATCACAAGTGTAAGGCTTTACTCCAGTGTGGATTTTCATGTGTTCCTTAAGGTGTCTTTTATATCTGAATCTCTTTCCACACTGCTCACATGTGTATGGTTTCTCTCCAGTGTGGATTCTCATGTGTTCTTTAAGGTGTCCTGTACGTATAAAACTCTTTCCACACTGACTGCAGGTGAAAGACTTTTTGTCTTCTGCTCTGTCAGTATTTTTCTGTGTGAACTTGTTTTCAGTCTGATTAAGTATTTCCAGCTCTTGACTTTCCTCCTTCACATCCATCAGGTCTAAAATAAACATATGAAATCACCAAAAATTATATTTAAATGGAGACAAATGTGCAAAAACAGAAAGGTTAAGCAAAATATTCATGTATCTACTTTCATACTATTGTTGATGTGCAAAAGGTTACTCCTGACAGCTCAGATAACAACCACCCAATATGAGACCTTAATGTATCTCAGAATCATTAATGAAGAATCAAGAATGAACACCAACCTATTAGTTCCTCAGTATCTTCATGTTTAATTCTGCAGACTTCTGGATCACTCATGATCTCACTCTCCTCTTTCACAAACTCCATCATTACTGATTTTAGTTGTTCGGTTTGTTTGGATGCAGATCTTTTCTTGTAGACTGATGGGAAAATTCACAGCATTTATCTGTTTATTATTGTATGATTGTTTTTATCGCATACTTAACCCTTGTGCGAACTTCGGGACATTTTTGTCTTTTTAATTTTTTCTATAATTTTGGCTGTTAATGTCAACGGCATAAATTTTGCCAAAGGTGTGTATTTTGGGAGGAATTTTGATATTTCAACCTCAGTTCCTATAATACACCTATAATAAACTTTGAACACAAAATAGTCACACTCAGGACCTTCACGAAAAAAATTTCCCCATTGAAATCCATTAAACAACATTTGATCCCAATGCCATTAAATCATGAATTCATGATATTGTGCTTTCTTTCCAGAGCCCCGAGATCAAAATGTAAATTTTCTATATTTTCCACCAGACAGTGCCATTTTTCTCATGTTTAGCCTATAAAGCAAATACATGCTCCATTGATATTATAGACACTGCAGGCCAATTGAATAAATGATGCAGCTAAAATTGTGCAGGTGTGTTGGTATGGATATCAGAGTGTGTTTTGCATGTGGGTATGTGAAAAACAACAGTGGCATTATATAAACAAACTGGCATTTAAAGGTGTAACAATGCTGACGATGGTAATGACAAAGACAATGATGATGTGATGAACCCAAGTGCAGTTTATTATAAATTGTGATAACCAGAAACCCTAACTATAAACGTGAACAAAACAAAACATAAACAAGAACGACCTGAATAGACTTCTCTCAGTTTAATCAGATCTTCACAATACAAACTTCACAATAACATAAAAACACTCAATAAGACACGGCAGTCACTGGTCACTCGTGTCATTCTCTCTCTCCCATCTGGCAGTGGCGTGGCCTTTACATGGCACTCTCCACATGCTCACTGGAATTAGAGACAGGTGTTAGACATAATTTAGCTCAGGTGCAAGCGCCCTTACCACTTTCTTTCCAGATGGGCGCGCGACCACGCCCCCTCTGCCACATATCCCCACTGACGACTCAGGCCGGGGGCCCGTCCGGCCTGCCTACCCCCCACCCATTTCTGGAAAGGAAGTCGGTGACAGCCATCTGCTCCCCCGGTTTCCCCTTACCCAAGTGGAACCCCAGATACCGTAACTTCACCCACCCAATCACTCACTTCTTGGGGTTTGCTGTGAACCCTGCGGCCGCAGCGATCTCAGGACCACCCTCAGATGCTGCATGTGCCGCTGCCAATCATTACTGTAAATGATGATGTCATCTAAAAAGGCTTAAGCAGTATGCGGTCTGAGGATTCTGTCCATGAGACGCTGAAACATAGCCAGGGCCCCAAACAATCCAAATGATAGCATCACAAATTGGTGCAATCCAAACGGCGTGAAGAAGGCTGTTTTTCACAGGAAATTGGTGTCAAGGGGATCTGCCAATAACCCTATGTCAAATCCAATGTCGAATAAAATCGAGCAGTACCAAACCGATCGAGCAACATGTTCACGCAGGGCATTGGGTACGCATCAAATTTAGACTTTTCTATAATCTACACAGAGCTGTACAGACCTGTCACTCTTAGAAACTAGAACAACTGGGTTGGACCAATCGCTGTGGGATTCCTTGATTACACCCATATCAAGCATCGCATCTAATTCTTCCCAAACTATTTTTTTTTGTGTTTGGGTAAGCGATAGAGTCGGCTATGTACCACCACTCCTGGTTCGGTCTCGATGTGTTGCTAGATGTGGTTCGTACAACCCGGTAGAGGGGAGAACAGGTCTGCAAATTCTTGTTGCAACTTGGCAACCCCTGCAAGCTGATACGGTGAGAGGTGGTCTCCGCAAGTGACTGGAGTGTTATGTTTAGGTTTTGTATTCACCTCCAGCCTGAGCTTCACCCTCTCCAGAACTACCATAGCCAATGTCATGGGGACCGCCTCCCGCCTCATATTTTCAGGAGGTTGAGGTGATATATTTGATGTGCGCCCCATCTATTGGTTCACTTAACCTCATAATTGAGATCCCCCACTCATCATGTGACCTCAACTACCCGCGGCCTCTACTCTATGTTTTGTTGCCCAAAATTTAATCAGCAGGGTCACCATAGGGTATTTGTGAATATCCCCATGCACACACTTCACCCTCACCAATTTAGATGTGCCCAATGCCTTGTGTTGAACCAAACGTTGGTGGACCATGGTTTGATTACAACCTGTGTCCACCAATGTTTGGCGAGTAAACACCCCCCCCCCCGGGATGATTCCTGGTCGTGGTGTGATTCCTGGGTGTGATTTTTATCTCTCTGCCGCCAACGGCCACGGGTGCTGCCTCATGTGTCTGGGCGGCGATCACACTGAGGCAGCGTTTCTCATTGTGAGAATAGGACCATTGCGAAATTGCGGTCGTGGCTTTCCTTCTTCAAATGGGAGAAAGCCACTCCAGCCGCCCTCCTGCGCTGCGCCTTCTACCCATGTTTATGAGGCCAGCCCGGCTGGTGCTGGAGGCGATTTGGGGAGTTCAATGGGCATGGTTTTGCCGGGTAATTCCACGCAGACCTCCAGTGCCTCAGCACACTTGTTTGCCCCCGTCCGGTTCTGAAATGAGACCAACCCACCTCACGGCCAGTTTGACATCTCTTTCAGGGCCCGCAAGCTGGATGAGTCTTCGATTGCTGCATCGAAGCATGCACTAGCGATGTCAGATGCGGAGGACTCGACTGGGCTGCCACCTTCAGGTCTGCCCGCCCAGTCTGAGGCCGATGCAGAGCTGACCACCATGCTTGCCCAGGCCGCCGCGAGTTTCAGTCGAGCTGACAACCCTCTCCTTAAAGATGGCCCTCCTGATTGCGCTCAACTCCATCAAGAGGTTGGAGGACCTGCAAGCATTCTCTGTCAGCAACACTTGCCTGGAGTTTGGTCTGGTAGATTCTCACGTGATCCTGAGACCCTGACCAGGCTATGTGCCTAAGGTTCCCACAACCCCCTTCGGGAATCAGGTGGTGAACCTGCAAGCGCTGCCCCGGGAGGAGGCAGACCCAGTCTTGTCGTTGCTGTGTCCAGTGCATGCTTTACGCACCTACTTTTTTTAAACCTGCGAATGCATTTCTCTCTTTCTCAGATTGGCATCTCTGGCTCCCCTTTATCTCTCTCTTCTGCTGATCAGCTGTCACACTCATCCCCCACCCGATTCAGGCTGGGGTGCCATCCGGACTGACCTTGGAGAGGCATTTATTGGAAATAATAATAAAAATAAGAAGTTCATAAAGGGGAATAATAAAGTGTCCAAGGTGAATATTGTTTATAACAAGGGGGGAATCTGGCATCCTCATGGTGAGACTGGGCTCTGTGAAGGGTGGGGTAATCTCTTTGGAATGGCCCAGGTATGAGCTGGATCCGTCGGCCGCACACGCTCCCCTCCAGGATCCATGGTGCGAGGGGCGGCAGTGTCCTTGGCGGACTGACTTTGAGCTGTGACCAATCATGCCAGATAAAATGGAAAATAAAATCCCAACCTCCAATAAGGAGGCAGAGCTACGCAAATACTGTAAACAGTTTTGCTCAGATATCTAATAAAATAGAAGTTTTCTTCTTTTGAAAGTGCATATAATGGAAAATGTTATTCGTGCTAGAAGTTCTGATTTTAAGAATTAAGAAATATCATTGATGTATTTGATTTAAAAAAATTATTGATAATGCTAACGAAAAATTGGTCGGTGGCAGGTGAAACCCATGGAGAAACTTCCTCAATTACGAAAGTTAATAACTTAATATTCATGAGTCTATTATGTGTGTGTCTTTGATACTAACTATGTTTTATCCTTTCTTTTCAGAATCAGTGACTGTGGCACGGTGGAGGGCGGGACATGTCTGCTGATTGAGCTCTCTCTCCCGATCGCCGTCTGCGAGTGGCCTTTATCCCTCTTGACGGCTCAATTAGCCTGATACGGGACCGGGCGTGCGTAATCACGAGCCGGTCCCGCCCTCCACCGTGCCACAGTGACCTTATTATGTTCAGGACTGTTATATTTTATTTACTCACAATATAAACTTTTATAATAAATACATTTAAAAGGTTATTTTAATAGAAAGGGACTAAAAGACAGGTTTCCACTATTAAAAAGTAGTAAAAGGCTCTGTGAAATAATGGTGGAGAACGGTGTCCTTGACAACCAAAAAAATAATGAAGGGGCATACCCATGAGGTAATATCAGATAAGAAACTGTATAAAAGATGAGGGTCTGGTCAGAGTCAGATCTCAGCTGACATCTCGGGTTTGTTGGTTTGCTCAATAAACTCTAACCTTTGACACCTGGAACTCCTGACTTCAAGAGTTTTCTTATTGAGAGGAAAGAAAAGTATTTGATGCTCCACAACAGCATTCAAAGACACGTGGTTAGAAAAAGTGGGCTGTTCGCATTCAGTGCTCAGCACTCTGCTGATGATGAGATTAAAATTTTAAAGATTTTAAAAATTAAAATGTACTCACCTTTAAAAGTAAAAAACAAATTGATAATTTAAAAGTTAACAAAAACCTAGCAATTTGCTTCAGAATACATTTACTAATCAACTGTAGTTGTGTGGATTACTTGTATGCTGCTTAAATATGTCTTTTGGACCATCAAATTGCCAGCAGCCTGATGGAACTATTTACATGCATTGGATGGACAACTGAGCTGAAATCTGCTTATAAAATCTTCATTTAATTTCTGCTGAAGAAGAAAAGTCATACACATCAGGGATGGCTTAAAAATTTAAGATTTAATAATGCTGCCATGCCTCTTTAAAATAAAGAATGTGAATTGATGCTAGAGTTTAATACAAAGTCATGTGACCTCAGTATTTGCAGGAACTCCATCTCAGGACTCCAGACAAAAAAAAAATGACTTAAGAGCCATTGACTCCTGAACTGAAACATTAAGGAGCTAAATGGCTGTTTTTAGTCACCAAATCACAGAATTGCTTGATTTAGATTGCGGTTCAGAAACCAGATAGAAAAAGGGTAGCTCAGCAAGTAAAGACGCTGACTACCGCACCTGGAGTCGCAAGCTGGAATCCAGGGCATGCTGAGTGATACCAGTCATGCTTCTACTTGGCCCGGTTGTTAGGGAGGGTAGAGTCAAATTGGGTTAATCTTCTCGTGGTAACTACAATATGGTTCTTGCTCTTGGTGGGGCACGTGGCGAGTTGTGCTTGAATGCCGCAGAGAATAGCATGAAGCCTCCACACGCGCTCTCCGTGGTAACGCACTCAACAAGCCACGTGATAAAATGTGCTGATTGACTGTCTCAGACACGGAGGCAACTGAGATTCGTCCTCCGTGACCCGGATTGAGGTGAGTCACTATGCCACCATGAGGACTTGACCATGAGTGCATTGGGATTTGGGCATGCCAAACTGGGGAGAAATTGGAGAAAAAAGAAACAAGATAGAAAGCTAATGAAAAGGATGATTAATAAACAGTATATATAGTTGAGAAGAAAATTCCCCATATGTCTCATAAATGTTCACACCCCTTTCATATTTTATACAAATATAAGAGATATTTAGTACTTTTTTTTATTTAGTACTGCTTTTAAGAATCTTCATTAGAAATTGCCTTAGTCTTTCATTACGGTGACTAGATGGCCCAGACACAGAGACTACAAGAGCGCAAATTGTATAAAATCCCAGATGCAGTTTATTGTGCTACTCCAATTCCAATCAATAATTACCAGAAGAAAAAAAACTGGTATGTGACTTTTAATTATAAAGAAGACTGAAATACACATGGGACACTTATTTTGAAATGTCTGCACTCCCAGTTGTGAGTTCACTGACGGCAGATTCTCTGAGAAAGTGCAGCAGATTCAAACTGATAACCTGAACTCTTGAGTTCAAATTCTCAGTTCTTTTCGGGTGATTCAGAAAAAGAACTGGTTCAAAAGATTAATTTGTTCACGACTCTATAGTGCTGGGCTTTTTGTTGCGTGTGGTGCATGGAGATCGTCAGAAACGGTAAAAAGTGGCATGAGACACACTGGTGGTGCGCACTCTAAAGATATATTCAACAACTCAAGATGATATCTGACAAAACCGCATAAGAACACACACAACCTGAATGTCGCCAATAGCGACTAGATTTTACATTATTGTCATAATCAATTATTTTTGGTCGCATTTGGATTGCAGTCTAGAGCCCTGCATTTTCAGTAATTTTCACTGAAATTTGGCCAACTTACTCATTGCTGTTATACAAAAATATTCTTGAACATATTTATCTAGCACTGAACACGCTTAATGTATGCCCTGTCCTCCTCCGCACGTGTTACCTCTTTTCCCCACATGTGAGTAGACATGAAGCACTGCATAAGTTAACATGGTACTAAATCGCCTTTAGACCATAATGTTTAGACTTCTACATTTTCAAAAAAAATTCACAGGGGATACTCATGAACCCCCCCCTACAGTACCATTCCTCAGTTACAAGGGCTTCAGTGCCCCCATATTTGTGATTTGTATGTAAATAAATATTAAATATTTATCATTTGAAATTTTAAAAATATTCAAGCAAATACTGGACTGCTGACATTATGCTTCAAAATTAACAGATTGATCTTTTAATATTCATATCCAACTACACTCGATTGCTAAACTATCATATATGGTCATATTTTGGTAGAAGATCCCTCAGACCCCTCTGCTTTGACTGTCTCTGGGCTCAAAATGCAGTTTAGTAGAGACTATTTAGGATTTAATTCATTTATATTCTTCTGCCAACATGGATATTCCAAAAAAAAAAATTGCAATAAACAAATATGAATGTATATTGTGATAAATATCAAACAATATGAAAAACAATATTGTGATAATATTTTTGGCCATATTGCCCAGCCCTGATTGCACCAGTGTGATTTGGCTGTTTACAGTAGACATGAGATTTATGTATTGCAGATCAAAATTTACTCGAAATATTTGTATGTATTTGTAAATGTATATTTTGCATAAATAAAATGTACTACACTTGCTGTGTGTTTGATGCATTATTACATATATAGGCTGATTTATTCATGGAAATATTTGCAGTTTTACCAAACTGAAATCAACATAGTTTCAACATATCTAGGCTAATCATGTGGATCGATTGATGTGTTTTCAATGGTTGAAAGGACGTCGAGAGGACGTTGATGGTAACGAACGTCCCTTAAACGTCCCCGAATGTTGTTTTGACGTCTAAAGGACCCTATACGAAGACGTTCTGGGACCTGTTTTGTTATAGTTTACTGCCACAGTCCCGACGTGAAAATAGGATCCATATTCACAACATGTGACATAAAAACAATGCTAAAACTGCATCGATGATACAACATTCCTACATATAAAGAAAACAATCTGAAACATGTATTGTGCTCTGTGATATGTGACTATTTTCAGTAGTCTATCTTCTTATAAAAGCGGGATCGAATCCCGATTACGTTAAATAACCGAATTTACGAACCTGTTATGAAAGTCACTGAGATGATCAATGAAGAACGTCAAGATGAAATCCAGATAAACCCGTAATCCAAATAAGAAGAACGGAGTCCTGTTGACAACGGGAAAGTCATGATCCACTAGTGATGTGACGTTCACCTCCGAGGATTAGAAGCTCGTATGAAAAGAAGAAACATCTCACAATGATGCTCTGTACCGGTGTTCTGTCGAAATCTGCCTAGCCCCGCCCCCGTCCTAACGGCGAAGGAAGCGCGCGTTCTCAAAAAGCTCGCCCCCGATATGCTGTGCTCGTACCACTGAGGCACTACGGAAAGTGCTAAGGCTCAAAGCTAGTGTTTTTAACGAGTTTTATCTGTAGAAAGTGTACTTGTTGGTACAGAAAACCATCAGATCTAGTTTACTGTAATTATCTGAACTAAAGTGGACAGCGGAGCACTCTTGTGGCCAAATCATGCAATTGCATTTCTAATTTTTTTAAAAATAAAATAACCCAGGCTAAGGGGAAAAAGAGAAATATGATCAATATGTCCAGGTATTGTGCATGAGCACACATTTATTCCAAAAGTCTACAACATTCAAAATGAAAACTCTCCCAAATCTAATATTATTTATTGTTAGAAATAACATGACATTGATAAGATAATTGATAAGACATATATCAACAAACATATGTTCTGTTACCCCACTTTCAAAATATAACTAGACAATCATGAAATGTGCCTTTCACTTCTAGAATACAACATTCTACAGATAAAACTTTCAAAAATCTAGTTTTGAGCCTTAGCGCTCTCCGTAGTACCTCAGTGGTACGAGCACAGCTTCTCGGGGTGAGCTTTTTGAGGAGCGCGTTTCCTTCGCCGTTAGGACGGGGGCGGGGCTAGGAGGAAACAGAATCCGAGCACATAACCACGTGACTGCTTCGATTTCCAATTAATAATTTTCAGGTGGTGTCAACAAAATAAAGTTAATTTAATAATAATAATAATATCAATAGCAATATTAATAACAATAATACGATTTGATAAGAATAAATCATTTAAATGTGTCGTTTTGTGTATATTAAATGTGTAATAACCATATATTATGTAAAATATTATATAATTTTGATGAAAATATTTGTCATATAATAACAACACATCCTCAATGTTGAGACATTTTAGAGATAACATGAGAGAACATCTTCAGGACGTGGACCAACTGCTACAAGCAACCAAGGTATAAGACAGTGTTGGTGGATTGCAGTCTAGAGCTCTGCTTTTTCAGTAATTTTCACTGAAATTTGGCCAAATTTGGTGTTCTGTGCCATTTCAATGAGGCTTCCATTGAATTGTCAGAGGAGAAGAGAGTGTCAGAGTCAAAGGTGATTCCTCTTATATGAATGCTGTGGCATGCAATCACCTCAAGGTGATGATGAGAGGGTTTTTTGTCATCAACAATTTATATTGATTCCAAACTCAAATTAAAACAAACAGCTCAAGAATACACATAATCAACTTTTATCAGTATATGATAAAATGCAAACTCTGGGGCAGAATAAGATCTGAGTGCTCAAGACCTAACCCAGACAGCACGTTCAGTCTTACCAACGTTGGCAATTGGAGGGCACCAGCGGCAAAGTATCGGAAGGGTTTTCCCCCTGCACACCAAAAACACTTAGGTGGGTAAACCATCGGCGGGATGAGTCTACAGCTGAGCCAATTCAAGCACACTTCGGAGATCGGCGGAGGAACCGTGAGGAACCATTTTGCCGATCCCGCTTTTTTTTTTCTTTTTTTTTCTTTTTTCACAAAAAAGATCTACGCAACCGTTGGTCCACAACAAGCCGGTGGTGTAAACGCGAAGGTATGTTGAGCTTCTGTAAAATCTGTATGCCACAATTTATATTAAACCTTCTATGTTATGCGATTAAAACGACAAAATTATTTCTGATTCAAAAAACGTAAACACGTATTTTTTTGTGAGAAATTTTGTTTAGGTTTAATGTTATCTTTTTATAAATGAATTTTCAAGCGCGGGCCAAAATCTACTGCATCTTTTGAGTAGAATTTGCAAATTAAACATTGACCAAATTCAAGTGCGATTTACAAAAGTAAATATTGCCATTTTTCAGGCCAGTAATGTTTATTTTGTTTTGTGTACTTATTTTTTTATTGAAAAGTATTATTTTGTTAGAAAAACGTCGAGTTTTCTGAGAAATGTTTTCGATAAACGGATGACAGAAATTGGCGCCGGATGATTAACGTTACGTGTTTTTAGACTTGGTTAGTTGTTATTAACTAACTGTTGACTTTAGTTATTATTAACTGACTGTTAATATGTTCGCGTATTAAATATTTTCAGAGAGTTATTTTAGAGACAGTATTTTTAACATGAGGGGAACTTGTTTTTCTCTTTCAAGTCTGAGGAGAGTTAAATAGCCAGGTTAAACTAATAAAGTCTATTTTCCACACAAAAATGACATCTGTCCTTTTATAATATTAACCCCTTGCACTCTGAAGGCATTTTGAATGATTTTGTCTAAGTGACATGCTTAAAATTAAAGGCAGCTCTTTTGTTGTGCGTTTCTATGGTAACGTTAAAAGTAGACATGTCAATCAAAGAGCTCAGTTTAGTACAAGCGCGCAGCCACTGTAGACAGTCTGACAACAAAGTGGTTATGAAGTAGTAAAGTGATAGTAAGTGAAGGAAGTGTTTTTTTTTTTGGACACACATATTCATAAAATAGAGCCTTTATTAACCTTTGTAATTTAAACAAAATAGAATAATTGTCTTTTCTGTTTTTTCAGTGATCGATTTTCATCTGATTTTTGTAAGTGATCAATCTAGAAGTCATCCTACAGTTCTGATTTGCCATGTTCTTAACATACTGTTTTAGTCAATAAAGATAAATTAAAACTGAGTGCATATTAATTAAAGGCATTTGCAATATATTTGACTCCTTTTCATGTTTCTTCTTTTTCTCCACAGGAGCTACATACACTCCAAAGGCTCTTTTCAGAGCCATTTTACACAGCGTCTTTGCCTTTGTACAGTAAGTATGTGTTTTAATTAACCTCAAAGACAACTAAAGACTTCTCAAAGACTTCTTTTAATGATGTAAATTCCCAATTGTCGTCTTTTGAGCACTATATCGGACATTTTTCAATCGTTATTGATAAAGATGTATCATTGATAGATATTGTTATCGTTGTATCGCCCAGCCCTAAATGGGAAACACTATCTTTAATTAATCTAGTTAAAGTTATTTTGCGCATATATATCGATACACACGTAACTTTCCCCTGTTTGCTTTTCTTGATTATTGGCATCCTAAGATTATTTTTTTTTAACTGCCTGGCACATTCTTGGAGTTTGACTTTTGATTTGTCTTAGATATTCATAATAAAATAATTCTCAACATTTGGTAATGACTGTACTGTAATATTGTGTGTCAACAATTGCGAGTAACACTAATGTTTTTTCTTTAATTTATTAGATTTTACTTTGTCCTCCACTTCCTCCAGAGTTGTTTCCTGGCATCTCTTGTTTTAAGGTTAGTCATTTAGGCCTGCGGCCTCGTGCCTCTGGTTTAGCAAGCAAGCAAGCAACTTTATTTATATAGCACATTTTTTAAACAACAGACGTTGCCCCAAAGTGCTTTACAGAATAATAACATGAAAGTCATACAACAAAACAGACATACTTTATTCAAAGGCTAAAGAAAATAAATACGTTTTTAAATAAGACTTAAAAGTTGCAATCGATGGAGCTGACCTCACATGAAATGGGAGACTATTCCAAAGTTTGGGACCTACCACGGAGAAAGCACGATCTCCTTTTGATTTAAAATTACAACGAGGTACCTTTAAAATCACAGCCGTGATGATATGGAGCTCTATCACACTCCTACTTGACCGATATTGCTTAAATAACATGATGTTTGTAAAAGGCTTTGGTAACACTTTAGATTTTCATTGTATTTCCCTCTAAACACAGATAACCACATTAAATCAGCTGGGGCCTCATTTATAAAGCATGCGTACGCACAAAACGGGGCTGAAAAAATTTAGTCTCTGCATTTATCCCATCCATGATTAGTGAAACACACAGTGAGGTGAAGCACACACTAACCCAGAGCAGTGTGCTGCCTGCTACAGTGGCGCTCGGGAAGCAGTGAGGGGTTAGGTGCCTTGCTCAAGGGCACTTCAGCCATGGATGTGGGCATGGGACAGCAGTGCTTCAAAGACAATGTAATACAGCAGGTTGTGAAATGGGATTAGTCAAATTTATCTTTTACTTTACAGATAACTAAACTGTCATTGTCTGGTGGCAAGAATTTAAAGGAAGCAGTTTGGAGAGTCTGCACAAAAATATTTGGTCAGAATCTTTCAACCCAGCTGAACTGGTGCGGTAGGGGTCAGAAGACAGGCCTTAAATCACGGCCTATTCATCAGGTACTCCTGAGTAAGTCCTACAATGTGTTGAAGCAACATTCTGTCACTATTCAACCCATATGTGGTGTCTGTATTTATGTTCTCTATGTTTATATACTGTCCTCACACTATTTTCAACCAAATGTCTTAAGTTTTTTTTTTTTTTGTAAAATGCTCTGACTTCTGAATTGTCTTTGTAGAAACAATCAAACGAAGATATAGACTTTTGTGCTACTGTCTTATTTTTTCCCCCTGTTGCTTTATTTTTCATTTTTTTGTTTAGGTGCTGTGTTAAGAAATCCTGCCCAACAAAATTCCACTGAGGCTGATGTAGAGATGACCGTGAGAAACTGGCTGCAGCTGAGCAGGGACAGGAATGGGGGGCGGCAAAGGCGGGGCGAGCAAGCATCTGAAGTTAAATAATTGATTGGACTGATTTTTCTATATTTTTCTATTTAACTATTTTGGATGGAATCAATTATTTTTGTTGTAGTTTTCTATGTGTGATTTGTGGAGTGTTAAAATAAATTATACTGCTTTTGCAAAAACAAAGTAAAAAATAAATGTTCAAGGTCATCTCCCAGTGCCCTCCTGTTTTGTTATTTCTCCGGGAAAACTCCTGTAGCCTAATTTGCATGACCATCAAACTTAATTTTAAAATCACTGATCCATTCTTTTTTTCTGTTAGACTGGCATTTCCCAAGTTGTCAGATTGTGTATGAAATACACCCTACACATAAACAATCACTTACTTTCAATGTAAGCTTTTTTGTCATAAAACCAGGCAACTCAAAAATAAGGAAGCGGCTATAGACTGCGCAGCCACGGAGTCTCGTATGCAAGTGTATTGTTGCATAAGTATTGTTGATACACAATAGGAAACTTGTGTCCTTGGAACACACAATCTGACAGCAGTTAGCCTAAACAAATCAATAAGACATAACGGTGGGATCCTACTTGAGCGGCGAAAAGCATTCAGACGCATTGCTCCCTTTGACTTAACACTGGAACAGCTGATTTTCAAGCATGCAGTGGCGTTTCCAGCGATGCAGCCGAAAATCAGCTGTTCCAGCGTTAAGTCAATGGGAGAGCGAGGCGACCGAATGCTTTCCTCGCTCTAGTGGGATCGCGCCGCATAGATCATAATTATTTCGGGTTTACGTTGGCTCACGGTCGGCGATCATTCTAATGCCACCATCTTCCCGATATCTTGCCGATTAGCTACCGATCTCCATAAGACATCTCACCGAGGCACTTTATGTCGGGCAGGCACACGCGCCCCAACGTCGGCAAGAGCTAATATGTTGTCTGGGAACAGATAAAATTCTGAACCCATGACCAAAATTCTTGAATCTTAGTACCGAACCAATAAACATGGGCTATGTCCCCATCCTTCAACTCTCCTACCCCATTTTTCATCTTCCAGTACTAAATTCAAGACTCTCTCCCATAACTTTTTATGAGATGTTAAAACCTCATCCTGAATTAACCAGGAGTAGTATGCTGAAGCTTCATGACTTTTTCTAAAAGCAGCAAGCACCATCTCAAGAGTGTCTGCTGCTTTAGGGGGCTGCGCACTACACCCAAAGTTGGTACGGAGTAGGTGGCACAGCTGTAAGTACCTGAAGAATTGAGATCTGGGAATCCCAAACCGCTGTTTTATATTTTCAAAGGATCTCAACGCTCCACCTTTATACAGGTCACCCAGCATATCAACACCCTTCTCAATCCATTCTGTCCAGCAGAAAGGTGACTTAATAATGCATATTTTAGGGTTCAGCCAAATACTTGCAGCAACGTTCAGGTAAATGTCCAAATTGAACATGCAGGAAACTTTTGTCCACACTAAATGCATGTGCGAGATAATGAAATGTGTCATACTTCTCCGGGCAGCTTGGTAGAAATACAAACAATGGCAAAATAGGGGCAAGGACCTCCTGTTTTATAAAGAGCCAGGTAGGGGCTCTCTCAGGTGGAAGCGACCAATCTGCCAAATGTCTGAGACCAAAAGCATAATAGTAAAACAAAATCTTGGGGAGGTCTAACCCAGCTTTGTCAATTGGCCTATGTAACTTACAGGAATGCAACCAAGGGCGTTTATCATTCCAAATAAAGGATTTAGCTATACTATCAAATTGTTTCAAATAAAAGAGGGGATCTTCAACAGGGAGAGACTGTAGTAGGTAGTTGAATTTTGGAAAGTACATTTCTATAACATTAACCTCCCCAGTCATAGATAAATGTTATGAAGCCCACCTGCCCACATCACTCGAAAATCTTTTTATTAAGGGTTCAAAATTAACTCTAACTAAATAAGACAAATTTGCTGGGGATAAAATGCCCAAATACTTAACGCCCTGTTTGGGCCACAGGTAGGTACCTGGCTGAAAAGCCATTACTGTGGCTCAGGTGGTAGAGTGGGTCGGCCACTAATTGCAGGGTTGGTGGTTCGAATCCCGGCCCATATGACTCCACGTGCCGAAGTGTCCTTGGGCAAGACACTGAACCCCAAGTTGCTCCTGATGGCAGGCTAGCGCCTTGCATGGCAGCTCTGCCGCCATTGGTGTATGAGTGTGTGTGTGTGTCTGTGTGAATGGGTGATTGAGACACAGTGTAAAGCGCTTTGGTAACCTCTGAGGTTAGAAAAATGCGCTATATAAGTGCAGACCATTTACCATTTTACTGGGCAATATGCTGTCAGAGCCAAATCTTCAGATTTAGACCAATTGACTCTTTATCCGGAGAACTTAGAAAATGAATTCATAATTCTGTTGAGGCAAGGCATAGATCTAGCAGGGTCGGAGACAAATAATAAAATATCATCTGCATAATGCAAATGCTTATGCGCCATACCTTCCGCCACCACCCCTGGAAAATCACGGCTGCTAATGGTTCCAAGGTAAACATACACTTTGTATATATTTTGTAGCATAGCCTTTATATTGTTTAACTTGGATCAAATGTTTTGGGTAAACTTTCACAAGCTTATAACAATAAGTTGCTGGAATTTTGGCCCATTCCTCCAGAAAGGAGGAGTCAGGTTTGTTGGCCTCCTGGCTTGTACACGCTTTTTCAGTTCTGCCCACAAATTTTCTATCGGATTGAGGTCAGCATTTTGTGATGGCCGCTCCAATACCTTGACTTTGTTTTCCTTAAGGCCATTTTGACACAACTTTGGAGGTATGCTTGGAGTCATTGTCCATTTGGAAGACTCATTTGCAACTGAACTTTAACTTCCTGGCTGATTTCTTGAGATGTTGCTTCAATATATACACATATATTCCTTCTTTATAATGCCATGTATTTTGTGAAGTGCACCAGTCCCTCCTGCAGAAAAGCACCCCCACAACATGTTGCTGCCACCCCAATGCATCATGGTAGGGATGGTGTTCTTTGGCTTGCAAGCCTCACTCTTTTTCCTCCACACATAATGATGGTTATTATGGCCGAATAGTAAAATTTCTCCAAAAAGTAAGATCTTTGTCCAATGTGCACTTGCAAACTGTAGTCTGGCTTTTTTATGGCAGTTTTGGAGCAGTGGCTTCTTCCTTCTTATCAGCCTTTCAGGTTATGTTGATATAGGACTCGTTTTACTGTGAATATAGATACTTGTCTACCCGTTTCCTCCAGCATCTTCACAAGATCCTTTGCCGTTGTTCTGGGACTGATTTGTACTTTTTTGCACCAAACTACATTCATCTCTAGGAGACAGAAATTGTCTCCTTCCTGAGCGGTATGATGGCTGCATGGTCGCATGCTGTTTATTCTTGCATGCTATTGTTTTTACAGATGAACGTGGTACCTTCAGGCATTTGGAAAATGCTCCCAAGGATGAACCAGATTTGTGGAAGTCCACAATTCTTTTTTCACATCTTGACTGATTTCTTTTGATTTTCCCATGTCAAGCAAAGAGTTTGAAGGTAGGCCTTAAAATACATCCACAGGTACACCTCCAATTCAGTACACCTCATATCAGAAGCTAATTGGTATTTTGATGGTAGTCTTAATAAAAAAAAGTTTATATTATTTTATTTCTAAATTCAATATTTGTAATTTTTATGCAAAATAACTAAATTATTTTCTAAGAAAGACTTTATGAAACAAGTCATATTGACTCAATTTTAAAAACAAATAGGTGGTATATAGTCAACAGGACACCTGTAGTCATACAAGTGCGTGAACAGCGACACCTGCTGGTGATGTACAGACAGTGACTGAAACATCGTCAAGACCGTCCTGGTTACTTTCGTAACCTCCGTTCCCTGATGGAGGGATCGAGATGTTGTGTTGAAGTAGTGACACTAGGGGTCACTCTTGAGAGCTCGAGACACCTCTGATCTTTGATAAAAGGCCAATGGGAATTGGCCAGTGGTTTTTGCATGCCACTCCCCCGGACATACAGGTATAAAGGAGGGGGACGTGCATACCGCTCATTCAGGTTTTGTGCTGAGGAGCTGAGAATAAGGTCCCAGCCATTTCAGCTAGTAGTTCAGTGTTGTGGCAGGAAGGACACAACGTCTAGTTCACTCCATCAGGGAACAAAGGTTACGGAAGTAACCAGGACATTCCCTATCTGTCACTCACTCAACATTGTGTCGATGTAGTGACACTAGGGGTCCCCTACAAAATGCCACAACCAGCTGAACTGGGTTATGTGGATCGGTGGTGCGAGACAGGCAGACTGCTGTGTAGACTGCTCGAACAGCCCTTTTGGGGATGAGTCGACTACCCAAAGGATGGGGACAGGCTTGTCCTAGTCGTGCCTCTTTTCTCTCTTTTTCTCCCCAGTGTCCACGTTTGGGGGGGGGGGTGACACCATGGAGACCACACTCTGCCCAAAGGGGGGGGGGGGGGGGGGGGGGGTATTAAGTGGAAATACGAAATACGTCACATGGTCTTGCCGAGTCTAGTCGGAAGTATGTCATGTGGAGAAGTCCCATGGTAGGTCCTGCCCAATGGGGGAGGAGGCTCTACGAGCATGGAGCCTGGGGCAGAGGGGCCTCTGCCCAAGGAAGACACAATTTGTCAGCAGGGAAACGTTTTTCAGCGGAATATACGTTGCAAGGGGTTGCCTATGGGGAACCAGTGCATGCGGGGCACCTGTCCACCTGTCACAAACTCATCTGCTGCAGGGCAAGGAGGAAATCAACCAGGGAACACACTTGTGAACACAAAGTACAACTAAGAATCAACAAAGCACATCTTCTGCTCAAGGAAGGTGAAAGGTGCTAGGTGCAAGCGATATACCTAGCCGGTCAACCCGGACTTACCGGTCATTCCTGCTAAGACGTGGGACGAGACCGGCTCAACACAGAGATTGTAGAATCTTGCAAATGTGTTGGGTGTAGCCTAGCCCGCTGCTCTGCAAATGTCAGCTAGAGAGGCGCCACTGGTCCTGGTGGAATGGGCTCATTGACCTACAGGGGGCAGCATGTGCTGAGCCTGTTAAGCAACAGCTATGTATAGCTGTTATATAGGTCTATAGGTGCACCACGAGTGCCTTATCCACTAGGGGCATCACCAAGTAACCACTGGCTTCTCCGCCATCAAGGGTAGTGAGAGCGGGGGAGCTGAGAGATCGGGCACTGAAAGGTGCCTCCCACAAACTCGTCAGCTCCTCGTACACTTCCAGGAAGAAAGGCACTGGGGTGGGACGTGGCTGTGAGCGGCGCCACGGGAAACCATGTTCGTCATCTCAGCATCTGCCTGTGAATGGGTGACCATGCCCGAGGGGGGAATCCCAGTGGAGGTTTCTGTGTCAGACAGGATGAACCCACTCTCCGATGCTGCGCTCGAGAGCTCATTGCCTTCTTGGGCACCGAATATGAGACTGAACTCGCCCTGGGACGAGACAGTGCACTCATCCGAATGCCTAACTGGAGCAAACAAGCGTGTCAGGGAATGGGAGGTCCGCAGGGATTTAACTGGCGGAGGTGGTCCCATTGTGATCCCCAAATCGCCCCCAGTGCTAGCTGCACTGCCCTCATACCCGTAATTAGAAGGACCGAGGCAGGGAGGCACTGGGGTGGCTTGCTTTCTAAAGAAAGCGAGCCGTGACCACAACGTTGCCATGGTCATGGCCTCGCAATGAGGACATGACGCATCCAAAAAGATGTCCTGGTGTGGGCAGTGCCCAGGCACGAAAGACAGTGATTGTGGCCATCGTAAGACCAGAGGTATCTACCCCAACCAGGAATAACACACAATCGGAAAGGCATCTTTCAACAGACGCATCTTGAAAAAGACGCTCCGATGTGTGGCACTCTTTTAGAATATACTCTTGAGATCTGCTGAAGCGCCCAGGGGCGATTTCTGCAGTGCACCCGTGCAAAGAGGGGAGAATGTCGCTGTAATGCGGCATAAGGATTCAGCAGAGGTGAGGGATGGAAATAGCTTGCTCAGCTTGAACCATTGACCATTCGGCTCCAAAGAGAAAATCTGTTGTGCACGTCCTCCTTCTTTATACCTGTATGTCCGGGGGAAGGGCATGCAAATACCACTCGCCAATTCCCATTGGCCTTTTATCAAAGATCAGAGGTGTCTCAGCTCTCAAGAGTGACCCCTAGTGTCACTACATCGACACATTGTCGAGTGAGTTACAAATAAGGAATTTTATTTAGCCCACATGAAACAAATCCAACAAGCTTTTATATTAAAAGATTTCCCCATATTTTATTTAATAAATATTTACCTCTTAAAACAAAGTGACAGCCATGCATTCGTGTGAACTATTTTGTGATGGCAGCGTTTTGTTTACTAACATTTGGAATTGTATTTCTTCTCATATAGTCTTTAACCTCACACATGCAAATGCAACATCCAAAAGTACTAAAACTGTTTTTAATGTGGAACATTTTAATTAGTGAAACTTTGAGTCTACACATTATATACATAATACAAATATTACACTTTTTAACTAATTAATTGCATTGAAAAAGATCTGAATTTAAAACTAGATTTAGCTGAATATTTAATTTCTCATAATTTCATGTAGAATCAGCAGCACACTCTATACAACACATTAAAGGAATAAATGAAACAACACATTAAATTACACATCCCAGTTTGATCCATTTTTGTGAACAAATTCATAGAGTAGAAATACTGGCAAGAACAAAAACCTGATTTAAATCCACACGATGAACAAGTGTTCACCCTGAGAACTCTGGATGAAGCTTTTTCATATGACTCTGTAGATTACTTGATTGGATGAAACTCTTCCCACATGGAGGACAGTGGTACGGTTTCTCTCCAGTGTGGATCTTCTCGTGTCTCTTTAGGTGAGACGACAGAGTGAATCTCTTGTCACAGTGTGAACACTTGTAAGGTTTTTCTCCAGTGTGGATTCTCAGGTGTTCTTTCAAACTGCCAGCTGTGGTAAAAGTCTTTTCACACTGAAAGCACACATGATCCTTCACACCGGTGTGTGTTTTCTGGTGCACCTTCAAATTGTTCAGCAATGAAAAACTCTTTCCACAAATAGAACAGACGTGATGCTTTTCCTTTGTATGAACTTTCAGGTGTTTCTTCATGGCGGATTCGAGAATAAATTTTTTACCACACTGATCACAGTTAAATGGTCTTTCTCCAGTGTGAGAGAGCAGATGATCACGGAGATATTTTGACAGAACAAAACTCTTTCCACACTGATCACATGTGTGCGGCTTCTCTCCGGTGTGGATTCTCATGTGGTTTTTAAGACTTTTTCGACATCTTAATCTCTTTCCACACAGATCACATTTGTACGGTTTCTCTCCAGTGTGAACTCTCATGTGTCCATCGAGTGCTCCTTTTTGTGCAAAACTCTTTCCACACTGATTGCAAGTGTACGGTTTCTCTCCAGTATGAACTCTTATGTGAATCGTAAGGGATTGTTTTTTTGTGAAACCCTTTCCACACTGATTGCAAGTGTACGGCTTCTCTCCAGTGTGAATTCTCATATGAATCGTAAGGGATTGTTTTTGTGCAAAACTATTTCCACACAGATCACATGTGTGCGGCTTCTTTACAGCGTGAATTATTACATGTTTCTTAAGGATTGCTTTACATGTGAAACTCTTTCCACACTTATCACATGTGAAAGGCTTTACTCCAGTATGAATTCTTATGTGTGTCTTAAAGTTGTTTTTATCTGCAAAACTCTTTCCACACTTATCACATGTGTAAGGCTTTACTCCAGTATGAATTCTTTTGTGTGTCTTAAAATTGTTTTTATGTGCAAAACTCTTTCCACACTGATCACATGTGTACGGTTTCTCTCCAGTGTGGATTCTCATGTGTTTCTCAAGGTGTCCTTTACATGTGAAACTCTTTCCACACTGATCACACGTGTGCAGCTTCACATGACTGCACATGAAAATCTTTTTGTCTTCTGCTCTGTCAGTATTTTTCTGTGTGAACTTGTTTTCAGTCTGTGAAAGTATTTCCAGCGCTTGAGTTTCCTCCTTCACATGCATCAGGTCTACAATGAACATATGAAATCACCAAAAATTAAATTCAAATGGAGACAAACATGCAAATACAGAAAAGTGAAGCAAAAGATTCAAGTATCTACTTTCATACTATTGTTGATGTGCAAAAGGTTAATCCTGTTATTTTAATATCAAATCTGGTTATTTGTTAGCTCAGATAACAACCACCAAATATGAGACCTTAATGCATCTCAGAATCATTAATGAAGAATCAAGAATGAACACCAACCTATTAGTTCCTCAGTATCTTCATGTTTAATTCTGCAGACTTCTGGATCACTCATGATCTCACTCTCCTCTTTCACAAACTCCATCATTAATGATTTTAGTTGTTCGGTTTGTTTGGATGCAGATCTTTTCTTGTAGACTGATGGGAATATTCACAGCATTTATCTGTGGATAAGAGTATGATTGTTTTAGCACATACTTAACCCTTGTGTGACCTTTCATTTTTGTTTTCGATCATTTTGGTTGTGTTAATGCCATCGGCGTCAATTTTGCCAAAGGTGTGTAATTTGGGGGGAATTTTGGAATTTCAACCTCAGATCCTATAATACATCTATAATACACTGTCAAATCAAATCACTTTATTGTCACATGACCATGTACACAAGTGCAAAAGTAGGTGAAAGTCTTGTGTGCAGTTCCGAGCAACATAGCAGTAATGACAGTGACGAGACATAAACCAATTTACAAAAAACAACATACATTTACACATCAAATGTACACATACTTACACAACACAATAATAATATACAATGCACAGTAAACAACACACACAATATAGAATAAACATACAATAAAAATAAAGAGTAAATAAAAAAAAAATACATATATATCTATATATATATCTATATATATATATCTATATATCTATATATCTATATATATATATATATATATATATATATATATATATATATATACACACACACACAGTAGTTGAATTGAGGAGAATATATTTGACAGTCCAGTGTGAGAAAATAGATTAGAGATTAATAAAGTGCAGTGCTAATTATTGATCATGAGAGATCAAGTGTTCAAAAGTCTGATTGCTTTGGGGGAAGAAGCTGTCATGTAGTCGGCTGGAGCAGCCCTTGACTCGGGTGGCTGGAGTCTCTGATGATCTTCCGAGCTTTTTTCACACACCGCCTGTTATAGATGTCCTGGAGGGAGGGAAGCTCTCCTACAATGATGCCAGTCATTTAAGCAAGCGATTTTGGCTTGCTTCGGTACAGACCCAATGGTTGACGTTTTGAAGCATGTGGGGACTACAGACAGGGAGAGGGACAGGTTAAAAATGTCCGTAAACACACCAGTCAGTTGGTTTGCATACGCTCGATGACGCAGCCCAGAATTCCGTCTGGACCTGCAGCTTTACGGATGTTCACCCATCAAAAGGATCGGGTTACATCCGCAACAGAGACGGAGAGTGAACCATCCTCTGTGGCGTCAGCCGCGAGTGCTCTCTCCGGGAGGGCGGTGTTGTTGTCCTCGAAACGAGCATAAAATGTGTTAAGCTCATCCGGGAGAGAGGCAGCAGTGTTCATGGCGGAGTTTTTATTCCCTTTGTAGGCCGTAATGATGTTAATTCCCTGCCACATACTGTCGGTGGTGTTGAACGGTCCTTCAATTTTGTGCCTGTACTGGCGTTTTGCTGGTCTGATAGAGTTACGGAGGGCATAACTGGCTTGTTTATACTCCTCCGCGTTCCCGGAATTAAAAGCGGAGGTCCGCACAAACATCGCCGTTAACCCATGGTTTCTGGTTGGAGTACATCCGTATTGTTTTGGTTGGAACAACGTCCTCTACGCACTTCCTGATGAAACACGTTACGCTATCAGCGTAAACCTCGATGTCGTCATCTGAGGCGGACCAGAACATCTCCCAGTCCGCGTGATCAAAACAGTCTTGTAGCGCAGAGTCTGATTGGTCCGACCAGCACTGGATCGTTCTGAGGGTGGGTGCTTCCCGTTTCAGTTTCTGCCTGTAAGTGAGAAGAAGCAGAACAGAAGAGTGGTCTGATTTGCCAAATGGTGGGTGGGGGAGGGATTTGTAGCCATCCCGTAAAGGAGAATATGATCCAAAATCCGGTCCCCTCATGTGTTGAAACTGATGTGTAGGTAGGATTTTGATGCTATTGACTTGAAGTTGGCTACAAGTTGGTCACAATGAACATGGCCTCAGGGTGCATGGTTTCCTGCTTGCTTATACTCCCATACAGTTCCTCGAGTGCCGGTCTGTGTCCACTTGTGGCGGGATGTACATCGCTGTGATAATGACCGCTGTGAATTCCCTCAATAGCCAGAATGGCAAACACAGAAACATGAGAAATTCCAGATCAGTAGAGCAGAAAGACTTGATAGGATGTACGTTCCTCTGATCACACCAGGATTTGTTGATCATAAAACATACACCACCACCTCTGCTTTTACCTGAGAGATCTTTCGCTCTGTCCGCTCAGTGCACGGAGAAACACGCAAGTCTGGAATCTCTGCAGACATCCAGGTTTCTGTAAGACAGATAACACAGCAATCTCTTGTCTCTCGTTGGATAGAGATCCGCGCTCTCAGCTTGCAGAGCTTGCTGTCCGTAGACTGAACATTTTCCAGTAGAATACTGGGTAGCAGGGGTCGATTTGTGCAACGTCCTAGTCTGATGAGAACACTGGCTCTCCTTCCCATTTTTCTCCTGCAGCTGCCCAGACAAAGAGCTCAGCTTTTGTGTTTGTAAACAGCGGGTCGGGATTGAGGTATTTAAAGTCTGGTTTTTGGTGTACTATTGCAGAACCAATGTCCAAAAGAGTTTGTCTATCGTAGAAAATCAGAAAGACAACATCCAAAACAAAAAAACTGCAACGTTAGGTTGGAGCTCACAATGCAGCAGCCATAATCAGCACTATCTTGAATGTTTTAAACTAGAGCTCATTGACTTCAAATGGGAGAGATGTCAGTGAACTAGAAATATGCGTCAGGGGATGGAAGTGAGTGACAATGATTTGTTCACTTAAAATATCTGTTCAAAAATACTGAATCATTTATGAACAAAACATCAATATTTGGCATCTTCCTTACACTCTTTTTCCTCTTTTGGAGAGTCGTGGAAATGTAATTGTGGGTTTTTTCCTTTAACTGTTGCATCAACGGGAACGTACGAATTATATTTGCATTGGCCTCCTATTCACCACTTTAGAAGTTTACTCTGCAATTATGGCTGCACAATTACTAAAACAATAATCGATTTCTCAATTTCAGCATATGCAATTCAGTAATCATTAAAAGTGTCAAATTACAGTACTACATTTATATCTGCTCCATTGCGTCAGAAGTTTTTATTTACAACATATTTTCTGTTCCTTGTGTGTAAAAGTTTAGGAGTTTAAATGAGTCTATTATCATAACAGTATAGACAACATAGTCCTTCAATTTTTGACTATAACATTCAAAATTAAGAACACTTGTTTTTCATGCAGTAAAGTAATTCAAGAGTTATCAGCTTGATCTGGACTTGTAGCTCACATATTGAATATGGCAAGAAGATGCCCCAGAAAAAAATATGTATTTTTAATTTAAAATGTACAAATATTAACTATTTACAATTAATTCATTTATTTTATTTATTCTAAATTAATAATTGTCATTAGAATAACAAGATAATTTGTCAACAATTATGATTTTTGTCATAATCGTGCGGTCGTTCCTGCTATAGTTTACTGCTGCATTCAAAACCTGAAAATATGATCCATATTCAGTATTAACAGAAAATGTGACAACGATGATAAAAGTGCATCTATGACACAACATTTCCACATAAAAACATCAATATTGAACATGTATTGTGATCTCTGATATATTACTCTCAGTAATCTTCTTATCGAATCCCGATTATATTGAATAAACAAATTTACAAACCTGTTATGAAACTCAGATGATCAACGAAGAACGTCACAGTCCAGGATCGGGTCAAATGTTGAAGATGAAATCCAGATAAATCAGTAATCCATGAAAGAAGAACGAAGCCCTGTTGATAAAAGAGAAAACATGATCCACTCTGAGAGATTTGAGGGAAAACCCCTCCTTTTCTTTTCTTTTTCTTCCCGCCTAATCCGAGAGGAGAGAACGCGCCTCTTAAAGCGACAGTACACTGTGTTGATCACTCCATCCTTAACATGAAATCTGTTGCAACTTTTCTGTGTAAAATACGTCATTTTATCCCATCTTAATATGCGGATACAAATAGCTGCTGTGATAAAGTTATTCCCACACTCAAACACACATGATGCTTCTCATCAGTGTGTATTTTCTGGTGCACTTTCAAACTGTCCAGCCGTGTAAAACACTTTCCACAGAACACACAAAGGGTTTCTCCTTCCAGATGTTTCCTCAAGACTCATATCACATTAAAATGTCTCAGTTTTATTGGCTTTTCTCCAGAGTGACAGTATAGATGATTTATCAGTCTGTGTGGAGTTCCTCTGATTTTATTGTAAACGATGCTGTTTGGGGAAAACACTGTATTATTATTACGTTATAAATAAATAGTAAACCTTTAGGGCTGATTAAACCGTTATAACTATATACTTTCAGAATAATTAGAAGAGATCTGACTGTATTCTGTGGAAATTAAATGAGCCTAAATGTTTTATTTTTAATGCATAACAACCTAATTATTTTCTAAGAAAGAGTTTATGAAACAAGTCATATGAACTCTTTAGAAACAAATAGTCATTATACAGTCAACAGGACGCTTGTAATAATTAATTGTCGTGAATGATCAATTAAAAAGTACATGAACAGCGACACCTGCTGGTGATGAACAGACAGTGACTGAAACATCATCAAGACTTTAGTTTATCCCACATGAAATAAATCTAACAGGCGTTTATATCAAACGATGTTCCCCATCCTGTTAATAACTAAACTACAAAACATTTAAATCATGAATATTTACCTCTTAAAACAAAGTGACCGCCATTAGTCGTGTGAACTATTTTGTGACGGCAGCGTTTTCTTTACTAACATTTGTAATTTAATTTCTTCTCATATTGTCTTTAACCTCACACATGCAAATGCAACATCCAAAAGTACTAAAACATTTTAATTAGTGAAACTTTGAGTCCACACATTATAGACATAATGGAAACACTATACAACGTTTTTGCTAATTAACTGCATTGAAAAACATCTTAAGTTTCAGAATATTTAATTCCTCATAATTTCATGTAGAATCAGCAGGACACTCTATACAACACATTAAAGGAATAAATGAAACAATGCATTAAATTACACATCCCAGCTTAATAAATTTTTTTGTGAACAATTCATACAGTAGAAATACTGGCAAGAACAAAAACCTGATTTAAATCCACACGATGAACAAGTGTTCACCCTGAGAACTCTGGATGAAGCTTTTTCATATGACTCTGTAGATTACTTGATTGGTTGAAACTCTTCCCACATGGAGGGCAGTGGTACGGTTTCTCAGTGTGAACTGACATGTAAATCTTAAGGGATTGTTTTTGTGTGAAACTATTTCCACACTGAACACATGTGTACGGCTTCTTTTCAGCATGAGTTATGTGTTTCTTAAGGATTGCTGTAGCATTCCAGCAAAGCAGGACAGGCTGAAGACAGGAACCGTTGAGGACGATGAAGTGAGAACCTTTTAGAAAGTGCAATAAATCCAAAAACGTGAATTCGAAGTGAAAACATACAAACAACTTGACTTCCAGCATGAATACTAACACAACATCACACTTGACAAAAGACAATGGCAAACATGAGGGTTTAAATACATGGATATGGTTATCCACATGACAGACAACCAGTGATGAGACTAAAAACTAAAGAACATGATAATAAGATTACTAATGACGCGACAAGACTGATAAAGAGTTAACAAGACATTAATCCAATAAAAACGAGACACATGAACATAGAGGGAAACAGGATATCACATGACCTGAAAGAGGAAACAGGAAAACACAAATGATGAACAAAATCACATTGAACCATGACAATTGCTTTACATGTGAAACTCATTCCACACTTATCACATGTGTAAGGCTTTACTCCAGTATGAACTCTCATATGAATCTCAAGGTGTCCTGTACCTGAAACTCTTTCCACACTGACTGCAGGTTAAAGACTTTTTGGCATCTGCTCTGTCAGTATTTTTCAGTGAACTTGTATTCAGTCTGTGAAAGTGCTTCCAGATCTTGACTTTCCTCCTTCACTTCCATCAGGTCTAAAATGAACGTGAAATCACCAAAAAAAAAAAATTACATTCAAATGGAGCCAAATAAGCAAAATACAGAAAAGTGAAGCAACATATTCAAGTATCAACTTTTATACTATTGTTGATGTGCAAAAGGTTCATCCTGTTATTTTAATATCAAATCTGTTTATTTGACAGCTCAGATAACAACCAGCAAATATGAGACCTTAATGTATCTCAGAATCATTAATGAAAAAGCAAGAATGAACAAGAAACTATTAGTTCCTCAGTATCTTCTGGTTTAATTCTCGATCTCTCTCTCGATCTCTCTCTGTGAAGGGTACAATCACGTGTTCCCTTCAAAGTGCCCACATCAAGAGCTCTATCCTTTGGAGTGAATATAGTGATGATCACTTTCAATTGAATTTCACCCACAAACACTGCCAGAAAAGTCACGCATACACACCTGCGTGAGCGCCTTTAAAAATTCTGTGCATGCGCAACTTTTGAATCTCTGAGGCCAACCGTCAATCGACGCGTCTTTGGGAAAAGATAAGAGTAAATATATATTTATTCAATAATTTACACAGTAGTTTTACCCCTCAGTGTTTTAAAAACATTCCTGCTTGGTCACGTGACACCATGCAAGGATCGGACGTGTGAACAGCAAGCTCTGCGCACTGTGATAGTTTTATAAATGATGATATAAAATTATATAAACCGGCGAGATTCGATACACACTGTGTCATAACTGTTCTAGGAGTACAATATGTAATAGAATTCAAAATCCTCGGGCTCTGGAGACATTAATAGACACTTTTAGAGATGTGCGTGAAATGCGGCGGGAGATGCTGTACATGTCGGCAATGCTTGTTGCTGACTTAGAGGATCTTGCTGTTATATGTCGATCAATCACTGCCATATGATATAGTTTTTCTTCAACAAAACCATCTTTCCCCACAGGATGCTGAAAAATTTGGGAAGATATGGGGGTGGACATTTTTTCTTTAGTGCTGGCTCAAGTAAGAACAGGGGAGTTATTACATTAATAAATAAACAGCAGAGATTCAGGGGCAAAGGTTAATTTTGGCTAATATTTACGCATCCAACGCTGATGATCCGGGCTTTTTATAGAAGGGATATATATCTTGAAGGGATGTTGCAAGCCGTTGGAACCCCTCATGATATAATATTGGGAGGAGACTTTAATCTTTAGGATTGAGTCCTTGATCATAATGAAGTAGAAGTGTGTAAACCCCCTAGAACAACACTGACGCTTCACAGAATGTGTACAAATCTTGATCTTACAGATATTTGGAGACTTTGAACCCATCTGATAGGGACTATATATTTTTTTTCATCAGTCCATAAGATTACAAGTCCCTCTAGTCATCTGTTGTGGATTGCTCAATTGGAAACATTTTAGTCTCAGATCACACCCTGGTGAGTTTAAAGGTGTTGCCACATACAGAGAAAAATAAAATAGTTGGTGCTTTAATGCATGACTTTTGCAAAATCCTGATTTCCAACAAATGTTAAAGGCAGAAATCAATGTTTATATGGAGACCAACTGGTCCTCAGTATCCTCTGTGGGCGTGGCTTGGGAGGCACTTAAGGCAGTTCTTAGTGGTCGGATCATCCAGTATGCTGCATTCAGCAAGAAATACAAAGCACGTGAATTCGTGGAGTTGGAAGGAAATATTAAAAGTGACGAGGCGGAGTTGAAGCGCTAAATGTCGTCTGATTGCCACAGAGAATTGACCTGATTGAAATACAGATATAATACCATTTTGTCACGGAAGGTGGAGTTTTGATTATTCAGGGCAAGACAGTCATACTTTGAGTCAGGGGACAACGCAGGGAAGCTTTAGGCTAGATAAAAACTTTGATAAACTTGGGAGGAGCTTAGCGAGGTAATTAAGGCCTTGCCAGATGACTTTGCCACCAGGTTTTTTTTTAGATGTTATGCTACAGAACTGGCTCCACATTTGTTAGAAGTTCATATGGAGTCATTAAAGAATGGAATAATTCCACCAACCATGATACAAGCCCGGATCAGTCAGATTCTTAAAAGGACAACGATCAAAGCTAGAGTAAGAAATTTCTGCTGAACAAACTCTGCAGATTGCAAATTTGATATCCTTATCAGAAACTTTTAATATATTGTCGGCTCATATTTTCGTCCAAAAACCAAAAATGCCATTTTCGGCAGCCGTAATTTCAGTGCATCCCTAATTCAGAATACATTAATTGCTCAAATGGAGTCATGTGGATTATTTGTATGCTGCCTAAATAAGCCTTTTGGGCCATCAAACAGACAGCAGCCTGATGGCACCCATTTACATTAATTGGATGGACAAACTAAACTGAAATGTGCTAATAACAATCTTAAATTTCATTTCTGCTGAAGAAGGAAATTCATACATATCTGGGATGACATAAAAAGGTAAGCAAATCATGAGAATTTTCATTTGGGCGTGAACTAACCTTTAACAATGCTGCCATGTTCTTTAAAATTAAGACTGTGAATTTATGCCAGAGTTTAATACAAAGTCATGTGACCTCAGTATTTGCAGGGACTCCATTTTCAATCATTTTCACTGAAATTTGGCCAACTTAATGCCCTTCTCCCCAGTCTCTCAAATGCTAAAATGCATCCCATTGGACACAAAAGCCATTTTAGGGATATTAAAGGCATCAGAAGAGTTGTTAGAGTTATTAGAATACTCTTGTGACCAGATAAGATTTGATACTTTGAAATGAGTATGGCTATGTTTGATTGTTTTTAATGCATGTTTGCTTTAAGCTCAAGACATGGAACACCAACAGATGTTGATCTTAACCTGTCAACCTGGACAGACGCCTATTCCAGTCCAACCTATACCATACCAGACTTCTCTCTGTGTTTATATGGATGGCTGTCTACTAGGAAAGTTCTCTTTAGAAATAGATGTACGTAAATATGACTCGGAGACATAAATAACTTGCCTTTAGAAATAATTGGTAATTGCAAAGGGAAATAATTGATCCATTATTGTTCTTTGTCCTTCATTTTCAATGGTAACATTCCTTTATAAAGTGCCTACTGTGTGAGGGATAATTTAAATATCCTGTCATCTACACTTATGTTCTTCCTATTGAGCCCTTTCTAACATAGTTTTGCATGCCCTTGCAATACGTTTTCCTTTTCTTTGCTATAAATTGACCATGGATTTAATTTAGTAATATTGAATTAACCATGGTTAAACTTCTGGTTATAGTACAGTTGATGCCAGAAGTTTACATACACTTAGGCTGAAGTCATTAAAACAATTTTTTTTAACCACTCCACAGATTTCATATTAGCAATCTATAGTTTTGGCAAGTCATTTAGGACATCTACTTCGTGCATGACACAAGTCATTTTTCAAACAATTGTTTACAGACTGATTGTTTCACTTTTAATTGACCATACCACAATTCCAAGTTTACATACACCAAGTTAACTGTGCCTTTCCAGAAAATTATGTCAAGCCTTTAGACAATTAGCTGATTAGCTTCTGATAGGAGGTGTACTGAATTGGAGGTGTACTTGTGGATGTATTTTAAGACCTAACATTAAACTCAGTGCCTCTTTGCTTGACATCAGGGGAAAAATTAATAGAAATCAGCCAAGACATCAGAAAAAAATTGTGGACCTCCACAAGTCTGGTTCATCCTTGGGAGCAATTTCCAAACGCCTGAAGGTGCCACGTACATACAAACAATAATGTGAGTAAACACCATGTGACCACACAGCCATCATACCGCTCAGGAAGGATACACATTCAGTCTCTTAGAGATGAAAGTAGTTTGGTGCAAAAAGTGCAAATTAATCCCAGAACAACAGCAAAGGACCTTGTGAAGATGCTGGAGGAAACAGGTAGACGAGTATCTAGATCCACAGTAAAACGAGTCCTATATGGACATAACCTGAAAGGCTGCTCAGCAAGGAAGAAGCCGCTGCTCCAAAACCACCATAAACAAGCCAGACTACAGTTTGCAAGTGCACATGGGGACAAAGATCTCACTTTTGGGGACATGTCCTCTGGTCTGATGAAACAAGTATTGAACTGTTTGGCCATAATGACCATCGTTATGTTTGGAGGAAAAAGGCTGAGGCTTGCAAGCCGAAGAACACCATCCCAACCGTGAAGCATGGGGGTGCAGCATCATGTTGTGGGGGTGCTTTGCTGCAGGAGGGACTGGTGCACTTCACAAAATAGATGACATCATGAGGAAGGAACATTATGTGGATATATTGAAGCCACATCACATGACATCAGCCATGAAGTTAAAGCTTGGTCACAAAATGGTCTTCCAAATGGACAATGACCTCAAGAATACCTCCAAAGTTGTGCAACATGGTTTAAGGACAACAAAGTCTCAAGGTATTGGAGTGACCATCACAAAGTCCTGACCTCAATCCGATAGAACATTTGTGGGCAGAACTGAAAAGGCGTGTGCGATCAAGGAGGTCTACAAACCTGACAGAGTTACTCCAGTTCTGTCTGGAGGAATGGGACAAAATTCCAGCAACTTATTGTGAGAAGCTTGTGGAAGGATCCCCAAAACATTTTTTTTTTTTTTTTTAACCTTTAATTAGCCAGTAGAACCTCACTGAGATTAAAATCTCTTTTACAGGAGTGTCCTGGCCAAGATTGGCGACCCAAGTATTCAAACACACACAAATAACAATAAAACAATACAACACACAATAAAAAAATAAAAATACAACCTCAGAAACAATTGCAAATCATTAAATCTTTCTCTAAAGCATATATAAGTGTTCTGAAATTGCTGAAAGACACCAAATGATTCAGCCTCAGTTTCATTTGTAAAGAGTTCCATTCTGAAGGTGCAGCATAATGAAAAGCAGTTTTACCTAAATTGGTTCTAACTCGAGGTACATGCAAATTATGATAAAACTGTGAACACAGTGAATAGTTACCTACTACTTTTTGCTTAAGCATACAACAAAGATAAGATGGTAAAACCCCCAAAATTGCTTCGTATATCAATAAGTACCAGAGCATTTTCCTCCGAACAACAAGAGAAGACCAAGAGACTGTGTTGTATAATGCACAATGATGTGTAGAAAATGTGCAATTCGTAATAAATCTTAAGGCACCATGATACACAGCATCTAGGGAGGCAAGAATATAAGAGGGAGCATGCTGATATACTACATCCCCATAATCAAGAATCGGCAAGAAAGTTGCAGACACAAGCTTCTTCCTGGCTTTAAGTGAAAAGCAAGACTTATTTCTAAAATAAAATCCCAACTTCTTCTTTAATTTTTGTTTCAAGTAATTAATGTGTGGAATAAATTTTAATGTGTCATCAATTATGATGCCCAGGTATTTATACTCTGACACTAATGTAATCGGTTTTCCTTGTAAAGTTTGAAGGTTAATAGGACTAAGAAATTTCTAGAGTTAGAAAACCACATGAATTTAGTTTTCTCTGCATTTAAGACCAATTTTAAAGTGAAAAACCTTGACTGAATAGTATCAAATACTGACTGTAAGTCTCTCAGAGCTTCTTGTTTTGTAGGATCAGAGCAATATATAACAGTGTCATCTGCATAAAAATGAAACCTCGCTTTTTCAATATTAACATCAAGACAGTTTATGTATATAGTAAACAGTAATGGCCCCAGTACCGATCCTTGGGGAACTCCCTTAACCACTTCTTTTAAGTCAGATTTGATACCTTGCACCTGCACACATTGGGTTCTTCCCTTTAAATACGTTTTAAACCACGAGACTACATTAACTGACAAACCAACACTTCTGAGTCTATCCAGCAGTATGTCATGGTCCACAGTGTCAAACGCTTTAGATAAATCAATAAAAAGACATGCACAATGTTGTTTTTCATCTAAGGACCCTAACAAGGTCATTTATAACTTTTAGGACAGCCGTAATCGTGCTATGTTTTTTACGAAATCCCGATTGGTTGGTAGTCAAAAGTTTATGAGTCTGTAAATACTGTCAATTGGTCACTGATAATTCTTTCCAAAAGTTTTGTCAAAGTACAAAGTTTTGAAATCGGTCTATAGTTATCTAATGAAGAAGAGTCACCCCCTTTCAACAAAGGAACCACGAATGCAGACTTCCAGATCTGCGGAATTTTATTTGACCCAAGTTAAACAATTTAAAGGCAATGCTACCAAATACTAACAAAGTGTATGTAAACTTCTGACCCACTGGGAATGTGATCAAAGAATAAAAGCTGAAATAATTCTCTACTATTATTCTGACATTTCACATTCTTAAAATAGTGATCCAAATTCACCTGAGACAGGAAATGTTTTCCACGAATAAATTTACATGTATTTGGTTAAGCTGCATGTAAACTTCTGTCTTCAACTGTATAAAATACCATGGTTAAACTATGGTTTCTGTAGTAAAACCATGTTTAAGTGTCATAACAGCTAACCATGGTTTCATACAGTAACCAAAGTTAAACTATGGTATTTTTAGTCAAACCAGTGGAACCACAAAACTGTGATTTTTATTACCTTAGTTTTCATTATCCTGTATTATTATTATTATTATTATTATTATTGTGGTTTCACAACAAATACCATAGTTTAATAGTTGAAGAGGGAGCACAGAACGTATTGCAAGGGACTGCACATTTTTTTAAATAAAATATTCAAGGAAAGAACGAAATCTTAATATGGCTTACTAGAGGGGTTAAATTAATCCCCGTACTCTCAGGGGGCTTAGTATGTTCCAAACCTGTATGTCTTTAGTGGAAGAGATTGAAATATTCGGTCTCTGTCACCATCCACTTTTAAAGAGATTAAAAAAAGATGCAATAAAATTGAATGTTGACTTCTGCCTTTGACATTCCACAGAATAAAATTCATAAAGGTTCAGGTCTACAGGAGGGTGTGTACAGTATATAATGCCAGATAACATTGTTGGGGGTGAACTCATTAAATATGTAACTTTGAGACTTGTTAAATAAGCCTATAATTTGTTTATTATTATACATTCATCTGTGATTGCACCAGTGTGATTTGGCTGTTTACAGTAGACATGAGATTTATGTATTGCAGAACAAAATTTACTCGAAATATTTGTATGTATTTGTAAATGTATATTTTGCATAAATAAAATGTACTACACTTGCTGTGTGTTTGATGCATTATTACATATATAGGCTGATTTATTCATGGAAGTATTTGCAGTTTTACCAAACTGAAATCAACATAGTTTCAACATATCTAGGCTAATCATGTGGATCGATTGATGTGTTTTCAATGGTTGAAAGGACGTCGAGAGGACGTTGATGGTAACGAACGTCCCTTAAACGTCCCCGAATGTTGTTTTGACGTCTAAAGGACCCTATACGAAGACGTTCTGGGACCTGTTTTGTTATAGTTTACTGCCACAGTCCCGACGTGAAAATAGGATCCATATTCACAACATGTGACATAAAAACAATGCTAAAACTGCATCGATGATACAACATTCCTACATATAAAGAAAACAATCTGAAACATGTATTGTGCTCTGTGATATGTGACTATTTTCAGTAGTCTATCTTCTTATAAAAGCGGGATCGAATCCCGATTACGTTAAATAACCGAATTTACGAACCTGTTATGAAAGTCACTGAGATGATCAATGAAGAACGTCAAGATGAAATCCAGATAAACCCGTAATCCAAATAAGAAGAACGGAGTCCTGTTGACAACGGGAAAGTCATGATCCACTAGTGATGTGACGTTCACCTCCGAGGATTAGAAGCTCGTATGAAAAGAAGAAACATCTCACAATGATGCTCTGTACCGGAGCTTGATTCGTTTCGCCATAACCACGTGCTCTGTGCCGTCTGAAGCTTTGTTTCCGCACACAACCACGTGACTGCTTCGATTTCCGATTCATCATTTTCAGGAGGTGTCAACAAATAACATTCGTTCAATAATATCAAGAATTATAATAATATCAATTGTAATATTATTAACAATCATACGATTTGATAAGAATAAATCATTTAAATGTGTCGTTTTGTGTATATTAAATGTGTAATAAGCATATATTATGTCAAATATTATATAATTTTGATGAAAATATTTCCATGTACTCAAAGTAGTACATGTTGTCATATAATAACAACATCCTCAATGTTGAGACATTTTAGAGCTAAACATGAGAGAACATCTTCAGGACGTGGACCAACTGCTCCGAGCCACAAGGTACAAGACTTCTGTTCTCATTCGTTTGACCCGCCGCTACCGGGTGTCTATAAAGTAATTTAATCTACCCAATAAAAGTATTCCCGAACCCGTACATTTCTATAATCTTAAAAAGTGAATCCCATTCTACCGGATCAAAAGCCTTTTTGGCATCTAGTGAGATGGCAGTGAACTGAGACTGATCATTCGCCACCGATCACATGATAGGCCTATTTATGAAACGCCTAATGATATCAGAAGAGCTGCGGCTCCGAATAAATCCCACCTGATCTATATGTGTTTAGAGATGTCATAATCGATTAGCCAAAATTTTTGACACTATTTTTACATCTAGCTGGATCAGGGATACTGGACGGCAAGTCTTACACTCGTTTGGATCGTTGTCCTTTTTTAGTGTCAGGCTGATCCGGGCTTGTGTCTTGGTTGGCTGAAGCTTTCCATTCTTTAATGATTCCGTATAATGTTCTAGCAAAAGTGGAGCCAGTTCTGTAGCATAAGATCTAAATAATTCAGCAGCGAAGCCATCTGGCCCCAGAGCCTTGCCTGTAGGCAGGGACTTCATTAAGTTTATCTCAGAATCAAGAGAATTTTTTTGCTCAGTCGTCAGTTTAGGAAATGAGGAGAGGGCTTTGGAATTGCGCAACAACCTCCTGAAGCTTCTCTCAGAGAGGATGTTTATGTATGAGACTATGAGTGTTGCATGATCCATGTTTAAAAACTACAGGCTTCTGCCGCCAGTCAAATGCACAGACTGCTGTGAGACGCCTGCAACCAAATAGCTGAGGTAGTCTAAAACACCCCATCCACATCCTCTCAAATCCCCTCATTAAACCAGAGCCAACAGGAGCCACAGGCAGCAGTGTAACCCACTCAGGTACTGTTTGTGTGTGTGAGAGAGTGAGTGAGTGCGTGTGTGTGTGTGTGTGTGTGAGTGTGTGAGAGTGAGTGAGAGTGCGTGTGTGTGAGTGCACGAGTGTGTGTGTGTGTGTGAGAGAGTGAGTGAGAGTGTGTGTGTGTGTGAGTGCACGAGTGAGTGAGTGAGTGTGTGAGTGCACGAGTGAGTGAGTGAGTGTGTGTGCGTGTGTGAGAGTGAGTGAGAGTGCATGTGTGTGAGTGCACGAGTGTGTGAGTGTGTGTGTGTGTGAGTGCGCGAGTGTGTGTAAAAAAACAACACTGGTGTTATATAAACAAACTGGCATTTAAAGGGTTAAAATCCTGAAAATTAACCAATATTTGGTAGTTATGATCAGGTCTGATGTTGGTTAAAAAAATTAACTCATTGAAAGTGGAAAATAATATTATTATGGCAGTTTTTTGACGTGGACATCTTTGTCCTCTATTGACCTCCGAGTATATTTTTATTGACGCACAAGAGTTAATGTAAGAATCTCTCACAGTAGCATTATGATTACCTTAAATATCTTACATGACAGTCAAACAATATGTCATGTCAAACTTGGGAATGTTAATAGTCTGATTTTTTTTAGTGAATACTAGCATCACAATTTGGATGTAACGTTTGGTGTTAACATTATTTCCATGGCGTCTAACGTTAGCTAGCGTGCTTGTTTTCCCAAATACAACTAACTGACGTTAGGGCTCCGGGATTACTCGTTTAACGTTACTAACGTTAACATTGTTCCGATGGTTACAACATAAATTGAACTCCTCGTGCCAAAGTGGCAACTTTATGCTAATGTTAGTCCCTGATGGAGGAGGATAAAAAGGGGCGAGGCTCAAGCGCGCTGCAAAACTTAAAAACACTTTTTTAAAGAACACTGAACCGATATTCGGCTCTACGTTACTTTTGAATTATATAGAATACAAATACAAATTGTTCACCATATTCCAAGTGTTCTGAAGTCATTGTGAGAGGAACAGAGAGAAAATAAACTGATTATTATGTATATATCCCCAATCTGTAACGCCCAATTCCCAATGCGCTCCAAGTCCTCATGGTGGTGTAGACTCGCCTCAATCCGGGTGGTGGAGGACGAATCTCAGATGCTTCCACATTTGAGACCATCAATCCGTGCATCTTATCACGTGACTTGTCGAGTGCGTTACCATGGAGACGTAGCGCGTGTGGAGGCTTCACGCTATTCTCCGCGGCATCCACTCACAACTCACCACACGCCCCACCGAGAGCGAGAACCACATTATAGCGACCACGAGGAGGTTACCCCATGTGACTCTACCCTCCCTAGCAACCGGCCCAATTTGGTTACCCCATGTGACTCTACCCTCCCTAGCAACCGGGACAATTTGGTTACCCCATGTGACTCCACCCTCCCTAGCAACCGGGCCAATTTGGTTACCCCATGTGACTCTACCCTCCCTAGCAACCGGGACAATTTGGTTACCCCATGTGACTCTACCCTCCCTAGCAACCTGGCCAATTTGGTTACCCCATGTGACTCTACCCTCCCTAGCAACCGGGCCAATTTGGTTACCCCATGTGACTCTACCCTCCCTAGCAACCGGGCCAATTTGGTTACCCCATGTGACTCTACCCTCCCTAGCAACCGGGCCAATTTGGTTACCCCATGTGACTCTACCCTCCCTAGTAACCGGGCCAATTTGGTTGCTAAGGAGTCCTGGCTGGAGAGGCGTAGCGCAACGCTGCGTGATGCAGGCTCTGTGTGTTTGTATGCTTTAGCATATAAGTGTCTTGTTTTGTAGTATGTGCGATAACTAACTTCTGGACAACTCTGAGACTCCTGGTGGTTATTTTACACCCAACCGCTGACTGGAACATGTATTCCAACCACGGAAAACCCGGTTTATTCCCGGAGGCTACTGCTGGACTTGCGGCCATTTGCTTCATCACCAAGAACGGACTCAACATGCCTATAGCTGCAAACAGACTAATGGGAAACTTGAGTCCTCAAAAGGCTGCGGAGAAGAGGGAGCAGATGGCGTAACTTGCTATAATCAGACATTACAGCTGTCTGCATTGATAAGGTATGATGAGGAAAATCGTTGTAAAAGTCTTTTTTGTTTTACTGAGACATGACTCTCCCAGGATACTGCAGACTTTCATTCGGTTTGACTGCAATGCTTTTAAGACTGTTGGTGAGGGGCTGTGAATAATAGATGGGCAACCTGTACTGAGGGAATGTGCAACTCAGCAGAAGGGGGTCCTGACACAACTTTTTCAGCTGTCTCTAGACTGTAATGTTGTACCCCAGGCCTGGAGGAAAGTACCATTAATCCCCTGCCAAAAAAGGTACATGCTAAGGAGTTTGAGGACTACAGACCGCTGGTTTGTCAGCGGCAATTACTGGCAGACTTCATCCACCAGGGTGGGGCGCGGAGTCGAAGATGCTACCCTCACCCCGCTGAATAAGGCCACAAACAGTGTGTATAAATACACTTTTGAGACGTTTGGAGGGGCTACAGGTGCACCAAACCCTGATTTTGTGGATTCAAAGTTTTCAACAGGACCTCCCACAACATGTCAACAAGTCAGAGAATGTGGTTTTAAATACGGGTCGTCGTTCATGCCCAAAAGGGTTTTCAAGTGGGGGGGTTCACCAAGCTAGATCATGCAGCCTTAAATCCCAGGGCACCCCCGTGCAGTCAAGGGCCCCTGGGCACTGCCCCGTTGGCACACACACTTTTTAAGCCTTTGTAACTTAACGGAGATGAAGAGGAGCTGGTGGGATCCTTTAAATATCTCGGAACAGAGACTGACTGTAATTTTACACCTTTGATAAACACACTGACAGTATTTTAAAAAGACTTACCAACGCTTTGAGAAAATCGAGATGCTTTAATGTCGAAAAGGACATTTTTAGGAGTTGTGTACCAATAAATAAAGTTTTGTGAATTTGAATTTGTACTCGTGACTCCAGGTGTGACATTCAGCGTCTTTTCTCGCTGAGATACCCAGACCCCAAATAAAATTAATTAATTATTAATAATAAAAAAAATGTGTTTTTTTTCCAAATAATATCATTTTTTATTTTATTTAACGAATATGTTTTTAATTAGTTTATATTTTAGTTTTCACTAACTATAAGAACACTGGCTCCAACGCTAAAAAAAATCACATTTTTTAAATATAGTATTTGTATTTATTCCAGAAACATAATGTACATTTTATTTAATAAAAAAATGCTAGTTTTTACTTTGCAATAATATACATTTTACAGCCATAATGTAACTCCATATACTGTATTCATACACAGATTTGGGCTAGAAAACAATGACATTTAATGGGAAACTAGCCGTTTGTCTAACTTTACTGACTTTGTGTTATTTTTACATGAAACGCAGTTTATCAAAAGTTGCATTCACACATTTTCCAGAAGATTACCGTCAAGTCCCAGTTTATAGGTCATGAGTGAACATGTGAACATACTGGTGAATTTTGCTCTGGTCATTTTCCTCCATGTGATGTTGTGTTATTACCTATACGTTTCCTTCGTGATGGTGTGTGAACAGCACATTTGGCACAATTACCAGTAAAGGCAATCCAGCATTTTTCCTGTAATTTTCCTGGTTGCATGCGTGAACCAGGAATTACGAATGAATTACGAATTAAACGAATGCTGTTAGGAGACATCACAGATTTCCCTAAAATACACTCTAGGCTTAGGATAATGACAAACACTTACATTAAAATTCAATATTTAATATGCAAGATGACTGCGGTGTTATTGTATGATTCTGCAGTTTGCATCCGTCTATGATTACAGGAGATGAAAGGACCGTAATGAATGAGGTGAATACATGCAATAAAGAGTGATTAATATTGTATTGACCCCAACAAATCTTTCAGGATAATCCAGAGGTCTGACTTTGTAAATGAAGTAAAGATACGTGTTTAACTGGAGAAGTGATTATATTTCAGAGTAATACTATGCAAAATTACGGAAGCTCTGAACCGCACGGTGGAAAAAAAATATTGCCAGTCCCTTCCTGAGCCTGTCTTAAGAAAATGTTCTCTCTTCCTAAATTATTTTTTTCTCTCTTCAAAATAATATTTTTTCTCTCTCTTCAAATAAATGCATGCAGTACCAACCTCGGCCACCAGGGGTCACTATCAGTAAACATTATGCTTTTAATGCTTTTAATGAATAATACATTTATTATTTATATGGATATTTATTTGACATTCTTCATTCTTCACTTCTGCAGTAGACGGTGTGTTTTAAAATCATAGACAACTTGTTATATTAAAATATATTATTATAATTCAATTCCACCATGAAAGTCTGCACACGACACCCCCGTTCAGTCGCGAGGATTTAGATTACTTGCAACAATATTAACATTACCAGATGTACCCGTAACACTTCATGAGGACAGACATAATAATAATTCCCCCATGTTTCCCGTTTCACCATGTAACACTGAGCAAGCGGCGTACGAGTGTTTAGAAAGACCAACAACTTAAAACCGAAAAATAACTCCAGTTGTTACATGACAACGAATGCCATATCAAACATATATAACCTGATTTTGTCTTGATTAAGGTTTGCAAACCCTTAAATAAATAATACATGTATTATTCAGTTATATAGCAGCAGAGAAAGCATTAAAAGCATGATGACATGTTTACTGATAGTGGCCCCTGGTGGCCGAGGTTGGTACCGCATGCATTTTTGGAGGAGAGAAAACTAATTTTGAACAGAGAAAAAAAATCAATTTAATCGAAAGAAAAAATTTAAGAGAGGGAAAAAAAATTTGGAAGAGAGAAAACAATTATTTAAGGAAAAGATATAAATAATTAAGACATAGGCTCAGGAAGGAACTGAGACAATTTTTTTTACCCCATGCGGTTCAGACCTTCCATACAAAATAACTAAATTATTTTATAAGAGTTTATCAGGTAGATTATTATCACGCTTATTCTTTTAGTTAGGAACTATTGTCCCGAAGACATTTCTTTCATTGTCGTGAATGATCAATTAAAAAAAGCGCGCGAACAGCGACACCTGCTGGTGATGAACTGACAGTGCCATCGTCAAAACTTTTATTTATCCACCCAAAACAAATCTAACGGATTAAACATTCACACTTCATTCATGTAAACTAACTCAGTACTAGTTAGAACCGCTTTGACCCGGTTCTGTTCGGATCGTGTGTTTTTAAATGTGCGGAGGTCCCTTTAAATCTCACTCCATGTTTTTCTCCATCTGAAGTTGATGTAAGTCAAACGGACCGAACCGGAGTTTATTCACAACATTATCCGAACTGACATCGGGAGTAACGGAACAGATCGGCTGATATCAAAGTTGATCTGCGATTAATAAATACGGTTAAGAATCATCATTTTCATCAACAACTGAATTTGGATCAAATCGGATCAGAATCTACAAACATGACGAGTGAGTTTAGAACAACAACACAATAATATAACATTAATCAATACTACACGACACTTTACAGCTATTTGCAACATCACACAACATCTTACAACACTTTACGACATTGTACAACAATAAAGATCACTGCACATAATAATACACAGTAATAAAACACAACATGTCTCTTATATTTTACATTAAAATTCAATATCATGACAGGATGGTCAATGATAATGTGGTTAAAGAGCGCTAATTTGGGTTTAAATCAATATAGATCTTATATAATTAATTCGGTTTATCGAAGAAGTGAATGTTTAACCAGGTCAAAGTTTCCAGTGCAGGAGAGTTCAAAGGTCAGAGCTGATACAGAAATGCCTCATGATCACAAAAGTCTAAACTGCACTTCTTCAGTTTTATAACATTAAACCAGATCTAAAATATGCATAACATTATCTGTGAAATGCTGCTTAATTGTTATTTGCGATATCGCAACACATTAACACATCTTCCACAGACTGTCGTAGATGTCAGAGTGTGTGTGTGTGTGTGTGTGTGTGTGTGTGTGTGTGTGTGTGTGTAATGAGGTGTTGACAGCAGGAACATGAGATATGAGTTTTAGGTGTTGCCCCTCATACAGGCATATTCCAGGAAACTCTCCGGCTGTGTTCACTATTGTAAACTAGTGCACTACATACTGCGCTGGATCTACTGTATACTACATACTAGTTAACAAATACTTTGTGCAGTATTGTATTGTAGTATACAGTATTTACTGTGTAGTATGCTATTTAAAAAATAGTCTGGATATTACGAAGAATATTTGAAAATAGGATGCATACTATTTTTACAAAATAGGACAATACAAACATTTCCAACAGTAGTACACTACATTAGTGACATGACTTTGTTGATTTAGTTAAAAAGTGAATACTAGCGTACAGCACACTGCGCTGGATCTACTGTATACTACATACTATTTAAAATAATTTAATGTAGTGTACAGTATACACTTTGTAGTATGCTTTTTTTTTAATTATCTGGATATTGCGTAGAATATTTGAAAATAGGATGCATACTATTTTTGCAAAATGTAGCTATAAACATTTCCAACACTAGTACCTAACATTACTGTCACATGACCGTGTTAGAATTGAATACTAGCATACTGTACACTACACTGGATCTACTGTATACTACATACTATTTAAAATAATTTGATGTAGTATACAGTATATACTTTGTAGTATGCTTTTTAAAAAATATTCTGGATATTGCGTTAAATATTTGAAAATAGGAAGCATCATATTTACAAAATAGGACAATATAAACATTTCCAGCAGTAGTACACTACATTAGTCACATGATCTTTGATTTTAACTGATTTCGTTGCATCTGTAATTTAGTGAGTGTCTGGAAATCGTCCAGTTATCGTCTCTGAACTAAAAATACAGTGTAAATGTTTTTATTTCTATTATTTTGTTTAGTCTGATTTACTAATGAGTCAATAAATATAAAGTTGATTTTACCGTACTTCCTGTTCAATGCATTGTATACTAAATATTTTAGCATCTGTATTCCCTGCACACAGCACACAAGCATACTGCAGAAATACTACACACTAGTACGCCACTTCTCCCTGTCTTGCCAGATAATGCAATTCTTGCCGCATGGTTGTCGCAGCAACATATCAGTGTGAGGATGAGCGCTTGTGGGGGAATCCTCTGACGGAGGATGGGGTCAATCACTCAAGGCTCCGCCTCCACTACTGCGCTAAGAGATCCCCAAGCCCCACCCCCTCCTATCTCCTGCACTGATAAGACTCTACTGGCACTCGCCCCTGTATCTCTCTCTCTCTCAGTCCGGTGTGCAGACAGACAGTTGACACAGCATGTCGGACCCCAGCGCAGATCCAGCGCAGAGCAAAACCAAACTAAAACCACGCAAGAGAGGCAGTTTACAGAGCCGGACCAGCCCGGGTGAGTCCCACCGCAGAGAGAGGGAGAGAGATAGAGAGGGTGGGGTGGTTTGGTTATCGTAACGGTTACTAACAGAAGCCGTTATGCTCTTATATAGTTTGTTTTCCTTTGTTTTAATGTCTTGTTTAGCGGCATGTTTGATTAAATGCACTTTTCTGCTGTTAGTCCTGTGACATGAATGAATGATGGTTAGGCAGGGTGGGGGAGTCCTGTTTCTGTCTGATTACTAACAAGAGTGTAAAACTGATCTCAGAACAGAGAGAACAACTCTTAGTGTTCTCTGGATGGTGGGTTTGCCATTTCAAACCTTATCTCTGTTAGAGCCGAATAGATAACATTAGCTTGGTGGCGTTTAACTCATACAACAAAGGTCATTACATCCCAAAAATCCAATTGTGTACATTTGCAAACCATTAAAACACATGTACATGATCAGTGACAAAACTGGTCTGAAACTCTCACACTGGGCCAATGGACTATACGGTGTATATAATATTAGTTTTGCCCTGAGCACATAAATATATTCATGTTATGAGGAATTGTGGGAAAATGTTCTTCCAGGCGTGAGGTGAACTCATGAATTATACAAGAGGTGTGAGTGTTTCCGCATCAAGACTCATAACTCACATCTACTTTCATGTTTACAGAGGAGGAAAACTATTATATACCTGTGTGTATATATATATATATATATATATATTTTTATATTTAAAGATAACTATGTATAATTATTACTTTAAATCTTGCAATTGTGACTATTTCTCACAATTACAACTATTTTTTGCAATTTCAAGTTAATTCTCAAAATTATGACTTATTTAATGGAATTATAATTTTATTTCTCACAATTTCGACTTAATTCTCAGAATTGCGACTTTCTCGCAATTTTTACTTTTGTGGAATTACAACTTTATATCTCACAACTGCAAATTTAAATCTCACAATAGTGACTATTTCTCGCAATTTCGATTACTTTTTTCAGAACTTCAATTTATCTCACAATTGCAACTATTTCTTGCTATTATGACCATTTCTCGAATTTCGACTCATTGAGGAAATTGCAACTTTATATCTCACAATTTCAACTTTTTTGGAATTACAACTTTAAATCTCACAATAGTGACTTTCTTACAATTTCAATATCTTGGAATTACAACCTCACGATTCCGGCTTATTGCTCAAAATTACAACTTCTTGCAATTGCGACTCTCACAATTTCTATTTATTTTGCAGAATTTCAACTTTTCTCAGAATTACAACTTTTCGCAATTGTGACTATTTCTTGCAATTTACTTATTTTGCAGAACTGCAAATTTAAAATCTCACAATAGCGACTATTTCTCACAATTACAACTATTTTTCGCAATTTCAAGTTAATTCTCAGAATTACAACTTCTCACAATTACGACTCTCGCAATTTAAACTTTTGAGGAATTACATCTCACACTTGCCAATTTAAATCTCACAATAGTGACTATTTCTTGCAATTTCAAATTGTTGTTTCGGAACTTCAATTTATCGCGCAATTGCAGCAATTTCTTGCTATAATGACCATTTCTCGCAATTTCGACTGATTTCGAGGAAATTGCAACTTTATATCTCACAATTTCGACTTTCTTACAATTACAACACTTTCTCGCAATTTCAACTTATATCTCGGAATTACAAGTTATCTCAATTTTGACTTATTTTTCATATCTTACAATTGAAACTTTAAATCTCACAATTTCGACTTATTTTGTGGAACTGCAACTTCAAATCTCACAATAGCAACTATTTCTTGCAATTGTGACTTATATATCAAATTTACAACTCACAATTGTGACTTTCTCTCAATTTTGCCCTTTTTTCTGCAATTCAAAAACTTTTTCAGAATTCCAACTCACAATTTAGATTTTGTTATATAATGCAGAATTGTAACTTCATATCTCACAATTACAATTTTAAATCTCGCAATTGCGACTTATTTCTTTGAATTGCAACTCTTACTCACTATTTCAACTTATTTTGAGGAATTACAACTTTTTATCCCACAATAGTGAATTCAAATCTTTCACAATAGCGACTATTTCTCGCAATTTCAGCTTATTTTTTACAATTGCAATTTTTTTCACAATTGCGATTTATTTCTCGGAATTGCAACTTACCTCGCAATTAAATTTTTTTATATCTAACATTTGCGTGTTTATATCACACAATTGCGTGAAGGCAAGTTTATATCATGCAACTTCATATCTCGCAATTGCAAGTCAGAACTACCTTTTTATTTTATTATTCCATGGTGGAATTACGGCACCATGCTAAACCCTAAAAGGGTAAAAATATATTAAATAAGTGATTTTCCAACAGAGGACAACACCAGATGATTCCCAAACGGATGTTTTGTATGCTAAGTGAACACACACATTTCATGTGTTTATAGTTTTAATAGAAACACTTTATAAATCTATTTTAAACATTTAGACACAGTAGGAATATTTCTGTGTGTGTGTGTGTGTGTGTGTGTGTGTGTGTGTGTGTAGCAGCTGTTGTTTTGAGGGTTGTGTGATTGTATTGCTGTATGTGTGTGTTTCAGGGATCCACACACACACACACACACACACACACACACACACACACATCTGAATCCAACACAAAACTCTCCCTATGAAAACAATGGTGTGTGTGTGTGTGTTAATCGCAGCTTCTAAATAAGAACCTTGTGTTTGCTTGTGTTTGAATGTGTCTGGAATGGAAACCTCCGTCTAGACACTGTTATATACAGTTATAAGAGTTCAGTCTCTATCTGTATGGTGTAGGTCATCCAGGTGTGATACATAGTATACATACTGCAGATATTAATATGAGTATTACAGTAGTATAACATTACGAGCACACACTTACTGTTTAAGCTGGTTTCCCAGGATTCCTCTGGTAAACACACGAGGAGGGGGAGATGTGTTGGTGCATCCCACCCACAACCCCCCTGACTCTATCTGCAACTTGGTACGATCCAAACCAGAGACAACTCGACCGTCCCAACAGAGAGAGAGAAATAGCTGCAACGTTACTGAGAAAAGAGACCGTTGATCACAAACTCATGCAAACAGACAGATAGAGAGACAGACAGTTCAAGAGTCGGACAGGAGGTGATTTTAAGCCTGAGCATCCAAACAGGGAACAAATTACACACAGGTACTCTACACACACACACACACACACACACACACACACACACACAGCATCTGTAACCTCATAAATGTATTCTGAATTAATCACTAAAATTATTCCAAAATTAAATTCTGGTACGTTTACAGTAAATTCTCAGGTCATGTCTATGAGAGAACACGTGTGTGTGAGTGTGTGTGTGTGTGTGCTGTATCGTCTCAGTGATGTGAATGCACGTCACATTATCATGTAATAAAAGTCATGAGATGACATTCCCTTGTGAACACAGATTTTGTGTCAGTCCCTAAAAAAAGTTCCATTCGGAATCTCAAATTAATTTGCAACAAATGATGTGATGAACCTATAAACATCCGTCTCCATGGTTACGTGGTTCCAAGCGTGTTCAGAGGGCCGTCTGATGTATATTGCGCACAAAAAGTGCAGCGCTTTCTCAAAATCACAAGCTCCAATCTGATTGGCTGGCTTTACGCAATTTGAGGGTGCTGTCTAGATGATCAACCTTGTTCTGTAACCTCATAAAATTGTTACTACGTGTACATGTTTGTGAAATGAAGATGAACCTTATCTGTTTGGAAGAACATTTAACTCGCTTTTAGCGCCACACAGTGGACATGTCAGCTCAGAACTGTGCAATTCATGTAAGGAACCACATCATCTTTTGCTTAAATTTTGCCATGGTCTCATAATTTTCACAATATTAAGCTTTTGTTTTACTCACGTGCACTGCACAAGAGGTAGCAGCATGTGGAAAACCGCAGTATACTTTGGCCTTAAAGGGACAGTACACCCAGAAATGTAAATTCAGTCATTGTTTACTCACCCCCGTGTTGTTATAACTCATATGACTTTGTCTTTTTCTGAACATAAAGGGAGAAATTGTGAGTAAATGTTGTGTTCAGTGATGTCATACAATGGCAGTTTATGGTGACCACCTCTTCAAGCTTCAAAAGAACACAAAAGTATCATTCAGAAGTCTAATTAATTATTCATGAGCTCATGATTGTTATGAAAGTATACGATAAGATTTGATGAGAAACTGAAATCTGATGTATTATTGAGTGTAAATGTTCACTGTTGATCTCCTGTGTGTGTTCATGATGGGACACGAGAGCAACAGTTATTACATTTTAAAGCATATATTCTGTCAAGTAACCTTTCCAACCAGGATATACAGACAGACAGATTGATGGATGGACAGACAAACAGACAGATAGATAGACAGACAGATATACAGACAGACAGATATACAGACAGACAGATATACAGACAGACAGAAAGACAGACAGATAGATGGATAGACAGACAGATATACAGACAGACAGATATACAGAAAGACAGACAGATATACAGACAGACAGATATACAGAAAGACAGACAGATATACAGACAGACAGGACAATTTAAAGTTTGTGTGTTTATTTTCGAACAGTTTGACAGCTGAAATTGGGCTGTTGGTGATTTAATAGTTTTGGCCCATTTGAACATCCCATCAAAGATTTTGGGATTTGTAAAAATGTTTATATCATCTGCTGTAATTCAGATTATAGCCACCAGAGTCAGAACAGTGTTTGGTGAATGTAGCTTTAAAGCTCTTGGTGGAATTACAATGTGGTCTACGTCTGCAGAATAACAGTAAAAATCAACATCTTTATCAGCCAAAATGTGTATATTAGTGAATCCCTAAATTACATGTTATACTGAACTGACTAACATAAATCTGTGCCTGTAGATCTGTGCAGTTCATCTGATCAGAGGCCGTTGCTGTCTCAGCGTTCTCTGCCCGTCACGCCCGTCACTCACAAACATCTGCCCATAGACCTGCGCACATCAATGGACGGAAAATACAAGGAGATCGCCGAGGTGAGCATGTGCGCTTATTATAATAAGTGTGTTCATACATAGTGTGTGTGTATGTAATACGCATGTGTGTGTTGTAGGAGTTGTTGGCGAGGAGTCTGACAGATAGCGACATGCGTTGCGCTCCATACGAATTTCCTGAAGAGAGTCCCATAGAACAACTCGAGGAGAAACGACACAGACTGGAACGCCAGATCAGCCAAGACGTGAAGTAAGACACACAACACACACACACACGCATGCACGCACGCACGCACGCATGCACGCACACAGTCTAGTGTTCAAACTGCGAGTACGAATCTTTGGGCACCTCACAATCAGCTAAATTAGTAGACGAGAATTGAAAGCCGTAATAAAAAATGTCTACCCTGATAAATAGAAATAATAACTGGCTCAGATGCAGTTATGGAGCTAAAACACTGACAAAAATCTTAAAATGTGAATTTGTTTATTTGAATTCTAGACATTTAACCAAACAAAAAATGTTACGTATTTCATGGATTTGTATTTTGAATAAAATATTTAATACAAATTTTTTTTTTTACTACAATGTAAATTTGTCTGTTTTGCGGGCGCCATGTTGACCACAAGGGGGCGCAAGTAAATAATACATCTTTGCTTGACTTTGATAAGTTTGTGTGCTTTTTTTTCACGAGTGCGACGCCTTTTTATTTAGCATTTTAATTTCCTTTTTGATTTGTAACTAGTAGCACCTAATAAACAAGCAAAAGAAAACATTAACACTGCAGAACACACACACAAATTCACCTCGTTACTACCAGGAATGAATTAGTGGATCTCTGCAGCCATCTACTGGTTATTATTGTCATGACATGATTTTTAGGTCATGTAATTGTTCTTTTTTTTTGCACCAGATGACAGATGCCCCAATATTTGACACATTCTTCATATTTTATTTATGTTTCAACTTGTAGAAGTATATGTTTTTATTGTAGTGAAATTAACATAAATGTGCTTATTTGCATATGCAAATTTATGGTGCAATTCAGAAATGTAAAGGTAGATAAGATCTTAGCATAAAATCCCCCCAAAACTGCACAACTTTATTGTTTTACATGATTGAAGTTAGTGTTATTACATTTCTTTCATAAAAATAAAAAAAAAAATACACGTTTATTGTTTTCGGTCAAATTTGACCGCAAACTATACAAGACTAAAACGAACCGTGTACATTGATAAATAATAATAATAATAATAAAAAAATAATAATTCATTTTTAATTAAGTATATTTTTTTACGCCATAGTTTGAAGCGTAAAACTCACTAAATTTAGTTAGATGTGTTTTTTTGCACCTCAAATAAATACATACTTTTAGTAGCATTTGTGTCCTGTTTTCCAGTATAAATATCGAATCATTCTTTAAACAATATATATTTACTAGCGTCAGATATTAATCCCCGTTTTGAGAAAATGATAATTAAAAGGCAAAACAAGTTTATTTTTATAACTCATTGGTAAATAGTTTTTTCCTGTTTTAAGCATAAACGTCACAACATTGTGTCGTATTTCTGTGACAACGAGACTTAATATCGTTTTCAAGTAAATCCATAAATATCGTGTTTGAACTGTATTAGTGGGGCCAGTTGGTCCACAGTGTGTGTGAGTGGTGAGCTTTTCAATTTGAGTTTAAAATTGCGGACGGCAGCCCAAAAATGCCCCAGAGTTTTGGGGTCAGGGATGGATTACCGACCGGGCCAATGGGGCCAGTGCCCAGGGGCCCTTGACTACCTGGGGGGGGCCCTGGGCTTCAAGATTGCAGCATCCCGTTTGGCAATCCCCCCGCTCAAACCCCCGGTCAACTTTTGGAAGGGGCACCTTGGAGATAATTGGCCCCGGGGCCTTTGCAAATCATAATCCGTCCCTGTTTAGGGGTCAAGATATTTTTACTGGAAAGCAAGACGTCTAAAACTGCATTTTAAAGTCAACATGAAAGTGTTTTAACTCATTTTACTCCCATAATGTGAAGTTTTCCCAACTAAATTGGATATTCAATTAGAAAACCAATGGGACCGGACTTGATCAGATGGTGTAAAGTGTCGCTCGCTATATGACTTGATGACATCAGCAAGAAAGGGAAGTCTAAGAGGCGGAGCAATGAAATAATGTTCTTATTTTAGAATAATGTCCATTTTGATTTCATGTTGACTTTAAATTAAAGTGCTTTATTAATGCAGTAAAAATCAATCAGCACCAGTTTGTGCGATTATGTGTGTCTCTTACCCCGTGTGTGTGTGTGTGTGTGTGTGTGTGACTCACTTAAATCTGCTGCTTTGCCTCACCTCGCCCCCATCGCCCTCCTCAGGCTTGAGCCCGATATTCTGCTGCGAGCAAAACAAGACTTCATGAAAATAGACAGCGCTCCCGACCTCGAGTGAGTCACATATCTGTCTCTCTCTCATTGGATGTGTCTCGCTGTACTGTCTGTCTCCAGGTGTCTAAAGGAAAGGGGAACTGTCTCACTCTTTCACTGTCTGTCTGTCTGCAGGTGTCTGAAGGACAGTCATGAGGATGCTGTCGATCATATAGAGAGAGAGACAGGGGTGGAAAGAGGCTTCCAGCATGTGTCCATCTCAGGAGAGGAGAAGTGTGGGGTGAGACAGTTTATGTGTGTGAGAGACAGAAAATTAAAGTGCAGAGTTTCAACAATGAAACAATGTATCTTGTTTTTATATATCACACTGGAAATAACGAAATGAACACTTCTTCTATGTTTGCGTCAGGTTCCCTTCACTGATCTGGTGGATGCTGCCAAGTGTGTAGTGAAAGCTTTGTTTATCAGAGAGAAATACATCACTCTGTCACTGCAGACGTTCTGTAAGACCACCGCACGCTCTCTACAGGAGCTCAACCACAGACCTCTGGACCTCAACATCTATGAAGACCTTCACGAGAGTCCCGTCGACTCAGGTGTGTCAAACAAACACTTAACACACACACATGTACAGGACAGGAGACAAACCCGTGCTGATCTCCACCTCTCTCTCTGTCAGATGCCCCCGTTCACCCCCCGGTGTCTAAAACGCACCCGTATGAGCCTCAGAATCTGAAGAACCTGCCGTGTGACACGGGCTACAGCTGCAAGATGGTGGATGGAGTTTTTCATGTCTACACCAAACAAAACCCCATGGACAAGTGAGACACAAAACAGTGTGTGTGTGTGTGTGTGTGTGAGATTTTAAATAAAATACTCAAGTACATTAAATATTGGTTACTTTAATGCATTTGTTAAAGTAACTTAAAACATTTAAGTACATTTAATAGAAATTACTTTTACTTAAGTACATTTAATATTGGTTACGTTAATGCATTTGTTAATGTAACTTAAAACGTTTAATAGAAATTACTTTTACTTAAGTACATTTAATATTGGTTACTTTAATGCATTTGTTAATGTAACTTAAAACATTTAAGTACATTTAATAGAAATTACTTTTACTTAAGTACATTTAATATTGGTTACGTTAATGCATTTGTTAATGTAACTTAAAACGTTTAATAGAAATTACTTTTACTTAAGTACATTTAATATTGGTTACTTTAATGCATTTGTTAATGTAACTTAAAACATTTAAGTACATTTAATAGAAATTACTTTTACTTAAGTACATTTAATATTGGTTACTTTAATGCATTTGTTAATGTAACTTAAAACGTTTAATAGAAATTACTTTTACTTAAGTACATTTAATATTGGTTACTTTAATGCATTTGTTAATGTAACTTAAAACATTTAAGTACATTTAATAGAAATTACTTTTACTTAAGTACATTTAATATTGGTTACTTTAATGCATTTGTTAATGTAACTTAAAACATTTAAGTACATTTAATAGAAATTACTTTTACTTAAGTACATTTAATATTGATGTTAATGTTACTTTAATGCATTTGTTAAAGTAACTTAAGTACATTTAATATCGGTTACTTTAATGCTTTTACTTAAGTAACTTTTAAAGTGCTTAAGTGTTAAAGTAACTTAAAATGCCAGTTACTTCAGTATTTTTATAGTTTCTTTAATAAAAGTATTAGTGTTAATGTAACTAAAGTTAAACATACTTAAGTACTTTTACTTAAGCAAGTAACTCTTTAAATACTTATAAGTAAAATGATCAAAGTAACAATTAAACAAGTATTAAAAGTAACTGATATTAAATGTACTTAAGTATCAAAAGTACAAGTGAATGGCAAAAATAAGTGATTTCAATCCAGATGGATTCACAAAGCAATCAGACCTCTTCGCAAACCAGTTTCACAATTAATAAAAAACCCTCAAAAGAATGGTCCATTCATGCTTTGATTTGCACCTGTTGTTTTGAACACTTTTTGACATTCATTTGCTTTTTAAAAAGTGAACAGAAATGTTTATACTTGAGTAAAGTAAAAAAAAATACTTAAAGTAATTCCACTTGGTTACTATACAGAACATGAGGGTGAGTAAATGATGACAGAATTTTTTTTTTTTGGATTAACTATACCTTTAAGAGGGAAATAAGTCTTATTAGCTGTTTGGATAAATATATATGTTTAACTAACTGCTATATAAATGTGTGTTTGTGCGGTTGGTAAGTTGTCAGTTGGTTTCTCTACAGGAACACAGAAGTGGATCTTCCGTATCCAGATCTACAGCAATACATCGCTGACATGAACGTCATGATGGCACTCATCATCAATGGCCCCGTGTGAGTGAAACACTACGCAGTGTCTGAGTTTATGTCTGTAACTTAACTGGTAGAGCAACAACAACATGATGGGTTTGATTCCAAGGGAACACATAGTAATAAAATATGTACAAATGCACTAAAAATCACTTCAGAAAAAAATATCTTTAAAAATAAGTGTCTAATTTCCATGTGTGTTTTTGCAGGAAATCGTTCTGCTACCGTCGGCTGCAGTATTTGAGCTCAAAGTTTCAGATGCATGTTCTTCTAAATGAGTTAAAGGAACTCGCAGAGCAGAAGAAAGTACCGCACAGAGATTTCTACAACATACGCAAGGTACATAAATAAATCCACTTTCTGATCTTTAAAACCACACTCCTGACTCCTAATCCCAACTCCCGGGCTATTACAGATCCATCCCAATAGAATCCCATCTTAGCTGTTTAGTAACTATGGCAATTTCAGTTAGAAACTTAGTAATTGTCAGATCTTCAATTAAGATAGAAAGTTTCTGTAATATACATCTGACCTCCTTATCACTAAACTCCGCCCGTAAATTCTAAAACCAAACTCTGATCTCGAAACCTTGCCCATGACTGCTAACACCACACCCTTATCTCTAAACTCCACCCCAACTCTGATCTCAAAACCCCGCCCATGACTGCTAACACCACACCCTTATCTCTAACCTCCACCCCAAATTCTAAAACCAAACTCTGATCTCGAAACCGCCACCACTAAATCCTAAACCACACCCTGATCTAAAACCACACCCCTAAATCTTACAACCACACCCTGAACTCAAAACCCCACCCCTAAATCTTACAACCACACCCTGAACTCAAAACCCCACCCCTAAATCCTAAAACCACACCCTGAACTCAAAACCACACCCCCAAATCTTAAAACCACACCCTGAACTCAAATCCTGCCCATTACTGCTATCACCCTGATCTCAAAACACCACCCATCAATTATAGAACCAAATTTTTATCTCTAAACCCCACCCCAAAATCTTAAAACTTCATTCTGAACTCAAAACCCCACCCTTAAATCCTAAAACCACACCCTGATCTCAAAACCCACTCCTAAATCTTAAAACCACACCCTGATCTAAAACCACACCCCTAAATCTTACAACCACACCCTGAACTCAAAACCCCACCCCTAAATCTTACAACCCCACCCCTAAATCTTACAACCACACCCTGAACTCAAAACCCCACCCCTAAATCCTAAAACCACACCCTGAACTCAAAACCACACCCCCAAATCTTAAAACCACACCCTGAACTCAAACCCTGCCCATTACTGCTATCACCCTGATCTCAAAACACCACCCATCAATTATAGAACCAAATTTTTATCTCTAAACCCCACCCCAAAATCCTAAAACTTCATTCTGATCTCAAAACCCCACCCCTAAATCTTAAAACCCCACCCCTAAATCCACACCCTGAACTCAAAACCCCACCCCTAAATCCTAAAACCACACCCTGAACTCAAAACCCCACCCCTAAATCTTACAACCACACCCTGAACTCAAAACCCCACCCCTAAATCCTAAAACCACACCCTGAACTCAAAACCCCACCCCTAAATCTTAAAACCACACCCTGAACTCAAAACCCCACCCCTAAATCTTAAACCACACCCTGAACTCAAAACCCACCCCTAAATCTTAAAACCACACCCTGAACTCAAAACCCCACCCTTAAATCTTAAACCACACTCTGAACTCAAAGCCCCACCCCTAACTCTTAAACCACACCCTGATCTCAAAACCCCACCCCAAAATCCTAAAACCACACCCTGAACTCAAAACCCCACCCCTAAATCTTACAACCACACCCTGAAATCAACCCCACCCCTAAATACTAAAACCCCACCCTGAACTCAAAACCCCACCCTTAAATCCTAAAGCCACACCCTGATCTCGAGAGGTTTTATGTATGATTACACAGATTCATTCTGCTCGTGTTTCTACGATATGATTCAATATGACGGCAACTTTGACTCTGTCAGGTGGACACTCACATTCACGCGTCGTCCTGCATGAATCAGAAGCATCTGCTGCGTTTCATCAAGAGTGCGATGAAGAAATTCCCTGATGAGATTGTTCACATGGAGGGGGGGCGGGGCCAGACGCTGATGGAGGTGTTCGAGAGCATGAATCTGACGGCGTATGACCTCAGCGTCGACACGCTCGACATGCACGCGGTGAGACACGCAGATGCAAACCCCTTCAGATCATTAAAGCATCAGTTGATATATGACCTTAGCAACTTCCTCTTCAGGACAGGAACACGTTCCATCGCTTTGACAAGTTCAACTCCAAATACAACCCCATTGGAGAATCTATACTGAGAGAAATCTTCATCAAGACGGACAATCACATCCACGGCAAATACTTCGGTCATATCATCAAGGTACTGTTGTGTATTTAATTTATTTTATCTTTACAAATAAAAATGTGTTTGTGTGTGTGTTTTTAACGCAGCCGCAGTTAAAACTGAACTAAAAATACTCTTGTGTGTTTTCCTGCCCGTCCAGGAAGTGATGTCAGACCTTGAGGAGAGTAAATACCAGAACGCAGAGTTGCGCCTGTCCGTGTACGGCCGCTCAATGGACGAGTGGGACAAACTCGCGGAGTGGGCCGTTTGTCACTCCGTTTATTCTGATAACGTCCGCTGGCTCGTCCAGATACCGCGACTGTTGTGAGGAAACCACACACACACACACACACACACACACACACACACTCTCTCTCTCTCTCTCTCTCTCTCACATTCACTCACTCACTCACACACTCGCTGACACACACAAATACACACACTCGCTGACACACGCACGCACACACATATATATACACACACGCATGCGCACACTCACGCATGCACACTCTCTCACACGTATACACACACACACACACACACACACACTCTCTCACACGTGTATACACAGACACACACACACACACACACACAAAACCTTTTTGACCACTTAAAGGGATAGTCCAGCCAAACAAAAATGAATATTCTGTCATTATTTACTCACAGTGATGTTTACCGCACAAAGAAACAACTGACGAACTTCCAGCAGATGTTGGAGAACATCTTCTTCCCTCTGTTTGAGGTGACCATCAACCCCAGCAGCCACCCACAGCTACATCTGTTCCTGCAACACGTGAGTGGACAGACACACACACACACACACACACACACACACACACACACACACACACACACACATTAGTGATCCGCTCAGCGATTCTGTTTAATGATGGAGTGTGTTTGTGTTTTCAGGTGTTGGGTTTCGACAGTGTGGATGACGAGTCTAAACCGGAGCAACACATCTTTAATCTGGACAGTCCGTCACCTGCGCGCTGGTGTGACGACGATAATCCGCCGTACTCATACTATCTGTACTACATGTACGCTAACATGACCGTACTCAACCACCTGCGCAGGTACACATACACACACACACACACACACGTCACACGATCTGTTTAGATGACATCATGAAGACCTCAGTCTCACCTGACGTGCGCTGTTTGAGCAGGAGGCGGGGCTTTAACACCTTCGTGTTGCGACCTCATTGCGGGGAGGCGGGGCCTGTTCATCACCTGGTCTCTGGATTCATGCTGTCAGAAAACATCTCACACGGGCTGCTGCTCAGGAAGGTACACACTCACAAAAGTGCATTTATGCAGACAGAATTATTGATTTTTCATTAACAGTATTTTGGCGTGTTTTTCAGTACAAATATCTGTAAAATAAGACGCATTTACTGAACAGCAAAATTGATTCTTATCTTGATTCCTCGGACAGTTCATGTATATGAACCAATTAAAATAGACACGCACGCGCACACAAAATACGCACACACAAACACGCACGCACGCACACATCAGACACAAACTAATTTCAAATATTGAGTACTGAATTTTTATATAAAAAAACATTGTCTTTTTGTAACACAATGGTCAGGTTTGACAGTAAACATACAGTTTACTGCAAAAACTGATACTTCTAAACAATTTCTAAATGCTAAGATTTTATTTTTTCCCAATTCGGAACGCCCAATTCCCAATGTGCTCCGAGTCCTCGTGGCGGCGTAGTGACTTGCCTCAATCCGGGTGGTGGAGAACGAATCTCAGTTGCCTCCGCGTCTGAGACCGTCAATCCGCGCATCTTATCACGTGACTTGTCGAGTGTGTTACCACGGAGACATAGTGCGTGTGGAGGCGTCACGCTATTCTCCGCGGCATCCACACACAACTCACCACACGCCCCACCGAGAGCGAGAACCACATTATAGTGACCACAGGAGGTTACCCCATTTGACTCTACCCTCCCTAGCAACCGGACCAATTTGGTTACCCCATGTGACTCTACCCTCCCTAGCAACCGGGCCAATTTGGTTACCCCATGTGACTCTACCCTCCCTAGCAACCGGACCAATTTGGTTGCTAAGGAGACCTGACTGGAGTCACTCAGCACGCCCTGGATTCAGACCGCGAGCATCCAAGGTGTTGACCTTCATTGAACAGCCGAAGAGGGATAAAGGGAAATATTTAATTGCTGCTGTTTATTACTAAATTTCGACTCAGTTATTTAAAATATGGTGTTTTCAAGTTTATATGTTTATAATATAAATTTATACAAGTTTACTTATTTTAGCATAAATGTCCAATTTAATGTTGTCACTATAATTATGTTGGACAGCTCGTGAATTTAAACTCCACATTTCAAAAATTCAAATGCAAACAAACCCACACAAATCCTTTAAAGGGACAGTTCACCCAAAAATGCTTTGTTGTTTTGCTCATTATTGTTTATCGCGGCCCAATCGGCACGTTTCGTGTGCAACCCACCGGCCCGCTTGGTTCTCCCGATGGCCAGTCCGCCCCTGATCAGCCACAAAGTGCGTCGGCCCACCGGGAAATTGCCCGGTATCCCAGATTACCAGTCCAGCCCTGTCCTGATGCCATCCCAGATGTGTATGCCAGTCTTTCTTCAGAAGAACACGAATGAAGATTTTTAGAAGATTGAGTCTGTAGGTCTTTATAATGGAAGTGAACGGGTTTCAGCACTTTGATGGTCCAAAAGTCACATTTAGGCATCAATAGAGTAATCCACACGACTCCAGTCGATCAATGAATGTCTTCGGAAGGCGACAGATTTATGTAAGAAACAATTCAAACGTTTTCACTTCCATTATAAAGATCGACTTTTCTGCTTAAGACAGTTCTGGGATGGCATCAGGGCAAGTGAATCATGAGAGAATGTTCATTTTTGGGTGAACTGTCCCTTTAATCGGTCTCTGACTAGCTAGCTAGTCCACAGTCTGTATAACCATCAAACTTGAATCTTTTAAGACTAGTTTAAAGATCAAAGTTTACCTCGCTGCAACTCTTAATGATGTTGGTTTTGTCTCTCGGTCTGTAGGCTCCGGTTCTGCAGTATCTGTATTATCTGGCACAGGTGGGCATCGCCATGTCCCCTCTCAGTAATAACAGTCTGTTCTTGAGTTATCACCGGAACCCGTTACCGGAGTATCTGTCGCGCGGCCTGATGGTGTCGCTGTCCACCGACGACCCGCTACAGTTCCACTTCACTAAGGTGAGTAACTCACTAATGTTTACAAATGAATCATATTTTTACTTGCAATTGCCGTTTGACGACTTAATTTTGGACTCTGTGTATTTATGGGGATGATGTACGTGTGTGTGTGTGTGTGTGTGTGTGTGTGTGTGTTGTAGGAGCCTCTGATGGAGGAGTACAGTATCGCTGCTCAGGTCTGGAAACTCAGTTCATGTGACATGTGTGAACTGGCCAGAAACAGTGTGTTAATGAGTGGATTCTCACACAGGGTAACAACACACACACACACACACACACTCGCTCACACACACACACACACACACTCGCTCACACACACACACACACACACTCGCTCACACACACACTCACACACACACACACACACACACACACTCGCTCACACACACACACACACACACTCGCTCACACACACACTCACGCTCGCACACACACACGCTCGCGCGCACACACGCTCGCGCGCACACGCTCACGCACACACACACGCTCATGCACTCGCTCACACACAGCGTGTAATTAGCGTGCAATTTAAAAATAATTTTTTGATATAAAAGAAAATAATTATTTTCCTAATTTAATTTCCCTATTAAAGTTACTATAAAATTTCAGTACATTTTTTCATGAGTTCATATTTTAATTTTCCAGTTTGGCTGAAAAAATATTTTTGGATGTCGTTTTACGCTCATTTACTAACGTTTGATTAATGAGGCCCGATACACACAAACACACAACAAGATTTCGACGGTTAATTTAAATTATCATGGAAATGAAAACGATCAATGAAAAAAGATTTTCAAAAACAAAAATAAATAGTTTGTTGCAAATGAACAAAGATCACAAATAAAACTGCAACTGTGCTATAATACAAACAATAAAACTAATGAAAATGAGGCAATCGCAAGAGTGTGAATATAGTCGAAATTATACTTTTACAATCGCAACTGTTTTCTACTAAAAAAAACACTCAAATTAAACAGAACTAAAATAAAAATATTCATTCTATTTGTTAAATATTAAATGAACTGAATTTCTAAATGAAACAAACTAATTTTAGTCAAACAAAAAAATAGAGAAATTTAGTGTGAAACTAAAGAATTAATATAATGTTAAATATAATTAATATTTTAGCATATATAAATATATATTCAAATACATGAGATTAATGTAGTTTAATTATATAAACATAGAATTGATATTAATGTACTGAAGTTAGCTTGACGATAATAATAGTGAAAATATAAATACACAAATAAAAATTGTATGTAACAATAATGTGCGCTAAAATATAAACAAATAGTTTTACAGTGAAAATTAAACATTTTCTCACAAGTTTTAACTAATCGCATCTGAGTTATCTAGTAAAAAAAAACAAAAAAAACGCTAAAATAAAACTTAAATTGAATTAAATTTAAAAAAAATTAACTATTGCTTCCATTTATGGTAACTATTAAACAAACCAAAACTAAACTGACTTTAAAACTAAAAAAAACAACAACAAAATAAACTAGAAAAATTAACAGAATTACTATACTGTTAAATATATATAATTCATATTATAATATAGTTTAGCATATATACGTGATATGTTATGATGATCTTTGTTTATCCTCACCCGTTCCTCCGTTTTCTCTCTCAGACTAAGAGTTATTGGTTGGGTCCAGACTACAACAACGAGGGGCCCGTCAGTAACGACATCCGCCGCACAAACGTTCCCGACATCCGTGTGGCGTACCGCCACGAGACTCTGTGCGAGGAACTTCACCTGATCACACAAGCCGTCAGGACGCAAGAACTGGACCTCATCGAGGAGGAAGACATGCTGTCATTCACGCCTGGCCAATCAGCACGTTAATAAAGCCATAAACCTCCAATCGGCACGCTAGATGATCCCAAAACCCCGCCCACCATCAGGACCAAGTGAACATGCTCGTCTCTGCCTGCGTCACTTCGCAATAACTCGAGCGCATGTTTAGAGAAATATTTAAGCTATCGATAGATGATAATGTGTGTTAGTATGAGGGGCTATTTCATGTTATACCTCATTTATAAGCCCCGTTATAACATCACACTCGTGTGCCTTTTATCTGTTTTTATTTCGTTTTATTTTGATTATTATTCTCTGTATGTCTCGCACTTATTATTATATTACGCTTGCCGTGTCTTAGTCTGTCTGGACTGTTGAATGAATGTTCAGACCGTGCTGCAGGTGGCGCTGTAGCGCAATAACAATGAAGAATATTTTTCTAACGTAAACGTCCTCTAACCAAATGTAATATCATCTTAAACGCAAGAGTATACTTGGAAAGTCTTAAAGCTCCGGTGTGTAAAACTGAAGGTTACGGTAAACGCCGTTCCGTTGAACGCTACTTAGACGTAGCGGCACGCTACGCTCAGGCCGAAGTAAACTTTGGCCTGAACACATGAAGGTTTTTAGGAAGTTTAATGTTAGCAATTTATGTACATTTTCCGATACATTCGTTTAACAGGCTTCATCGTTTCAATTAATTGACGTTTTTGTTGCATCAGCCGCAGTTTCAGCGCAACGTTAAACTGACGGTTAATATCCACAAAGCATCACTGCAAATATTGCCACGATGATTCACGATAGTTTCATTATAAACTCGCACAAAAGTGAATGCAAGATTGTTGTTCACATTGAGAAAACAAATGCATGATTTATTAACGTAGCACGACCAAAAACGACGTATTATCCCACATAGATGACGCAAACGATCAACTATTTTCTGTTATTACAAATATATAGTTTTATGTGAATGATTGAGATGCCGCTAGTATTCTGTCCTAGCGGTATTGATCAGATGAGAGTATTTTGTTGATTTTAATAAAGCATGTATATTCAGTTCCTCATGCGTGTTTGTGCATTTCTATAAAACATTAATAATAGTAATACTAGAGAATTGAAACGGAGCCATTTTGAAAGCAGCTCTGATTATGAATAAAAAGTCTCTTGGCTTATTGGTCTCACTTGAGTAAACATTTATTTGTACATACTTTAATATTCCGTCTGTGCATTTCAATATGACAAAGGAAATCTGCCCTTTTCGTACGAAGTAGCTTCAACGCGGTCTCAGACTTTGAGCGCACTATATTTAAATGACATCATAATTTCGAGTGCGCATATTAGATGTTCTGCAGCGGATAGTAAACTCGTCCGCCCTTCTTCGGACAAACTGTCATCAGTTCATCACGCGTCATTCCGGACGACATCGAAACACCGTGACCTACTAAACAACGAACCGTAACGTTTACTACCATTATTGGTCATTTGTGACCAATGATGAGGCATTTGAAGACCTGTAATGGCAAAATAACTATTTCGAAATGATAACTGGACGGCACTCGCGGAGTTTAACATACACCGTAATGAGGTCATGTGACAATGCAGCACACTACTGTTTGAACTAGTTCAATCATTGCATACTTAACACCCCTTTCACATACTATTATGTACAATATATACTCCGCATTAATTCCGTAAATCGTTTTTTACTATTCTTACGTGAATTGGTTGTAAAACAGTCCTTCCACAAATTGTGGCATCATGCAACGATTTTAGCATTGCCTCCGCGTCTGAGACCGTCAATCCGCGCATCTTATCACGCGACTTGTTGAGTGCGTTACCGTGGAGATGTTGCGCGAGTGGAGGCTTCACGCTATTCTCCGCGGCACCCGACCGAGAGCGAGAACCACGTTATAGTGACCACTAAGAGGTTACCCCATGTGACTCTACCCTCCCTAGCAACCGGGCCAATTTGGTTGCTAAGGAGACCTGGCTGGAGTCACTCAGCACACCCTGGATTCAAACTCGCGACTCCAGGTGTGATAGTCAGCGTCAATACTCGCTGAGATACCCAGAACCCCCCACAAATCTCAACTCAGACCAGTTCCTAGCCAAAGAAATGTGCAGAGCTAAACTTGACTAGAAAAATAATGTACCATTAAAATTTTCATGACCTTTCTATGACTTTACAAGAGAAAATCACAATGTTAAAATGTTTCTTGCCTGTGGTTAGATCACGCTCAGACGCTGATAGAGGAACAGAGACTCCCCTCATCAGACACACAGGGGACACAGTGTGATCTGAGACACACGAGGCTTAAAGGAGCTCGGGTGTGACTGAACTGAGATCAGAGGGGCGGAGACGAACAGTCCTGAGAGACAAAAATATCAAACACAGACCACTGATCTTGTTTTTCTGATTTTACATTACACAGTATATACCTGGATGCAAACAAGGCGGCTCCGAAAAACTGCTTTTGTTTTCGTTCCCAATCATGTCAACTGTATCTGAAAAAAACATTGTGTTGATACGACAAATCAATCAAAAGTTCCAACATTACAAATATAATTGATCATAGTGTCCAAAAACATCTCCAAACAAATAAAAGATAAAAATTGTACATAAGAACTAATTACACATGCAAACACAACGACTAAAGGTTTGTATAGCATGCAGACATGATTTTAGTCATGAGATTTCACAGAATGAGTTTCATTCTGTGTCATTTGAGTCATCATTGATTCTGTGTCATGTATTTGGTGCCATCTCCTGGTGGTCATATGTAACATTGTGCTTCATGTGGATTATCTAATGATCTATACATCTGATTATCTTGTGTGTGGACTCGATTGAAAGATAATCACCTCATTCAGTTTCATTCTGTGCCATTTGAGTCATCATTGAGTCATCATTGTGGATTATCTAATGATCTATACATCTGATTATCTTGTGTGTGGACTCGTTTGAAAGATAATCATCTCATTCAGTTTCATTCTGTGTCATTTGAGTCATCATTGAGTCTGTGTCATGTATTTGGCGTCATCTCCTGGTGGTCATATGTAACATTGTGCTTCATGTGGATTATCTAATGATCTATACATCTGATTATCTTGTGTGTGGACTCGATTGAAAGATAATCACCTCATTCAGTTTCATTCTGTGCCATTTGAGTCATCATTGAGTCATCATTGTGGATTATCTAATGATCTATACATCTGATTATCTTGTGTGTGGACTCGTTTGAAAGATAATCATCTCATTCAGTTTCATTCTGTGCCATTTGAGTCATCATTGTGGATTATCTAATGATCTATACATCTGATTATCTTGTGTGTGGACTCGTTTGAAAGATAATCATCTCATTCAGTTTCATTCTGTGCCATTTGAGTCATCATTGAGTCATCATTGTGGATTATCTAATGATCTATACATCTGATTATCTTGTGTGTGGACTCGTTTGAAAGATAATCATCTCATTCAGTTTCATTCTGTGCCATTTGAGTCATCATTGTGGATTATCTAATGATCTATACATCTGATTATCTTGTGTGTGGACTCGTTTGAAAGATAATCACCTCCTCTAAATAATGATATGTGATATTTTATGTTCTGTTTATATTTAATTAAGTTATAAGCGGAAAAAGTGCCATAAAAGCAACACCAACATAATTGTCAAACACATATATTTAGCTGTTACTCGATATATTTTCATCTTTGAGTAAAACAAATAGTCTGGTTGTATTTTACTCCCTGACCGCTTTCCAACAACATATGACACATGAATATTAGATCAGTGTGATGTTTTTACTGATTGCAATAATAAGTAGTGTAAATTGTTTTATGAATGATCAAAACTGAACTAGATTTTTAAGATATTTCATTTTATCACTTCAGACAACCTTATTTGTCACCGACCCATATCACACAAAAAAAACTGCTTAAAAATACTATACATGTGCACATCTTTAATTTTATTTGATGAATCCAAGAACACGTTATTACACAAATCTACATGAACGTCCTTACGAAACGTCAAATATATAGTATGGTTAAATTAAATGATATTTACCCCAAAGTGCAGGAAAAAAACACATTAAGCATTGATTCATTCATTAATCCTGCAGTAAAAATACATTAATAATCAGAAACTTGGTTAAAAGCACATGAGATAGTGAGAAAACTAAACCAATATTACCATAACATATTATTTACAGCTGATAATGATAAAAGCAAATCTGTATTTAGAAAGATACTAAATAAGTCAGTAGATAAGCAGAGTGGTTTATGAGTTTCGCTTTGGTTGATTATTAACACACACTAGACTTTGACCCGGCAACATTAACACACTAAAAACCTCCGACACTAAACGGCACTAAACACTCACCACAACAGTTATCAACAGTTGTCACGTCAGATAATATTCTTCTATAGAATGTTTAGGTACTTTTCAATAAAGTACGTCACACGTCTTGTATGCGTGTTACTGCGGGGCCTACGGCAGGTTAATCCCGGTTCCAGGCGGGAGGGGCCAGTTCTCCTGCCCCTGGTGCGTCTGTAGGAGTCGATAAAGTTGTTTGAGGTGCGTTACGATGTTGTCTTTGATGTCCGGAACGGAGATCTGCAGGCGAACACTTCCGCTGTCAAACGAACGCGTGCAGTCGCCTGAAAAAATCTCGCTGATCATACGAGCGACCACCGGAATGACCTGCAAAAACACGCACATAAAATCAATCAACACTAGGGGGCGCACACACAGGAAGCGTTAATGCACTGAAAAACATCGACAAATTTTAACGCGACTGCATTGAATGGACTGCATGTGTCTTGATGCTATTTTAACACCCGGGTTTTGGGCAATTATCCGTTAGCTGTTTAGCTAAATACCGTTAGCTAATCCTTTCAAAGCGGAAAAATAAAAATAATAGCTCAGTGACACCATGTCTGATTGGGATCAGCTGAAATCGTGACGTAAACGTCAAAACAACAAAAGTCAATTGTGTAGTTCAAGCGTTAAGGCTAGCTATGCTAGGCTAAATGTTTACTTTGTTAAACCTAGCAATTAGAGGAGCTCCTAAACATGGTATGATTCAGCATTAGTGTACTCTAATGGCTAAATATGCTGGAGATGATTGCTCCGCCCCCAGCTTCATCCGATTGGCCCATTGTTTTAAAAATCAACCAGTTAACTTTTTATCTTTGTGTCAAAATAGCATGACAATGCAATCACCCAAGACATCCATCGACACGAATGGTAACATGCGTCATACTTTACGCACAAATGCTGTCATCATATTGCAAGTCCTTTTGACATTCAATCATGTGCAGGATATGAATTATAGACATTATTCATTTACACTAGCTAAAATACGGATCAACAGTGGAATTACTAGTAAAAATGGGAATTATTTTATTTTAGTAATTAGGTTTGCACTAGTAAAAACGTTAACTCTCGACATTTAAATGACATTATTACTATAAAAATCAGGTCAGGGTCGCTCGGCAAGTATTGATGCTGACTCACACCTGGAGTTGCGAGTTTGAATTCAGGGCATGCTGAGTGACTCCAGTCAGGTCTCCTTAGCAACCAAATTGGCCTGGTTGCTAGGGAGGGTAGAGTCACATGGGGTAACCAAATTGTTCCGGTTGCTAGGGAGGGTACAGTCACATGGGGGTAACCTCCTCGTGGTCGCTATAATGTGGTTCTCGCTCTCGGTGGGGCGTGTGGTGAGTTGTGCGTGGATGCCGCGGAGAATAGCGTGAAGCCTCCAGACGCGCTACGTCTCCACGGTAACGCGCTCAACAAGTCACGTGATAAGATGCGCAGATTGAGGCGAGTCACTACGCCACTACAAGGACTTAGAGCGCATTGGGAATTGGTCATTCCAAACTGAGGAGAAAAAACTAATTTCCGTAAATAATTATATAATTTTTACTTGTGCAAACCAAATTCCAGATATCAAAAATGAAAATATTTACTAGTTGTAATTCAATTGTTCATCTCAAAAATTGACTTCTGCACTAGAAACAATGTAATTATTGATATAAACAAAATTAGCGATTTTACTAGTTAGTGGTACATTGCTAATAAGACTAGCAATAAATTAATTATAGATATTGTTAATTGCGTTTTGAACAGGAGTAAATGACAGATCACTGTGAAATACGTTTTTTTACTAGTTGAATTCTATTTTTGATATCAAGAAAGGTTATTTACGCAATTTATTTTAGTATTTTTTATATTACGAATTAAAATTTTTACTAGGCAAACGTAATTACTGATATCAAGAATCAGCATTTTGCCTAGTAGATATCTGCAATTCACACACTGCCCGTTATTAAATGTCAAAAGGACTTAAGATAGGTGTCACTCGTGTTACTCACCTGTACCGTGATAAGTTTTCGGTCTCTGGGTCTCCCGTCGGGCCACTCCTCCCCAAAACACAGATGAATGTCAAACTGAGGCGGTTCGGATGACTGTCCACGCTGATGAGCGATCACTCCTACACACAAACACAGCGTCACTACAAATGAGTTGACATTTGAAAAAAAAAAAGCAGCAACATAGAGGTTTGGAACGACATGAGGGTGAGTAAATAATTACAGGACTTTCATACTCCAGAATATTTTCACTCAATCATAGATTGATACTCACCGCTCAGGAATGACTCCAGACAGAAGAGTTTGACCTTGCGTTGGCGCTCGATGAGGTTTGGCGCGTTTGGATTGGGGGCGCAGGGACCGGACCAGTACACTTTACACTGGCACAGTCGTACGGCGTAGATGTCGTGCCCGTTCACCTCTAGAATCAGCCCGCGGTCCATCACGTCCAGCAAACGGCTCGTGAACAGACGCTGTTTTTCGTTGTTGATGTGTTCGGTGGAGGGGAATCGCACCTGCTCCAGACTGATGGGACCGAACAACTCCTCCTGATTCATCATCGGGCCCAGATCACCGTAAAACAGCCGGCAGCCCTGCGGGTTACTCACGATGGCCGGAGGACACACCTCTTTACCGCGGTAATAAAACTGCACCTCTAGGTCCGTCACTGTTGAAAGAAACATGATTTAACCATTTGTTAAACATGTGTTGGACGTTATCATGCATTTAAAAAATAATGTCATACTGGGCAGAGAACTGATCCACATCTCTGGCGTGGCGAAGATGTCCAGCGGTGTGGACGGCTGCATCTCCATGGGCGGAGGCTGCATCTCTACGTCCAGCGGCTCTTTCTTAGGCCACACCTCCGCAGGAGGCGGCGGGCAACTGGGCGGCTGCATCGGCGAGACTGAACCAGGAGGAGTCCAAACCGGAGCCAGTGGAGAACTCATACCTTCAAAACACATTCCAGATTGAATACATTTGAATTTTGTGACTTTCAGTTCATGTCTTTATTGAACACATCCCCTTAAACATTCACAGTGCTGTGGAAAAAGTAAGTGAACCCTTGGACTTAATAACTGGTTGATCTTCCTTTGGCAGCAATAACCTCAATCAAGCTTTTCCGGTAGATGTGGACTAGACCTGCACAACGTTCAGAAGGAATTTTAGATCATTCTTCCTTACAGAACTGCTTCAGACATATTCTTAGGATGTCTGGTGTCTCTCTTGAGGTCATTCCACAGCATCTCTATTGGGTTCAGGTCTGGGCTCTGACTGGGACACTCCAAAAAGGGGAATTTTCTTTTTTTGAAGCCATTCTGGAGTGGATTTACTTTGATGTTTGGGGTCATTTGGGGTCAACTTCTACTGAGCTTCAGTTGGCGCACAGCCACCCTGACATTATCCTGTAGGATATCTTGATAGACTTGTGAATTAGTTAATCCCTCGATGATGGCAAGCGGTCCAAAATGGCAAAGCAGACCCAAATCATGATGCTTCCTCCACCGTACTTCACCATTGGGATGAAGTTTTCATGTTGGCATGCGGTGCCATTTTATGCCATACGTAGTGCTGCAAGTTCTTCCCAAACAATTCAACCTTAGATTCAGTCAGTCAACAAAACATTTTACCAATAGACTGGAGTGTCACGGGGGTCTTTGGTAACCTGCAGGCACACAGCAATGTTTCTGTTGGAAAGCAGCGGCTTCCTTTGTGATGTCCTGCCATGAACACATACCTGTTTAATGTTTTCTGTATATTAGACTCATGAACAGAGATGATAACCAGTTCCAATGATTCCTTCAAGTTTTTATCTGTCACTCTAGTGTTCCCTTTACCTCATTGAGCATTCTGCAGTGTGTCCTTTGAGTCATCTTGATTGGACGGCCACTTCTAGTGAGAGTACCTATAGTACTAAATCATCTCCATTTATAGACAGTTTGTCTCACTGTGGACAGATGAATATCTAACGGCCACTTCTAGAGAGAGTACCTATAGTACTAAATCATCTCCATTTATAGACAGTTTGTCTAACTGTGGACAGATGAATATCTAACGGCCACTTCTAGTGAGAGTACCTATAGTACTAAATCATCTCCATTTATAGACAGTTTGTCTAACTGTGGACAGATGAATATCTAACGGCCACTTCTAGTGAGAGTACCTATAGTACTAAATCGTCTCCATTTATAGACAGTTTGTCTAACTGTGGACAGATGAATATCTAACGGTCACTTCTAGAGAGAGTACCTATAGTACTAAATCATCTCCATTTATAGACAGTTTGTCTAACTGTGGACAGAGGAATATCTAACGGCCACTTCTAGAGAGAGTACCTATAGTACTAAATCACCTCCATTTATAGACAGTTTGTCTAACTGTGGACAGATGAATATCTAACGGCCACTTCTAGTGAGAGTACCTATAGTACTAAATCATCTCCATTTATAGACAGTTTGTCTAACTGTGGACAGATGAATATCTAACGGCCACTTCTAGTGAGAGTACCTATAGTACTAAATCATCTCCATTTATAGACAGTTTGTCTAACTGTGGACAGATGAATATCTAACGGCCACTTCTAGTGAGAGTACCTATAGTACTAAATCATCTCCATTTATAGACAGTTTGTCTAACTGTGGACAGATGAATATCTAATGGCCACTTCTAGTGAGAGTACCTATAGTACTAAATCATCTCCATTTATAGACAGTTTGTCTAACTGTGGACAGATGAAAATCTAACGGCCACTTCTAGTGAGAGTACCTATAGTACTAAATCATCTCCATTTATAGACAGTTTGTCTCACTGTGGACAGATGAATATCTAACAGCCACTTCTAGTGAGAGTACCTATAGTACTAAATCATCTCCATTTATAGACAGTTTGTCTAACTGTGGACAGATGAATATCTAACGGCCACTTCTAGTGAGAGTACCTATAGTACTAAATCATCTCCATTTATAGACAGTTTGTCTAACTGTGGACAGATGAATATTAGCCTAGGGGTTCACATACTGTGAATGTTGGAATGATGTATTCAATATGTACAAGAACAATACAATAATGTGTTTATTAAAACAGATTGTCTTTGTTCATTATTGTAACTTAAATGAAGATCAAACCGGACTTTAAGACAAATGTATACATAAATGCAGGTAATTCCAAAAGGTAATTAAATTACAATTGCCTAATAGACTTAAATTGTACGTCCAGTACTGTAATTGTAATTTGTTTTTTTACAAACTGAGGGACGAGCTGATTTTGTCATCTGTAGTAAATCAACAATGTATCAAAAATGCTCTATACAACTTCAGATGCATAAAACCTGGGAAATTCCTTGAATAAATTACCGTGTGGTGGGTATGGTGGGGGGGGCTCTGGTGTGTCTGGAACATCATCTTCATCACCGTCAGTCTCATATGTCGGGACTGAACCTGAGAGAGCACAGTATACATACTGCACAAATAGTACAAGTAGTAGTGTGTGTTTGTGTCATGGTTTCTAATTAGTCTGTGTGTGTGTGTGTGTGTGTGTGTGTGTGTGTTACCTGGGTTACTGAGCGTTTGAGGAATATCACACACATCGTAGATCTTCAGTGGATTCATGGGAACTTCTTTAGTTCCATCGTAAATGAGGTTAAACTCTCGGCTCTTGTTAAGTGCACAGCGCAGTTGAGCTTTCCATTTAGCCGGATCCGGTTCGTCGACACCTTCCTGATATTTACCTGTTTCCACAGCCCACGCCTGACACAAGCACACACACATATCTGTCTGAACTTGGGCTGAGTGAATATCTCGATGATTAATATGTATTTTGGCCATTAGGTTTCCCAAAGAGTGCATTATTAGACTAGTTTCAGGACCCTTTCTTGTCCAGAATATGACAGCGTTACAACAGATTTTTTTAATAGTGTCTCAGATTTAAACTTTATTAGCAGCACTAGAGTTAGGTTTGATTCATTCACATGAATCAGTTCAAGTCATCGCTCAAATATATCCATTGAAGTCTCTTTGTGGAATTTTTTTAATAAAAAAGTAAAAATATAGTAAAATATAAGAGTGTAAATACGGCTGTTTATTACTCTATATTGTTATATTGGTGCATATAAATAATTACTATTAAATATTCTTCCGTTCGTAGTGAAAAACAGTGTGGAACAAAGGGCAAGTATCTGGGGGGGATCGTGGCAAAAAACAAGGGGACAATGCTCCCACTAGCCCCCCCCATCCTTGAAAACTTTATAAAGATGTCCTCCGCTACGCCACCACGAGGACATTGGGAATTGGGTTTGCCAAATTAGAAAGAAAATTCTATAAATGTTTCTTGCAGTATTTCAGGTCTGTAGGATCTTCACTCACTTTAAAGATGGTGTTCTCCTCCTCTTGTTGCGGAGTGTGACGCGTTGCGTGTTTCCATGGAATCTGGAAGCGTTTGGCATCACGGTCCATCCACACGAGACCCGGAAACGTCCCGTTGTCCACCTGAGCGACGAGCCACGGTTTCAGACGGACACGCCGTGGGTGAGAAGACATGATGCCTCTTCTGTAGAGGAGTAACACATATCAAACTGAAGAATAAACTCAAGTGGTTTTTATTGTCGTTCAACCATATACAGTTAGTTCAGTACACAGCGAAACGAGACAACGTTCCTCCAGGACCATGGTGCTACATAAACAACAGGGGACAAACACAGAACCACATGAGACTACACAGACTAAATAACATACCTATATAAAGTGCACGTACAAACATGTCTGCAAAAAGTACGGGACAGTACAATAAATTACTGACAATGAACAGGACAATAGACAGTGAGAGACAGTGCAGCGCCAACCAGTATTATAAAGTCAACAACCATCTCTTCTGTTTTGTCCACATTCAGGGACAGGTTGTTGGCTCTACACCAGTCCGTTAGCCGCTGCACCTCCTCTCTGTATGCTGACTCGTCGTTCTTGCTGATGGGACCCACCACGGTTGTACCATCGGCGAACTTGATGTGGTTCGAGCTGTGCATTGCTGCACAGTCGTGAGTCAGCAGAGTGAACAGCAGTGGACTGAGCACACAGCTCTGGGGGGCCCCAGTGCTCAGTGTGGTGGAGGTGGAGATGCTGTTCCCGATCCGGACTTACTGAGGTCAGGAAGTCCAGGATCCAGTTGCAGAGGGAGGTGTCCAGGCCCAACAGGTTCAGCTTTCCAATCAGGTGCTTGGGAATGATTGTGTTGAATGCTGAGATGAAGTCTATGAACAGCATTCGAATGTATGAGTCCTTTTTATCTAGGTGGGTGAGGGCCAGATGGAGGGTGGTGGTGATGGCGTCGTCTGTTGAATGGTTTGGCCGATACGCAAACTGCAGTGGGTCTAGTGAGGGGGGCAGCTGGGTCTTAATGTGCCTCATGACGAGCCCCTTGAAGCACTTCATGATGATTGGTGTGAGTGCAACGGGACGGTAGTTATTGAGGCAGGACACTGAAGAATTCTTTGGCATGGGGATGATAGTGGTGGCCTTGAAGCACGTTGGAACGACGGCGCTGCTCAGAGAGATGTTGAAGATGTCTGTAAGAACATCTGCCAGCTGGTCTGCACATCCTCTGAGCACTCTGCCAGGAATGTTGTATGGTCCAGCGGCCTTCCGTGGGTTGACTCTATGTAGAGTTTCTCACATCAGCCATGGTAAGACAGAGCTCTTGGTCGTTGGGAGGAGGGGTGGTCTTCCTCGCCACCATGTCGTTCTGCACTTCAAACCGAGCGTAGAAGTCATTCAGCGCATCTGGAAGGGAGGCGTGTTCGTCACAGGCAACGGATGTTGTCCTGTAGTTGGTGATGGCCTGGATGCCCTGCCACATGCGCCGTGTGTCACCGCTGTCCTGGAAGCAACTGTGGATTCTCTGGGTGTGTGCGTGCTTTGCCCCTCTGATGGCCCGGGACAGTTTGCCCCTCGCTGTTCTTAGGGCAGCCTTGTCACCTGCTCTGAAGGCGGAGTTTCAGGTCATCAGCAGCGCGCACCTCCGCAGTCATCCACAGCTTCTTAACATATACTAACATTATCTGGAAATGAACACTTCAGGATCCAAACTGGTTTACAGTTGTTCCATTTAAATCGTCATCATTAGATATACATTCGGTTTATTTCAATTGGGGGGGGGGGGTAATCAATGCCCCCCTCCCAAATCCATTTGAACTTTTCACTTTGATTGTTATGTTGATAATAATTTTTAAACATTGCATGAAATTGCAAAAAACACTTTTAAAAGTCCTATTAAAATGTTTATTGTTATTATTAAGGCCTAAAACTGCCGCTTTATCTGTCAGATCTGAAGAGATGCATTTATTATAAACAACTTGATTAAAAACATAACGAAGGAAATATACATACAACAGAGACTTTAAATAGCATTATTTAATCAGCGTATAATCAAAAATAGGTGCCATTAGCGTTGAGGTTTTTCAAAAGTAAGTGATTAAATGAATGAGTAAACACACAATACCTTATTAATATCTCAGTACACAAGCACGAAAACATCTAACCTTTCGATAAAACGCTTAAATCCAGGATTAAAGCGCATTAAACTACTGGAATGTGAGTAAAACATAAATATCACATGTTAATGAGTCTCACCTGCAGGTTTCAGGAAGCGCTCGCGCTCCACGCCAGGAAAAAAACCGGAATCCCGAGGCCTTTACCGCGAAAAAGAACTGATTTATCAGTGCATTTGTTTAAATAGAAGATATAATCGGTTTTTAAATGAACGTGCCATCGTGTAATCGGCAAACACACCAACAATCTCTCCGTGTAAAGTGTGTTTTGAGCGTGTTTGAACTTCTGCACGAGTTTCACCGTCTATCGAAACTCAGGTGAGGCGTGACGTCACGAGAAACACCCTTTTTACAAACACGCATGCGCGCGCGCGCGCACGTACTCATATCCTTGTGGGAATTCATATTTATTGTTAAAGTTAGTTAAAATGACTACACTTTTTTTGTACTGTGGCTGTAGTAATGGTCAATTAGTATCAGAAGGTAATACTACAGTATTTTGATGCATCACCTGCAAATAAAGTGCATTTTATTGCCATTCCAGCCATATTCCAGTTATACAATGGAACAAAATATGGTTTCACAGAGTCTACACTTGTACACACACTGAGATCAATGCATTGAATTCACTGTAAACAATACATACATTACACAATGAACAATAACAACATGGCTTTACTATGCTCCAATGTCCAAGGGAAGAATAAACCCCCACTGTATTAGCATACTATATGGGATTTTGGTACTATTTTGTGTTGGAATATGATATTATTAAATAAAAATGGGAGTTTTGTTAGCGTGTTTAGCTCACGTGTGTTAGTTTTGAGGTCATTTATATAAGGGCTGGTACTGTATGTGATCTTTGGTGGGCACTTGTATGTTTGGGGGGGCAATGCTGATCATCCCGCCATCAGTCTGGGGTCGGAGTGCCCCTTGATCATTTAGCTGGCAGTCAGGGTGGGCGTCTCAAGGCTAAGACCCGGCCATGATCTATATGCTTATATGCTCTTAAAAGATGACAATATATATGTTTATCAGATGTTTAACACTTCAAATGTGCAGCCTTTTTCTTCTGGGGAAAACAGACCAAAAATATTGATTACTCATCTAGTCTGCAGGGGCGTGTCCACATATTCGTCCAGTCAGATGCTCTCTGGAGTGAGAATGTCCCTCCCCCTCTTAATAATACATGCAATAGTGTAACGGGAGCCAGCTGGTAGGTCATTGAGCCTTTAGGCTCCTTGTTAGCGTGCCCGCCTCCCATGCCAGAGACCCCAGTTCAAATCCCGCTTCGAGCAGGTCGAGTAGGACCAGTTACAGTGGTGCCGTGACCCAGATGGAAGTAAGGTTTAGGGGGGTGAGTGTAACGAGAGCCAGCAGGTAGATAGCTATGCAGTGTGTAAACCTCACTCCCCTGTCGTCACTAGCGACTGACACTAGAGGGCGTAGCATTTAGCCTCCTCGTTAGCGAACCTGCCTCCCATGCCAGAGACGCCGGTTCGAATCTCGCTCGTAGCAGGTCCAGCTGGACCACAGTAGCAAATTACACTTCACAGCTGTGGCATTTTAATAGAAAATATGTCAACACAGAACTTTTGCTGTTTCATGTTTTAATTTGAAAAGAGAAGTGTAACATTACAACACCCTACAAAATATAATATTATTTAATATCATAAGGAATAGCATTTAAGCCGTTTTTACATAAGTAACAGTGTGGCAGGGCGGAGGGCGGGGCCGGGTCGTGATGATACACACCCGATCCCGTATCAGGCTAATCAAGCCTCCGAGAGGGATAAAGGCCGATGGCAGACGGTGGTGCGACGAGAGAGAGATCATTTATGGACATGTCCGTCATGTGTGTGTTTGTCCTTTGGTTTAAGTTTATAATTCTCGCCTCCTCCTTGCCAGTCTAATTCCTTAACACTGGTGCCGAAATCCGGGAAGGAGGAGGGATATGCCGTAGTAGAGTTCTCGCACTACCGTCCATCCCAACGGAGCATCCGTGGCCATCTGCCAGGGGACGAGGAGCCCAGCCGCCTGGAAGCGGAGGAACGGCCGCCGACCACGAGGGGAGAAGGGGCTCCTAGCCGACCGCCTGGAGCAGTCAGGGCCGCTGCCGGGGGCGGAGGTGTCCCCTACCAGCCGCTGAAACGCGGCGGGGTCGGAGACCGCCGACCGTGAGCAGGGAGGGGCTCGCAACCGACCGCCTGGAGCGGGAGAACCGCTGCCAGGGGCGGGGGAGACCCTTTCGGCTCCCCGAGAAAGCGGCGGGCTGTTCCGTCCGCCAGGGGCTGGAGGACTGCCTCCAATTTGCCCGGAGAGGCGCGGCTGTCGTCCGTTAGAGGGTGGAGGAGTGGCCGAGCAACAAGCTATGGCGTATCGGAGAACCGGCGAGTAAGTACGTTTTTTATCTCTCTCTCGTCGCACCACCGTCTGCCATCGGGCTTTATCCCTCTCGGAGGCTCGGTGTGTATCGTCAAGACCCGGCCCCGCCCTCCGCCCTGCCACAAACAGGTTAATATACAAAGATATACATCACAGAACGGAAGAGATTTTCTGCAATCAGGGGCCATTGATTCAAGGGGGGATGTGGAGAGGTAACCTCCCCACAACCAATAATCAAAACAAGCAAGAACAACCCCCAATATTTATAGCATGATCAATGGAAACATGTAAATTCTTCACACTGTAACCCCCCCCCCCCCCCCCCCCCCCCTTGGGTTGCAATGATGCAATGTTTTAACATCATTCAAATATTTCCACAGCGTACTTTAAGTGCACTTAAATACAGTGTTTGCTCTGATCAGATGTGATTCGGTGTGACTGCATGAGAATAATCAGGCTGTTGTGTTGTGAGATTCAGTCCAGCTGAGATAAACACAGTAAAACATGGTGGATTGTGTTCATATCTGATGTGTTGAGGGTTAAAAACACTTCACTCAAGGATAAATAAAAAGCTTCGTCTTCTTAGTTTAGCCGTCCTCCTCACTGCTGTTTGGCACCCTGATTTCTCCCCATTTATGGTCAGTTGATCTGTTGTTCAGAGTTGATCTCGTTGTAGATTTTATTGACGATATGAGACAGATCCAAACTCTGAGTCAACATCTCCAACAGCGTGTCGTCTCCCTGAATCCCTCCCATAAACTCCTCCAGAGACAGCTCCCCTAAACACACACATTTACTAATATCATTTGATTAACAACATCACTTCATTAAATATCCAAATATAATCTTACCGTCTCCATTCAGGTCGATCTTGTCAAACACCATGTTGGTAAAATCTTCCGCGGACATCTCCTGCTCGATCCCGTTAATGGCGCGAATCGCCTGAAGCAGAAAAAAAAAACAATTTCACAGCTGTGCACGAGTGTTACATTAATTAACTAACGTAAACAAATTGAATTTATGATAAAGAGTTACTAAATTATTTTGGGGGCTTTTGCTGTTCCTGACCTTGAATATTAGCAGCAGTTCTTCTCGGTCGATACATCCGCTGCCATCCACATCGTACAGTTTGAAGTACCAGCGCAGTTTTTGTTGAACACCCCCTTTTAACACCAGACTGAGCGCAGCGACATACTCCATGAAATCAATATACCCGTCCTGACAACACAAACACACAATCATCAAACTTAACACACCAGCGTAAGATATTATTTAACTGATATCGAGATGCTAATTAAATGTAATTTACTTTGTTGCATGTGCTCAGAACAGCGGTTCTTGCATGTATGATAGTATGTTTATTTATAAATGTGTTTGTTTATGTGTTCGTAGTACTGAAAGTAAACATGGTAAACACACACAATGTGAAAGCTGATTCACACAGATTGAGTTCACGGACACAGAAATAGAGCAGGAGAGATTAGACAGTTTTTAGTTCAGTGTGGTTAAACATCATTAGAGGGAAAGCCAACCATGCCCCGCCCCCTCAGTCACAATGCCCTGCCCCCTCAGTCACATTGACTGATTTTCCAGTAATGGATTTTAACACACCCATGTGCAATCATATTTATAAATTAAAGGTGCTGTAAGCAATTTTTTTTCATGGAAAGATATGCACCATTTTTACTACTCGCTGAAAGATATTAATGAAATAAGTGTTGTGAGATATCTCACTGGTCGCTGTGACAGCTCTAGACTGTAAACAACAAACAAAAACATGTCTGCGGACAATGCGGCTTTGTGCCTGTCAATCATTTAGCGCGTTCTCATGGTATTGAAGTTGCAGCGAATTATTGAGGCTTAATGCCATTTTTATGCCATGTTGTTCATAACAGTTGCCAGCTGAGGGCGCTGTTTTGTGGCTGTTGTTTTGACAACCGTTTCTGCTTATGATGTTCTCAATTAATCTGAGTGCAGGGTTTTGGGGGGAAAGGGGCGTGGCTAATCCAACGGCTCAGTTTGACAGTTTGCGGAAATTCTAGAACGGCTAAAATTGCACCTTTAATATAACATTATTTAATGAATTATATAAGGGTTGTTCAACGGCAAATCAACCACATTTCAGAAACATCCTCGGATGAAATTGATGACTTTGTTAATACTTTTTCTGAAGAAAGATAAACATAACTGACCATGAAAGCCAAAATGGATCAATATTTACTGAGTAATCCATTATTTTGTAGACGGGGTCAAAATGACCATTTTCGCCTATGATTTTGGAGCAAAATTACAGGTAAAAAAAATAACCTTAGAAGGGCGTCAGCATCATGATTTTATTTAAACACAGATTGGTTGATCTATTACTACGACCAGCTGACTTCAACACCCCTTGTTGCATTATATACCAATGGTGTGAGTCCAAAAATGGGAAAAAGCACTTTTTTGTGTGTTGTTTTTCCAAATTTAGAGTGCCTATAACCCCAGAAGTATTAAGAAGTATCCTTTTAGATTCTAGTTTCAGAGATATAGAGCTCTCGATATGGCTCCTTGTGTAATTGTACCTTTTTCAATGGTCATAAACCAATATTTGGGTGGAAAATATGGTTAACATATTGAAATATTAATCCTTGAAACACACGAATGAAAGTGGTCTTCAGAAATAAAGCAGCAGGTGTTGAAGACAACAAACCCATCCGTTACCCAGATTAAGTGCTCTGATGGGTCTTAGTTCAGCACTCTGACCTGTGCAGCTACGGTTTACCGTATTAAAACAGATCTCATTACTCAATCCTCAGATGAACTCAAACAGAGGGGACGTGAGGGGACGGAGGTCTCATCACTGACACCATTGACCTCATGTCTCCATTTTCCACATCTGCGAGCTGGGGTGGGATTGGGAAGAGAATTCTGCCCTGGGTTTTACAAAGAAACCAGCCCATAAATTGTTGGGGATTGGGTCGCTGTCCTTTTCTGCATATCACGGCGTCATATTCAGCCACTCGCGGCCTGCTCGGCATAGTGCGGTGACCCATTTCAGCTTATCGCCGCCTATGCGGCCCCGTTTCGTTGCTGGCCCACCGGGAAAAGTCCCATTTCTACCTATGGCCAATACGTCCCAGTCAGTGAATCAGAGGCCCTTATGTTTTATTTGGGGCCCGTTTTAATGGCTTAAAAAACATTGAAGAAAAATTTACATTGATCTAAAAGTTTGGACATACGGGGGTCTGGGTATCTCAGCGAGTATTGACGCTGACTATCACCCCTGGAGTCGCGAGTTCGAATCCAGTGTGTGCTGAGTGACTGAGGAGAATAGCTTGAAGCCTCCACACGCGCTACGTCTCCGCGGTAACGTGATAAGATGCGCGGATTGACGGTCTCAAATGTGGAGGCAACTGAGATTCGTCCTCCCGGATTGAGGTGAGTCGCTACGCCACCACGAGGACTCAGAGCGCATTGGGAATTCCAAACTGGGGAGAAAAAAGTTTGGACATGCTCATATTAATTCATGTCAAATTCGTTCAAATATAAGTTGTGCGTAAACTAAAAATTGAGTATATATGTTTATTGAATAGATATAGGTTATATATAAATGATAAACTAAATCATAATTTGCTTATATTTAATGAGGACAATATAAATATGCACAGAAATTATTCCTGACAAAAGTAAGATTTAAACATTTGGTTTAAATTAAATGCATTTAAATATGTTTAAGATGGTCAATTAATTAACTTCAGTTAATGCAGCTGATTTGCATGTTTCTCAAAGCGTTTAGTTTAAAAGATTTCTTAAAGTTTATTCTGAAATATATGTACATTATTTAAATATTACTCAATTAGGATTGATGGAAACATACTCTCAAAATGATATTTTAACCTATTTGAAAACATACGCATTTAATTTGATAAACTTCCATCAAACTGAATTCTGTAATCTTCAACAAAACTAAATTAATAAAACTAATATATAATAAATATATAAATATATATAAAATAAATGCTTTTCTTACGTCATTCATATCAAACGTGGCGAACATGGTCTTGACGTACGCATTTGACGAATCCGACAGATTCTTCAAACCGAAAAACTTCTTGAACTCGTAGAAGGTGAGCAGACCGGACGGACACTCCGTCATGAACTTTCGGTACCACTGATGCGACTGACAGGCGCTCAGTTCATCTAGAGTCATACCGGAGGCGTTCCCCATCACCACACCGTTTACCGGAGAACCGAGACAGAGAGAGAGAGACCTGTCACCGTCCCGACACAAACACACACTGACACATGAGCTGAGAGCTCGGGACGCGGGACACCACACAAGCCCACCTGCCAATCCCGCGCGCGCGCGGGATCACCGCCTTACGTCACTCTGACGTCACGCTCCGGTCTGTTTTTTTCATGTGCGATCGATTAAAAATGTATAAACACTCAAATACACTGAAGTGAACACAGAAACATGGTTTATAGCTTTATTGTGGTTTAAAGACGCAGTTGTTCCTCCACTTGGTGGGGTTGCTGGTCTGCAGACCAGTGCATTTGCGTCTATGGTCCGTGTCCCAGGAGAACCTGTACCCGCAGGTGTTCGTCTGAGCCGTGTAGAAGGGTCTCAGAGAGTTCCCGCTGGACTGAGGGGTATTTATAACCTCAGGGTTGCAGTAGAGCAGTTCACCGGGGGTGAGAAGGGGCAGATGGGGTGATTTATGGGGCTCTTGAATCTCTGCAATCTGCCCGACACTTCCGTCACCCGCCAGAACGACAGACATATTCTAGCACAACAGACAAAAAATACAATTTTACAACTAAAATATATGAACAAGACTGGTATACATCATTTAAAAACGCATATCGATCGATCACTACAGTGTTTATGATTGCTGGTTTACACCCGTACCTCAGTCTGCGAGTTTCCCGCTCTTTTCTGCATATTCATGATTATTTCGGAGACAGATTTGAGTCCGTCTGTATCTTGCTCGTAGTTGATTTAGAGTCTGAAGATGTTTGACTGATCTGAGTCAAGGGTGCTCTTTATGACATCACAGAGAGGTTTCCTAGCATGACATTCTAGAATCTTCACGCAATGAGTTCTGAGAGAGATGAAACAGCAGTACTGTAAAAATCGATTTAGTCTTTTAGTTATCATAACTAGAATAAACTGGGGCTCTAGGTGAAATCATGAGAATGGGCCCCACCAGTGTGAATACTGTCATCATTACTTTAAAATATCCATAATGTCAAAGCAATAAATCACGTGTCCAAGCACTATTTTCCCCAACATGAAGATTAAATAAATTGCATAATTTGGAGAAAAAAAATGTATCAAGGGAAAGTGTTTTTTTTTAGTCAACATTTCTTCACTATTTCAAGTTTTTAACACTTGTGCATCAATTAAAAAAAAAAAATTAGGTCCCATCCATCTATCTATCTGTCTGTCGTCCATCCATCCATCTATCTGTCTGTCTGTCTGTCTGTCTACACTTTTTAAAATGTTCCTGTAAAAAACAGTAAAGAACTGCAGCAGGGTTGCCAGCAATTACTGTAAATTAATGGTATCTTGCTGTAGCTGAAATGTACAGTTTGCTACTGTTTTGGAAATACAGAATGAAGCTGTTATTTTACTACCTTTACAGTAAAATACTGACTAAAGGATCAGCAGTTAATTACTGTTTATTTTTACTTTTTCACAAGAGGTATATTTGCAGGATTTTACCGTAAACTACAGTACAAATACACATGCTACTGTATGAGCTATTGAGTAATGAGTGCTAGCAAAAAGGACTACAATGTGTTTACTTTTTTCTTAACCTTGTGATTTAATAAATTATTTCTTAGTCTTGCTATAAAAATACAGTGTTAATAGTGTATAAATGTAGCCCATGTACAAAAACCCATTCTTGTAAAACATCTGTACAAAATTAGTAAAACAAAGCTGATGAACTTACATTTCAGCCATATAAATAATAAAAACATATTGTAACAAATATTGTAAATAATTGAGAAAGTGGCTCAATGAATGACTAAAACAGTGTGTGTGTGAGTGTGTGTGTGTGTGTATGTGAATGTGTGTGTGTGTGTGTGAATGTGAGTGTGTGTGAGTGTGAGTGTGAGTGTGTGGGTGTGAGTGTGTGTGAATGTGTGTGTGTGAGTGTGGGTGTGAGTGTGTGTGAGTGTGAGTGTGTGTGTGAGTGTGTGGGTGTGAGTGTGTGTGAATTTGTGTGTGAGTGTGTGTGTGTGTGTGTGTGTGTGAGTGAGAGTGAGAGTGTGAGTGTGAGTGTGTGTGAGTGTGAGTGTATGTGAATGTGTGTGTGTGTGTGTGAATGTGTGTGAGTGTGAGTGTGAGTGTGTGGGTGTGAGTGTGTGTGAATTTGTGTGTGACTGTGTGTGTGTGTGTGTGTGAGTGAGAGTGAGAGTGTGAGTGTGAGTGTGTGTGAGTGTGAGTGTGAGTGTGTGTGTGAGTGTGAGTGTGAGTGTGAGTGTGTGTGTGAGTGTGAGTGTGTGTGTGAGTGTGAGTGTGAGTGTGAGTGTGAGTGTGCGTGAGTGTCTATGACTGGGTTCACTGATGAGACTGACAGGACTTTTCCTCGTCCATCCTTGATGCCTCTCTCAGGATTTATCCCGAAGAAACGCCTGAAAAACAAATGTGTGTGTTCAAAATTAGTATGGATAATTAAATAATTATATTATATAAATATTGCAAAGTATCTATTCTTGTATCAGGAACGCTGCCCTTTACTACAGTAGGTGTAGGTCATGTCACATTTTAGCATCTAAATCAGTATATAAACAAAAAGTGCTCGTTTGCTTTGCCCTGATTAGTGTCAGGAGAGTTTCTTAAAGGGACAGTTCACCCAAAAATTAAAATTCAATCATCATTTACTCACCTTAATGCCGTGCCAGATGTGTTTGATTTTCTATCATCATCAGAAGGACATCAGGGCTCTGATGTGCTTACAAGGGAATGAATGCCAAAACTATGAAGTTAAAAAACACAGAAAAGCAATTCAATGACTCCCATGATTATGAAATGCCTTCTGAAGTGATGTCATCGGTTTTAGTTGAGAACAGACCAAAATGTTTCTCCTTTATCACTGTACATCTTGCCATTGCAGTTTACAGGCATGATCGATTTCAAGCTCGATTGCACTTCCTTGAGCCGTCTAGTGGTTCTGCCCATGTGTCAAGCACAAGGAAGAGTAATCAAGCTTGAAATCATGATGCATGCGGCATCATCTTGGTACTGAAGATTGAAGGTGTAGTAAGTAGGAAAGGCAGCAGCAAGCCCAGACAGAAAAGTTGGTTGGTATCAGTCGAGGAGTTTTCCAATAATATCTGCAACGTTGTTTGAAGGCTACACTTCGCAGAATAAAGAGAATTTAAGTTTTTATGAAACTCACCTTGCAATATAAGATCTGATTCAGAAATCCAGCTGCACTGTTCACATTACGGAGTTGTTACTGTTATCTGACCGCACTGACCGCTTGACTGAGGAGTTTCTGTCGGCTCTGTGTTGTGTGTCAGCTCAGACGCCAATCTCAAATCTGACATGAAAATTACTAAATTATCCCAAGTTCAGAGCAACAAATCACTTCAAGAAAACAATTTTAGTAAAAGAAACAAAGATCTTGGGCTTAAAGACAGAAATATAACGTTATAAACTGTTTATTTAGTTGATATTGGGTCTGATGGCAGCACAAATGTGATGTATTCTGGCAATGATAAAACGCAAAGCAAAAGCACACTCGCATGTTAATTCAGAAGATGACGATAGGTGAAAATATCAGCACTTAAACACGTGTTCACTGTAGGTTTGTGTTCCCAAAATGCAATGCAAAAAATACTGTAAAGTACCGATTTCTTTCCTTTGAGCAATCAATTCTGTAAAATACCGTAATATTACTTCTAAGTCATTTAACCAACCAAAATGAACAATAATGTTCTGCATTTAAATATAACAGCATTATACTGTATGTAAGTTAACAGCAAGTTTTAAGAGTGTAGCGCTCTGTCTGTCTGTCCATCTGACTGTCTGTCTATCTGACTGTCTGTCCGTCCATCTGACTGTCTGTCTATCTATCCATCTGACTGTCCGTCCATCTGACAGTCTGTCCGTCCATCTGACTGTCTGTCTGTCTGTCCATCTGACTGTCTGTCTATCTGACTGTCTGTCCGTCCATCTGACTGTCTGTCTATCTATCCATCTGACTGTCCGTCCATCTGTCTGTCTGTCTGTCCATCTGACTGTCTGTCTATCTGACTGTCTGTCCGTCCATCTGACTGTCTGTCTGTCTGTCCATCTGACTGTCCGTCTGTCTGTCTGTCCATCTGACTGTCTGTCTATCTGACAGTCTGTCCGTCCATCTGACTGTCTGTCTGTCCATCTGACTGTCTGTCTATCTATCCATCTGACCGTCTGTCTGTCCATCTGACTGTCTGTCTATCTATCCATCTGACCGTCTGTCTGTCCATCTGACTGTCTATCCATCTGACTGTCCGTCCATCTGACTGTCTGTCCATCTGACTGTCTGTCTGTCCATCTGACTGTCCGTCCATCTGACTGTCCGTCCATCTGACTGTCCGTCCATCTGACTGTCCGTCCATCTGACTGTCTGTCTGTCTGTCCATCTGACTGTCTGTCTGTCTGTCCATCTGACTGTCTGTCTGTCCGTCCATCTGACTGTCTGTCTGTCCGTCCATCTGACTGTCTGTCTGTCCGTCCATCTGTCTGTCTGTCCATCTGAATCTCTGTCTGTCTGTCTGTCCATCCATCCATCTATCTATCTACTATTAATATCCTGGATCAGGGGTTTTCTGTGATGTCAGTGAGGATGTTGGAAGGAAAGATGCATCATGGGAACTGACAGAGTTATCTGAAATATTCCTGATATTCCTGCAACGCTGCTCGAGATGTCTGATAACGTTCCAGGGAATCATTTTACATGTTCTCACAGTATTGTAGTTCCAGCAAATTATTGAGTCTTAATGCCATTTTTATGCCATGTTGTTCATAACAGTTGCCAGCTGAGGGCGCTGTTTTCCTGCTGTTGTTTTTGTCAACTGATTCTGCATGATGTTGGTCTCACTATATATTTGGGATCTTAGGAGGGCGGGGTTAGGAAAGAGGGGGCGTGGCTAACCCAACGGCTCAGTCTCGTGGAATTAGAACAGCTAATATCACTCGCAGCTCCTTTAAACACTGAAAGATTTTAATTTAAAGTGTCAAATGCCGTCAAAACTAAATGATGCGTCTTGTTAAATAAAATTAGACCGTAAAGTATTTTTCATTCTAAGCCCCATGAAGTTATTCTGAAATACTTGAGCCACATTTAATTGACTTTAGAGTCTATTTTCAGGTGGGTTAAATCCGTCTATTATTATTGCTCAGAACGCCACAGTTAGCATGACCATTACTGTTTATAAGATAACATCAGATTTTATGCTTTTTTCCTCTTTAATTTCATGCTTTGATATTCATATTTATTTCATTATTTATTTTGGTTTCTCTGTAATAGCAGCAACATTTTAAATATAGGCAGCTTATATATTTTTATAAATATAATTATAAGCCATACTACTATAAGAAAAAGTTCTGCTATTATCTATTGTTTATTTTTCCTCTGGCTCAGGTCACGTCCTGATGTGACCTTTAACCCTCTTATTCACAGAGAGAATCCTTAATCGACCCCTGACCCACATGGACAGACACATTACACACCGACCAATCAACATTATAATAATCACATATTTTGAATACTTTAATAATATTTAATACTGTATTTAATGGATTTATACAGCATGTTAAACATTTATTAAACAAAACTTTTATAGATTAAAGATAATATAAAACCTTGTACAGCTTTATAATTACAATATCATTTACATTTATATAATTTATACAGCACTAAATAGCAAACTTTATTAATATAGCACTTTTTAAAAAGCATATATGGTGTTTACAATCAAACATTTACACTGAACATCAGTGTTGTGTTGTAAGATTATTGGCCTATCACACTCATCATGCCATTACATACTAACACGGTAATAGCGTGTTTTTGGACATGTACTGTGGTATTATGGTGGTTTAATGTGGTACTAAAGTAATGGCATTTTTTTATGGAAATGATTGACAGTCACCATGACAACAAATATTTGTGTTTTTGCATTTTTAATGGATAGAAGAATGAGTAATAGGGTGTGTGTGTCTGTGTGTGTGTGTGCGTGAGAGTGTGTGTGTGCGAGTGTGTGTGTGTGCGTGAGAGTGTGTGTGTGCGAGTGTGTGTGTGTGTGCGTGAGAGTGTGTGTGTGCGAGTGTGTGTGTGTGTGAGTAGAGTGAGTGTGTGTGTGTGTGTGTATGTGAGAGTGTGTGCGAGTGAGTGTGTGTGAGTGTGTGTGAGAGAGAGAGAGAGTGTGTGTGCGAGTGAGTGTGTGTGAGAGAGAGAGAGTGTGTGTGTGTGTATGTGAGAGTGTGTGCGAGTGAGTGTGTGTTTGTGAGTGATGTGTGTGTGGAAAGCTGGCACAGGTTTGAGGTGTGTGTCCTATGCGTTCAACTTTGCTGCAGTGGGCGGGGTCAGATGGGCAGTACAGGTGTGTTTGTGGGCGGGGTTTGAAGGGCGGTTCAGGTGTATGTGGCCATTTTCTTCACCTCAGTGTCTGTAAATCACTGATTGAACTCAGTCGCACCTGGAATAATAATATCACGAAATCATGATTATTTAAATCAGCTCGGATCACATCACACGCATGTTAAACATGAAGAAAGGTTCGCTGAATATCTTTGGTCGGAAGAATCAATCTCTGTTCGGCAGCAATGTGGAAATCAAGGAAATGAGTAAGAGTGATTTATACTGTTATTCAGAGATCGATATGAAATCAGTGATCGATCAAATGTCCGTTTAAAGTGTTGTTTACTGCAGCACGGAGCGCGCGCGCATTTCAACGAAAACATTCGCCATGAGAACAGATCGTGTTTAATTTGATATCATTAGCAGGAACAACGTATTCGTTTTGTGACAGAATAACCACAGAATGACATTGAATGTCCCGTTTTTGAGCTGTGAATTTTGACCTGTGATCTAACAAATGCACGTCTGATGTCAGACACTAACAAAAGGACAATACTGTGTTTATTTATACTATGGAAATACCATGTTCATGAGGACTTGTAGCATAGTAATACCAGATTTTTGTGCATATACCTTAGTAAAAACCATGTGTATGGACACTTACTATGGTAATACCATGTTTTTTTAGGATTTGTAGCATAGTAATACCATATGTTTGTGGCTATACATTGGTAAAAAACATGTTTTTGGACATTTACTATGGTAATACCATATTTTTGAAGATTTTTAGCATAGTAATACCATATGTTTGTGGCTATACATTGGTAAAAAAATGTTTTTGGACTCTTACTATGGTAATACCATGTTTTTGGACTATTACTGGTAATACCATGTTTTTTTTAGGATTTGTAACATAGTAATACTATGTGTTTGTGCCTATACATTGTTAAAAAACATGTTTTTGGACATTTACTATGGTAATACCATGTTTTTCAACATTTACTATGGTAATACAATATTTTTGAGGATTTGTAGCATAGTAATACCATATGTTTGTGCATATACCTTGGTAAAAACCACGTTTATAGACACTTGCTATGGTAATACCATGTTTTTGGACATTTACTATGGTAATACCATGTTTTTTTAGGACTTGTAGCATAGTAATAGTATATTTTTGGGCATGTGCCATTGTAATACAATGTTTGTGAATCTTTACTATGGTAATACCATGTTTTTGGACATTTACCATGGTAATGCCCGATTTGGGGACATTTGTTATGGCAATACCATGTGTTTGTGTGCATCTAGCATGGTAGAAACATCATATTCCTTGAAGTACTTGTTTGCAAGTGTATATCAGATATACTGCATGTTCATATTAATAACATGTTATGTAGTCTGTGTTTTACTAATGTCATCTTAATTACTTTAAGTCAGACTCCTTATTCAAAACACAATAATCTAAAGCAACAGTGAGTGGTAATAATGAGTGGTAACTTCGTGCTACAAACCGCTCTGGCATTAGTTAAATAGGTGACTAACATGTCTGTGTTTTGCAGGTAATGTGGAGCTGGTGTTGGACTCGGCCGCCATATCAGAATCAGGAACCGCTAAAGTTCGTTCTCGGCCGACTGTCAAACACTTCACGGTACGTCTGAAAACACACTGATCACATGATCGCACTTCACCAGGTCACACGTGAGATAAACTCAGTTTATGAGACATTTAAACATGGCGTGTTTGGTCTTTAAACTGTAAGGAAGGGGAAGCGGGTTTGTTCTGGTAAATATTAACGTTTGTATATTATGATACAAGTCGTTCTATTGGAGGCTCTTCACAGAAAAATGTGAATTACTGTATCAGTCACATTATCTTGACATTGCTAGTGCCATAATCTACAGTTCATAAAGCTTCAGGAAAGTATAGAAGATGACAGAACTTTAGGTTTTGGGTCACTTGTACTATGATATTACCTTGGTTATTTTGAACTCGTACCATGCTATTACTGTGTTTTGGTAATATAACATGGTATTAACATGTTTTTTGGAAATGTACCAAGGTAATACCATGTTTTTGGACATTTATCATGGTATTCCCATGTTTCTGACAAATACTATGGTTTTAGAAAGAGATGGTTTTACCATTGTTTTTTTGGCATGTACCATGGTGTTAACATTTTTTGAAAATGCGCCAGGGTACTACCATGCTAACACCATGCTTTTGGACAAGTACCATGGTATCACTATGTTTTTGGACATTTACCATAGTCATACCATATTTTCGGACAAGTACTATGGTATTACCATGTTTTCTGGAAACATACCATAATAATACCATGTTGTCTGAAAATGTGCAACGGTAACACCATGGTACATGTCCAAAAACATGGTGATACAATTGCACATTCTCAGATGACTGTTTATGGACATTTACTATGGTATTACCATTTTTTCGGGCAAGCACCGAGGTATTACCATGTGTCTGGATGCGTCATGATAATAACATGGTGTACTTTTGATAAATACTTTTACTTCTATTTTTTCGTTCATGGAATTCTTTAGTGCAAGAGAAATCTGGTGAAACTCAAACATAGACACAGACACACCTGTAGCTTTAGGACATACACACCCTCAGATCATAAACACACACTTTCACTCTGACAGGACAACGTGATCATTATATACACATACACAGCATGTGTGTTTTTATCACCGTGGTGATGTTCATATTCATCGCTAACACAATTGTGTCAGTAATTCTCAGACTCCAGCGTGTTCAGACGTGAACGGCTGACTGAATCACCTCATGCGATCAGAATGACTATAATCCATGACATTACTAGTTTAGTTTCTTCACCATTCACACGCTGAGGTTAACCGTGTAACAATGTGGGTTTGCGCTGGTGCAGATTTCCAAACCTGCAGATGCTGTTTTGAATACACACGTTTTGTTTGTGTTCAGCAGACGAACACACAACATCCTTTTACACGGGCATGCACACTTTTGCTTACATATCACATTCCTGTCAGTCGTTATACAATAATTAGAAGTAAAACTATTAATTTGATCTTTTAGCTCAACTGGTAGAGCAGCACCAAGTCCTTGAGTTTGATTCCCAGAGAACACACAAACTAATAATTTTAAACCTTTAATGCACTGTAAATTACTTTAGTTAAAAAAGTGCCAAATGAATATGCTCAAAGACAAACCTACAAGGAAGTTTCATCAGCTTGTGCTATTCTTCTTTGGAAATGTAGAGTTGTATTGTCCCCATGAAGAGAGCAAAACCTGAAACACAAACATGCATGCTTTATGGGCGTGAGACTTTTTGCATGTTGGAGAACTGAAAGGAAAAACATCAAGGCGAGAGATTATGTAGTTACTTGTTGGAAGTGTAGTGAAAGATTGTTAATGGAATGTAATATCCCTTTAAAACAATCAATCAATGTTTGTAATACAGATTAATCACTTGGGGAAATCACAGCGATTTCAGTCTATCCACCTCAACGTTTTCGGAAGATTCCCGTTACATTGTCCCACGGTTGTATTTGCGGGGTGTTGGTAAGGAGTGTCAGTCGATTCTCCGTCACAATTTCAACGACTGATTCACCAGAAAAAAAACATCGTCAACATTAACTCTATTCATCTCGAGTGTGTATGTAATCCGGGATGGGTTCTGCAGTCACCAAACAGTCTCAGAGAGGTCAAGAGAAAGAAATGGGGAAGTAGGAAAGGATCCGCATCGTGCAACGTCATAATAACTGGTTGGTTTTGAGGCTAGAAATTTAAACTCTGACTCAATGACTCCTACGATAAGGTGGTGAGGGAGCCTATGCACATCAAACATACCTTTTAGAGTCAGGATATTGTGATTTGCTGATTGTTTCTCTTTAAATCGCAGTCGTCTGATGGTGTCCAGGGCTTTGCTGTTCCAACTCCAAAGGTTCCGGTTCTACCGCCCTTTCACGAACCCAAAATGAATGGTACAGGTGAGCTCACCAAGCTAAGGAACGAAGGAATAGTTCACCCAAAAATCATTCTTCTGTGGAACATAGAGAGTCATTTTGAAGACTGTTTCTCAAGCAGTCACAATGCATGGAACTGACGACCCTTTTGTGGAATATTAGCGTACCTTCCTGATACTTATAGGGGCGGCAATGGGTCAGGTGGTAGAGCGGGTCGGCTGCCAATCGCAGGGTTGGTGGTTTGATTCCCGGCCCACATGACTCCACATGCCGAAGTGTCCTTGGGCAAGACACTGAAGACCCCAAGTTGCTCCCAATGGCAGACTAGCGCCTTGCATGGCAGCTCTGCCGCCATTGGTGTATGAATGGGGGTGTGAATGTGAGTGTGAGTGTGAATGTGTGTGTGAATGAGTGATTAGGACACAGTGTAAAGCACTTTGGTGACCTCTAAGGTTAATTAAAGTGCTATATAAGTTCAGACCATTTACCATTTACTTTTATGGTGATTTTGCGTCCTTTGCGGAAGAAACTTTAAAGCCCTGTTCATTGTAACTGCTTGGAAACAAGCATGAAAAACAGTCTTCAAACTTAGGCCAGAGACTTACTTTATACAAGTACACGCACACATATGCAAACGCTTGGACAACGTATTGCCAACGTGCAGTGCAGTTAAACATGCTTGACGTGTTCTTGCGGCTTTAACAAACCTCAATACCCCAAGGGGGTGAAAGAACCTTCAAACATCTGTGCCAATAAAGTGGATGTTTGTTACTCAGGTAAGCTGCTATAAATATATTGACTTGCTCAGCAATGTTGCTCAGACTGCAGAAATGGACAGTTCACAGTAATGTGCAGTAATACTTTCATTTTTGGGTTAACTATCAGTTTAAAGACAAAGTGTTTGGTTTCACCTTTTAATTACAGAGAACATTCATTAAAACATCTCTGCATGTTGTTGAGGTGTTTTAATGAATTGCGAACTGAGTAGATTTTAACTTTCATGTTCTCTGTTTTATAGGAAGTACCGCAAAGCTCCCAAATGGAGGAATGTTTTCCGTCCATGACACGATTGAGGGGGAAATACTTGTACCTCCTCCACCCAGCTCAGCCCCTCCTCCCCCTCCTTCTGCTGTCCAACCCCTACCATCATTTATCCCACCCCATCCTCAGTTTTTTGGTGAAATAGACCCTTCTATAGACCTTGCCAGCCTGAAGCCTCCTCCAATGCAGCCCCCAAAGCCTCCTTCACAAAGCGGTTCAGAGTACAGTGCAAATGTGGACCTGGCTTTCCTGAAACCTCCTCCAAAACTTCCATCTGAAACGTACAGCCTCAGAGGGTCCATCTCCAGTCTTGATATCCAAGATATCCCTGAATGTCCTAAATTCACCCCACCACCTCCCCCTGGGATGAAACCCCCACATGTTTTACCCAAAGCCCAGAAAGTGCTGCCTCCAAAACCCATCAGGTTGTCCTCCATAGCTAATATAGAGATCCAGCCCCAAGCACCAACTCCTCCTGCAGCCTCCACCCCAATGCAGTCCAGCTTCAACCCCCAGAACACCCCAAAGCTTTCTAGCTTCAACCCCCAGAACACCCCAAAGCTTTCTAGCTTCAACCCCCAGAACACCTCAACGCTGTCTAGCTTCAACCCCCAGAACATCACAACACCATCCAGCTTCAACCCCCAGAACACGGCCAAACTCTACAATGTGCAAAAGGACACAGTAGTAAGTGGGCAAGACAAGGAAAAGCAAGTTCAGTCCATTCTTCTACTAGAAGATTCTACCGGAAACCCAGTTGGTCTTCATGTCAATGGGAACGTTAGGAAAAGTTCTGGATCTTTCCAACCGGTCCAGTCAGTGGTGCCACCCACCAAACCAGCCCGTCGCAGCAGCACCGCAAATCTACTGCAAAATGACCAGCCAGACTCGCCGCACAATTTCCAGGTTGATGCTCCAAGTCAATCAGCCAAATCGGAGACCAAAATCAACCCTGAACGTGTGGCAGCCCCTACCCCACAAAACGTCCCCTACGAGACTCCAACACCTATCAAAGTCTCGCCCATAATAGAGAAGCCTGCAGTTCTACCTGATGTTAGCCAGCCGAAGCCTGAGGTTGAGTTACCTGGCAGATCTCACAGGTACAGTCCTATCCAGAACCACCGACAGCTCAACAAGAGAGGTGTAGAGGGCTTGGCAAAGAAAGAGTCTTCAGCATCACCCTTTGCCCTACTGATGGCCGCCAAGGAAAGAGACAAGCAGAGAAAAAATCTATCCCCACAGATCAGCAGCTCAGCTGAGCCACTGAACTCTGTGATTCAACTCAGTCCAACCCAACCAAACTCCTTTACAGTCAGTCCTCGAGACCCAATGTTAGACAGATCTACTGTTGATCTAAAACCTGCTACAAACATGCAACCAGTCGTCGCACCATCCCCAAAAGCTGAGATTCCAAATGTGTCTTTTTCAAAGCCTGTTCTAAATCCTGCCCCTCATCCAAGCTCCACCACTAAGCTAAACCCCACCCTTCAACCAAGCTCCACCCCTCAGCTAAGCTTCGCCCCTCAACAAAGCCATTCCCATCGTCTAATGAATGGCCCAGTTGTGGGGCAGGATGTCCCAGTTAGGGATGTTGAAAGCGGAGAAGACATGCCCTTCCTTCCACCACCCCCTGAATTCGCCAACTCCGACCCGGAGGACGAACCTCCAGGTCCCCCGCCAAGTCACCCCGCTCCCGTCTCCCCCGTGAAAACTGCCCCTCTACCTGCCAAACCTTCTTTACATGCTCCACCTGCTCCAACAACTAACATCCCTCTAATCACTCCCAAACCTAAACCGCCCAGCTGTCCTCCTAAAGCCCAGCGCCCTCCACCAAATATCCTACCTAAACCTCCTGTTCAAACTAAACCTGCCCCACCGCCCCCACAAACCACTCCATCTGTCGCAGCTAATCAGGCAACGCTTCTCGGCATCCTGCAGAAGAAGATGTTAGAAATGGACCCAAAGTTCTCAGAAGTCAAAAAGGTGGATTTCAACAATGACTGGAACTCTCCGTTGTCTGATGACGAGGGTACGTCATGCCCCGCTGGATCCAAACCTGTGCAAAACCGTAGCAACACGCTGCCAGCGCAACCTTGTGGTCTGGACATCAAGGAACTCGAAACTAAAGCTGCCAAAAAGGCTCAAAACGTAGCCAATTCAACTAAATCACAGAACAGGTAGGCTGAACATAGTAAATGCACACAAAAGGAGGCGTTTAGCAGAATGTTAGCATCAGTCACCATTTATAATCATTGCATCTTTTTTCTCCATACAATGAAAGTGAATGGTGACGGAGGCAAACATTGTCCTGTAGCATTGATAACTGGTTGCTAATCAAATATTGAGTATTGTTATTATTTTGAAGAAATGGTTACCATATATAGTTGAAGAAATATCTTTTCTGTGTTATTTAGTAATGGACCGTCCAACAAACAGCCGTATGGAATGACTTTCACCGTCAGACCAGGAGCCAAACAGCCAATCACACCCGTGATCAATGACGGTTCACCCTGAACCGAAGAACATTCTGGACTGGAATTATTAGAGAAAAGTGTCTACCTTATTGAATGTATTGCACCTGATAACAAACTTTATTATTTAAGTATTACTTAAGGTTCTTAAGGTGTTTGACGGCTTCACTGCGGTATCGTTACAGGATGGGTATGAACACTGAAGGTTGTTTGTTAATCAATTCACACTACTTAGTAGGTCCTCGTGGTGGCGCGGTTACTCGCCTCAATCCGGGTGGCGGAGGACGAGTCTCAGTTGCCTCCACTTCTGAGACCGCCAATCGGCGCATCTGATCACGTGACTTGTTGTGCATGACACCGCAGAGACTCACAGCATGTGGAGACTCATGCTACTCTCCACGATCCACACACACCTCACCACACGCCCCATTGAGAGAACCACTAATCACCACCACGAGGAGGTTACCCCATGTGACTCTACCCTCCCTAGCAACCGGGACAATTTGGTTATCCCATGTGACTCCACCCTCCCTAGCAACCGGGCCAATTTGGTTACCCCATGTGACTCTACCCTCCCTAGCAACCGATCCAATTTGGTTACCCCATGTGACTCTATCCTCCCTAGCAACCGGGCCAATTTGGTTACCCCATGTGACTCCACCCTCCCTAGCAACTGGGCCAATTTGGTTACCCCATGTGACTACCCTCCCTAGCAACCGGGACAATTTGGTTATCCCATGTGACTCCACCCTCCCTAGCAACCGGGCCAATTTGGTTACCCCATGTGACTCTACCCTCCCTAGCAACCGATCCAATTTGGTTACCCCATGTGACTCTATCCTCCCTAGCAACCGGGCCAATTTGGTTACCCCATGTGACTCCACCCTCCCTAGCAACTGGGCCAATTTGGTTACCCCATGTGACTCTACCCTCCCTAGCAACCGATCCAATTTGGTTACCCCATGTGACTCTACCCTCCCTAGCAACCGATCCAATTTGGTTACCCCATGTGACTCTACCCTCCCTAGCAACCGATCCAATTTGGTTACCCCATGTGACTCCACCCTCCCTAGCAACTGGGCCAATTTGGTTACCCCATGTGACTCCACCCTCCCTAGCAACTGGGCCAATTTGGTTACCCCATGTGACTCTACCCTCCCTAGCAACCGGGACAATTTGGTTGCTAAGGAGACTTGCAGCATGTGGAGGCTCATGGTACTCTCCACGATCCACACATAGAGAGCGAGAACCACTAATCACCACCACGAGGAGGTTACGTTGGGGTAACCTCCTCGTGGTCACTATAATGTGGTTCTCGCTGTCGGTGGGGCGCGTGGTGAGTTGTGCGTGGATGCCGTGAAGCCTCCACATGTGCTAGGTCTACGCGGTAACGCGCTCGCCAAGCCACGTGATAAGATGCACGGATTGACGCTACAGCTCACAATACGAGAGTTCTTGCAACGGTGCTGGATTAATCCAGGTCAAAAATATCATCTCTTTATGAATCCAATTATAAAACAAGCCTTAAGATTCAATGATGCGTAGAAAGCGCTGTTATACAGTAGATCAGCTTCTTGTCGAAGAAGTCTGCTTTTGATTAATGCTGCTTTTAATAGTTATATTTTTAATAACAAATCTCAACCAAGATCAACAACAGATGAACTTCTGCAGTTAAGCGGAGTGGCAGGTAAATAAATGTAAATAAAGGCTTTGCTTGGGAGATTTTAGTTGAAGTGCAACTAAATGTATATGTATGTGTGTTTGTGTCACAATAGGTCAATGAATAATGATGCTTCAAATACAATTTTATTAATCTGCAAAACTAACGTTTTTATAACTGCTTGTGTGCAATTTCTTTTGCATTTGCCTTTATTGATTAATTCTGTTAGTTTGGACATTTAACCTTGAAAAAGGAAATGTAATGCCTTTTAATAAAGAGTGTATATTAAGAAATGACAGAAAACTACTAAACTGTGAATGTTTTTATTATTTCAATGGAGCAAAATGTACAAAATAATTGTTTGCTAGAAAACAAGAAGTGTAACTAACCAATACAGCATTTACGCGCATTTATGGTCTTCAAACAAATACGGTCCAATAGGAAATTTGAAACACAAGATCACATTGCATTGCATTTTATAACAGGTAAATTGTTTGAAGGTGGTTTGAGCACTGGCGTACAGAAATGCAGATGTATTGATGCTCTAAGATGCTGATGTTTGCTGAGTGGGACTGTGATGAAGCACCTGATGGTCCCAACTGACGGTGGTCAACACACCCGACCCGCCCGGAACCCAACACACACCTCGCACAAAATCCTGGTGTCGCCTGTCCCTGAAACTAAACACACACAGATACGAACGAGATCAACTCATATGTACATTCACGTTCTGTGGGGGAGGGGGGGGGGTGGAATTTTCCAGTCCTCTCATTGGTTCATTCAGGATCGTAGAGACAGCCAATCAGGAGTGGGGTGTGTATCAATACTTGCATTTCTCTGAGTTCCGCGGTAACCACGGCAACGGAGCAATCATCGCTGATGGAGGCCAGAAGGGGGGAACTGTAAATAAACAGCCTATGATAAGCATTGGTTTGCACTGTTTTTACACGTAAGTTTTGAGTTTTGTCGTAAGAGAGCGTGCACCTGTCCGATGAGAACGCCAGTCTAGAAACTCGGCGAGTGTGAACGTTTTTCGTCTGTTCGCCGTCTGACGCCTGCAGATCTTTCACAGTCACTCGCCCCAATTCATCGCCTGATAACAAACGCACACATTAGTCGTATGATATCGTGTCATGGGATAGGATGTTCAAGAGGTGTTTGGTTTGTACCGTATGCAATCGTGCTGCTCTGATGAGGGTGCCAGGCGACAGCCGTCGGACAGCAGCTCGGGGAAACCACGTCTAAAACACACAACACTTGAATGAATAGTCTGTTATCTAATCTGAAGTGTGTCTCCAGTGAACTAGTACTGTTTGAAGTCACTGTATACTCGAAAATACATTGTTTTATTGATTAATCTCTGACTCTTTATTTAAAATAGTATTACGAAAGTAAACTTTGGGTGAGTAATTTTTTAACTCTACTGTCAGAAGAAGCAAAAATACTCACATGACTGTTAATCATTACTGACTCGAGCACACAGTCTAGGTGTGTGTGTGTGTGTGTGTGTGTGTGTGTGTGTGTGTGTGTTTACCCAGGCGTGTAGCTGGTTTGGGTTTGCGTCTGTCCCACATCAGCAGTCGGCCGTCCTGCAGGTGTGTTAGAGAGAATTACACACTGTAAACATGACTCCAAAAGTACCAGAACCGAATCATTTTCGGTTCCGTTAACGGTTCTTGAACGTGCATTTGATCCAGATGGGACACCGTTCTGAAATACAGCCTAGCAAACTGAGAACGTTCCCTTAACGTTAGCTTGTGGTTTCCAAAACCAATTCCTAATGTTCTAGGAACGTTCTTTTTAGGTTATACTTTTTAAAACCATAAACTAACATTCCCAGAACGTTGCAGGGAGGTTTTTGTGCGACTACCTAAAGAAAGCGTTCTCTAATTGTTATTGTTAGGATTTATTTGTATAAGCAAAACGTAACTTAAAGCGCTGTTCTGGGAACATTCTGGAAACCAAAGATTGCTAGTTGGGAGTGCTGCCCCCCTACTGAATCTACAGCGCGACCAGTGTCGTCCGATTCCTGACTTTTTCAGGAATTGAAAGAATTCTCTGATTGGTGGATCTTTCTCTGCTGCATCATGGGTAATGTAGCTGTTTACCATGAACTCTGCTACCAAGCATGATTGTTGAACAATGAAGGTGAAATAACGCAGACGGATGGGTTTCAACGGAAGCGTATACCATCGATGAACGACCTCGTAGCTCACGGTAGGCCCGTTTTATCCCCAATTTGGAACGCCCAATTCCCAATGCACTCGAAGTCCTCGTGGTGGCGGAGGACGAATCTCAGTTGCCTCCGTGTCGGAGACCGTCAATCCGCGCATCTTATCACGTGACTTGTGTTACTGTGGAGACGTAGCGTGTATGGAGGCTTCACGCTATTCTCTGCGGCATCCACGCACAACTCACCACACACCCCACCGAGAGCGAGAACCACATTATAGTGACCACGAGGTGGTTACCCCATGTGACTCTACCCTCCCTAGCAACCGGGACAATTTGGTTACCCCATGTGACTCTACCCTCCCTAGCAACCGGGACAATTTGGTTACCCCATGTGACTCTACCCTCCCTAGCAACCGGCCCAATTTGGTTACCCCATGTGACTCTACCCTCCCTAGCAACCGGGCCAATTTGGTTACCCCATGTGACTCTACCCTCCCTAGCAACCGGGCCAATTTGGTTGCTAAGGAGACCTGACTGGAGTCACTCAGCACGCCCTGGATTCAAACTCGCCACTGCAGCGGTGATAGTCAGCGGCAATACTCGCTGAGATACACAGACTGTCTTTTTCTTTAAAGGTTTATAAGTTATCGTTGAACATCTATTTGTCTACGGGATAAACGAAAGGGACTTCCGGAACCAGACTGTTTATTTGTAAGTAAGATTGTTGACAGGACACTCTGTCTCCTTATGATCTAATGTTTTTAGACCTTACTGCAGCATTTGAGACTATAGATCATGGGATCTTATCTCCTGCCTTGAGGAGGTGGCAATATCGGTCAGGTTTTTTCTTCTTCTCTTACTAGCGGGGTTCCACAAGGGTCCATCCTTGGGCCTATCTTGTTTTCGCTATATATGCTGCCCTTAGGGTCTATTTAATAAGCACAGTATTTCTGTTCACTGCTTTGCAGATGACACGCAACTCCACATACCACTGAGAAAAGATGATAAGTGTGCAGCGGTTCACCGGTGGTGAAAATCCTTGACTACAGTCTGATTGACAATCAGAACCGATAAAGTCCTTTTGATTCCCATCTGTGTGTGTGTGTGTGTGTGTGTGTGTGTGTGTGTGTTTAGAGGTCACTGACCTGAGCACAGGACAGGAACAGAGACTCGTCCAGTGGAGAACATGACACACAACTGACCGGCAGAGAGTGAGCTGAGAAACACAGATGAGAGAGAAAGAGAGAGATAGTATTTCCTTTACAAACACACACATCGACATCACTTCCTGTGGCTCTGTGACTCATTCCTCACCATTATAAGAGCTGATCACCGTCTCCTGGTTCAGATCCCACACTTTAATTCTGAAAAAAATAAAAAAAATAAAGATTTGTTTTACTGAAGTATTTATGACCCACTAAAAAACAAATGCGTTTGTCGCCCCCTGCTGACCTGCTGTCCATACTGCAGCTCACGGCGTGCTGTCGCCCCGCAGTCACACCGACCGCCGTCACCACATCATCGTGTTCATCACGAGAGAATCGGTTCACCAGCAGACGCTCGTCTTCAGACAGCTCCCATAGTTCAACTGAACCTACAAAAACAGCGTTTTACACACTGGCCATACTCCTGTCATACAAGTGTATATAACAGCGTGTCATACCGGCGTCTGACGCGAGCAGCACGGCTCTGTCGGATATCCAGCAAGCGTCAGTGACTCCAGCTTCAGTCTGCACTCCTGTCTTACATAAGCCTTCACTCGGGGCGACTTTAGGGTCACTGTACACCCACACTGAGCCCTGCCAGCAGCGACCCGACAGATTGGACGCCGCCAACAGCAATGTGCCATCTGTAACACACAGCGATAAGGAGTTACCCATGGACTGCTTTCACTAGCAGCACAGTTCAGCTTCCAGTCTGCGTCTACGTTATTATTGTGTTTTTCAAAATCCCAAAACCAGGAGCAACACTTCTAACACAACTCCTCCTTGAGCTTTCAAGCTACATTCACTAAATTTGGCACAGACCTTCAGGCTGTTCTGGAATAGTGCGCTGTATGTTTTCAAACTGATCGGACTTACGGTGTTCGCACAGCGGAAAAACAAAAATGGGAAAAAAACAATTCACTCACACTGACGGAATGCTCGTTAATTCAAAAAACAACAATCAAAAATTCAAATGTAAACAAACCCATAAGATGCTTTTTAATCTGCTTTAAGTTGCTTTATCCATCTATCGATTTATCTGCAGATATGCGACAGTCTTTCTGACTATCTAGCTGCTTGTCTTGCAGTAACCACCGAACTTAAAGGATTTGTTAGGCCAAGAAACAAACTTTACATAACTTTTATTACTATTACTCCTTTTATACAACATTGCATTGTCTTTATCCAGCTTTCACATTTTTTATAGTCATTGTTATTTGCATAACATCATAGTTTTTATTAAAATGTGTTGCTAAATTCTTAATTTGCGCTATTATTTTCTTTTTCACAATCATTAATTTACTTTATTTGTTAACATCAGTTGAATACTGCCATGGTGTGGATTTTATTACTACATGAACAATTCTGCACAAATGTAATTGAGAGTTTTTAAGGAAAAGAGAAACTGTTTGTCTGTTGGGTGAAACTGATGAAAGTTATGTGTATATTATAATAAAAAATATTGTTTTTTTAAAGTGTTGCAAAAAAAAAGTGCAAATCTCTCTCTCTCTCTCTCTCTCTCTCTCTATATATATATATATATATATATATATATATATATATATATATAATACAACACACAGTTAATATACAGGAAATATAATGAGATTCAGTGAGGGACTAAAAGGAAAATGTGGGACCGAAAATTTGTATTTGTTCAAATGTTATTTATTTTAAAGCAAAGAAACGTTATAATAATACAATTAATAGCTATTAATGAACAATAATTAAAACAAACAGCGCACACACCAAACATTCTCAAATTCATGTGCATTTTTCAATTCAACATTTCATTAAAATTGGTATGAAGATGATAGAATTTTAGTGATTTTTTTATGAATGTTTTTGACCACAAAATAGAAGCTTTATATTCCGCTGTATTTCTGTAATTGTAAAGTGTCATTATTCTAATCGGCTGCAGATATGATCATCATTACAACAGTATAAAGATCTGGTTTCGAGTGTTTAATCATGTTTATATAAATCAATCTAATATTTCTGCATTAAATGAAACACACGAGTTTATATTTTTGTTGGACATCAGAGAAATAATGATGATGTTTAATCTCACCGCTTCTGTAATCCACAGCATCTAAATGTCTCTCCATACACGCCGGAGCGTTCACGGGGATATTCCAGCGGTTCTCTTTAATCATTGTGATCTAGAATCAATGCAATTATGATTAGTAATAATATTATTATCACATCAAACTTCAATGAAGCTGCTGCGATGAATGAACGCGATCACAGACACACGTGTCCCGCACTTCCGTTTAAAGGCCGGAAAACACTTCACAATAAAAGCTCCCAAAATACAAAAACGTTTGACTAAAAGCTCCCAAAACACAAAAACTTCAAAATAAAAACTCCCAAGTACCAAAACTTCAAAATAAAAGCTCCCAAAATAAATAACTTTAAAATAAAGCTCCAAAAATACAAAGACTTAAAAATAAAAGCTCCCAAAATACAAAGACTTAAAAATAAAAGCTCCCAAAATACAAAAACATCAAAATAAAAGCTTTAAAATACAAAAACTTCTAAATAAAAGCCCCAAAATACAAAAACATCAAAATAAAAGCTTTAAAATACAAAAACATCTAAATAAAAGCTCCCAAAATACAAAAACATCAAAATAAAAGCTTTAAAATACAAAAACTTCTAAATAAAAGCCCCCAAAATACAAAAACATCAAAATAAAAGCTCCCAAAATACAAAAACATCAAAATAAAAGCTTTAAAATACAAAAACGTCTAAATAAAAGCTCCCAAAATACAAAAACATCTAAATAAAAGCTTTAAAATACAAAAACATCTAAATAAAAGCCCCCAAAATACAAAAACATCAAAATAAAAGCTCCCAAAATACAAAAGCATCAAAATAAAAGCTCCCAAAATACAAACACTTCAAAATAAAAGCTCCCAAAAATACAAAAACATCAAAATAAATGCTCCCAAAATACAAAAGCATCAAAATAAAAGCTCCCAAAATACAAACACTTCAAAATAAAAGCTCCCAAAATACAAAAACATCAAAATAAAAGCTCCCAAAATACAAACACTTCAAAATAAAAGCTCCCAAAATACAAAAACATCAAAATAAAAGCTCCCAAAATACAAAAACATCAAAATAAAAGCTTTAAAATACAAAAACTTCTAAATAAAAGCCCCCAAAATACAAAAACATCAAAATAAAAGCTCCCAAAATACAAAAGCATCAAAATAAAAGCTCCCAAAATACAAAAACATCAAAATAAAAGCTCCCAAAATACAAAAACATAAAAATAAAAGCTTTAAAATACAAAAACGTCTAAATAAAAGCCCCCAAAATACAAAAACATCAAAATAAAAGCTCCCAAAATACAAAAGCATCAAAATAAAAGCTCCCAAAATACAAACACTTCAAAATAAAAGCTCCCAAAATAAAAAACATTCAAATAAATGCTCCAAAAATACAAAAACTTCCAAATAAAAGCTCCCAAAATACAAAAACATCTAAATAAAAGCTTCAAAATACAAAAAACTTTGAATAATTGCTCCAAAAATACAAAAACTTTCAAATAAAAGCTCCCAAAATACATAAACATCAAAATAAAAGCTTTAAAATAGAAATACTTCAAAATAAAAGCTTTAAAATACAAAAACTTACTAGATCACTTTTATTTTTTAAGTGACATTATAATGAACATTCATTAAAATAATAAATGTTTAATTACGTGTTATTCCTTTATTTATAGAGCACATTTAAAAACAACAGAAGTTGACCCAAAGTGCTTTATAGATCAAACAAATAAATATACAATGACAGAGTGATATAAAAACAGATTGTTTTAAAGTTAAATATCAAACATAATAAAATAATAAAAACCTTTAAATACAACATCATGTATTGATCCTTTCAAACTGTTCAATAATCTATTCAAAAGCTACAGAATAAAAATGTTTTTAAAGAAGATGGAAATGGATGATGAATGCTACTCTTGACAACAGCACTGATCTGCTTATTGAAAAGTAACAAGGAGTCTAAAATCACTCCAAGACTCTTCACGTCATCTTGTACATTAGACAACAGAGGACCAAACTGGGCACCCAGGCCGGGTAAGGAGGACATGGAGGAACCTAAAACCAGAACTTCGGTTTTGCTTTCATTTAACTGTAAAAAATCATTTGCCAATCAATGTTTAATATCTTGGAAGCAATTTAGAGTGTTTTCAGATGAACAATTCTTGTTTACACTCACGTTAGCATACCAGTGATAAGATTTGCTATTAAAAATAGAGCTCAGAGGAAGCATATACAGGGAAAATAACAAGGGTCCTAATACTGACCCTTGAGGGACACCACACTGTAATTGAGCCGAAGTAGAAGAAAAATAACCTACATTTACACAGAACGTCCTTTCTTTGAGATGCCACTGGAGGGTCATCCCCAGGGTGCCAAAAATGCTAATGGATGCTAAAAATGCTCAGAGATTCATGTAGAGAAAAACTTGGCTTTAGCTTCCTTTACAGCTCTCTGGTACTTTGTTAAACACTCCTTTAAAATATCGAAAGAGACCTAAAACTTGCCTCGGTTCCACTGCGCTCAGCTTTCCTGCACTCTTGTCTGCGAGCGTGGTGACGTCATGACATTATCAAGAGAAAAGTACAAGATTTGAGTTGGATCAGTGACGTGATGCCCAAAATGTAAAGACTCAGTGAGGGAGATTAATCAGTTACCAGAGGTTTCGATGGACAGCATACGTGAATATTAAAATCCCCAAGAATCAGGAGTCACCTCGAGACACCAGTCCAGACAGAACGTCTGAAAGTTGTTGGATGAAGTCCTTATTAAATCTGGGAGGTCTTTATACAAGTGCACAAAAAGCAGAACCCAAGATGTGAATCTTTAATAATGGGACCTCAAGGGGTCTGGGTAGCTCAGTGGTAAAGATGCTGGCTAACACCCCTTGGGTTCACTAGTTTGAATCCAGGGCGTGCTGAGTGACTCCAGCCAGGTGTCCTTAGCAACCAAATTGTCCCGGTTGCTAGGGAGGGTAGAGTCACATGGGGTAACCAAATTGTCCCGGTTGCTAGGGAGGGTAGAGTCACATGGGGTAACCAAATTGGCCCGGTTGCTAGGGAGGGTAGAGTCACATGGGGTAACCAAATTGTCCCGGTTGCTAGGGAGGGTAGAGTCACATGGGGTAACCAAATTGGCCCGGTTGCTAGGGATGGTAGAGTCACATGGGGTAACCTCCTCGTGGTCACTATAATGTGGTCACTCTCGGTGGGGCGTGTGGCGAGTTGTGCATGGATTGAGGCGAGTCACTACGCCACCACGAGGACTTGGAGCGCATTGGGAATTGGGCGTTCCACATTGGAGGAAAACAAATGTAAAAAATTATTGGACCTCAAAACTGGAATACATGTTCGTAACTGGGTATTCTGGGCCCCCTGACTCTATGTTGCTCTGGGCCCATTTGCTATTAAAAAATACTGTGTAGAATATGTTGTGGGACCCCCGTGGGCCTGTGGGCCCCTAGAATTGATACCACTTTTCACCCCACCAGCTACGGCCCACAGGTGGTGTTTTGCAAACAGTGGCAATGGTTAAAGGTCAACACTAAAGTTAAAAGACAAACACGCCAGCGTTCACGCCACCGGAAATCTAAAAACGAATATGAATAATATTGAATAATATGTGTTGAATAACAGTGAGTGTGAATCACTGCAAACACACTTGAATGGTGTCAGACTGGCACCTCTTTAAACCAAATGTATTTTTAGGACCCTAGTTTATGGCAAAGAACATTTCTTGAACTGTGACATTATTTTCATGGTAATTAAGCATCAACCGGCCTATTAATGCAATGCAAAATACAAACATCAAACACGTATATATGAAAATATAACTTTATTGATCTGCAAAACATTTGAAATCATTGTGCATTGAGTTTCTCTAAATACAAAAACTTTACAAACTTCACTGTGTCCAAACTGAGTCTTACATGCGTGTTATATATTGGTTATGTCACATATGAATCATATCAACTCGAGTTTTTCAGTTTGAACCGGAACGCCGGGATTCATCTCAGATCTCCTGCTGTAGCTCCGTGCGCGGTTGTGCTTCATTACGTGTCTTTGTTGAGATAAAAACAGTACCTCCTGACTTTAGGAAGCATGCAGACGGTTGCCAGAGTTTCTGGACGCTATTTCAAATCTTAGACCCGTGAGTTTGTTTTTCTCCTCCCGGTGACCCGAAGCATCCTCGGGCTCCTGTGTGCGGGCCAGCTCCGGGTCAAACGGGTCACCAGAGGTTAAGGGCTGGATAAACAGCTCCAGCAGCCCTATAACTGACCCCAGAAGAGTCAGGACAGACCCCAGCAGATAGACCTTCAGAACACCCCGGGACGCTTTCTGGCTCAGTATTTCCATCGTGAACGGAACAATTTCTCTGACAGTCTCCATAATGTCCATGAGCTCAGTCTGTTGAAACGCAACGGCAAACAGGACAAATATGGAGTCGTTTCACACCTAAATGTAGAGTAATTAAATGCACTGATATCACTAACTGATTGACAGTCATTTAGTCATTCAGCATTCGTCTCAGTATATGTTATTGTACTCACGGTGAGTTCCAGCTCTGCGTGTTCAGTTGAATGAGTCTGTTATTCTCTCTTATACAGTCACTCTGGTCAGTATCCGCCCCTGAGACGTGCTGAACATGATTAGCTGACGAGAAACACTCCAGACTCACCCCAGACACACATACATAATCACCCTTACGAAACTATTTCCTGTCCATGACATATACAGCTTATATTTATAACTCTTTAGTTCTTTAGCTAATGTTAATTACAGTTCCAAAGTGACATTAAACTGATGTGTGGTCAGAGGTGTGTGTGTATAGTATAGGAGTATACATTCACAAACATATCCATTTTATAACTTATTTTGTCTTTTAGTTGCTTGTTTCAGATCAGAGTGAGTCATAGAAGTCACTCGAAGAGTCTTAATCTAAACATGAGCTAAAATGTACTGAAAGCATGTCATTATAAAGCAAACACATGAATATTTGTGTCAAGTTCTGAACATGTGAGCACGAGGTCTCCAGAGTGAATGGCGACATTAATCGGATTAAATCAGGAAAACAGTTCTAGTGATTTCTGTGGCTCAAGAGTCACACGCTTGATGATTATGTATTTGATATATTTCAACCACTGAAACTGTTCAATATGATATTTATAGTTCAGTTACAAGTTCACAAACATAATGAAAGTTAGTTACTTTCATGTGTGTGGAAGTTAAATATTTAAGCAATAAAATTATAGTTTGACTTTGGTAGAATTGCATAATGCAGTAAGAATACGCATTAATTGAGCAACTAACCCGGTCAAGAACATAAAACACCAAATTATACCAGACAAAACACACAGCACTGAATGAAACTAGACTAAACCAGACTAAACACAATTTACTAAACCAGACCAGACAAAACACACAGTACTAAATGAAACCAGACTAAACATTCTGTGCTAAACCAGACAAAACACACTATGCTAAACAAAACCAGACAAAACACACTATGCTAAACAAAACAAGATGAAACACACTGTGCTAAACAAAACCAAACAAAACACACTGTGCTAAACAAAACAAGATGAAACACACTGTGCTAAACAAAACCAAACAAAACACACTGTGCTAAACAAAACCAGACAAAACACACTGTGTTAAGCTAAATCAGATGAAACACTGTGCTAAACAAAACCAAACGAAACACACTGTGCTAAACAAAACCAGATGAAATACACTGTGCTAAACAAAACCAGACGAAACACACTGTGCTAAACAAAACCAAACAAAACACACTGTGCCAAAGAAAACCAGATGAAACACACTGTGCTAAACAAAACCAGATGAAACACACTGTGCTAAACAAAACCAAACAAAACACGCTGTGCTAAACAAAACCAGACGAAACACACTGTGTTAAGCTAAACCAGATGAAACACACTGTGCTAAACAAAACCAAACGAAACACACTGTGTTAAGCTAAACTAGATGAAACACACTGTGCTAAACAAAACCAAATGAAACACACTGTGCTAAACAAAACCAGATGAAACACACTGTGCTAAACAAAACCAAACTAAACACACTGTGTTAAGCTAAACCAGATGAAACACACTGTGCTAAACAAAACCAGATGAAACACATAGTGCTAAACAAAACCAGACGAAATACACTGTGCTATACGAAACCAGATGAAACACACTTGTTAAACAAAACCAAACAAAACACACTGTGTTAAGCTAAACCAGATGAAACACTGTGCTAAACAAAACCAAACAAAACACACTGTGTTAAGCTAAACCAGATGAAACGACACTATGCTAAACAAAACCAGATGAAACACACAGTGCTAAACAAAACCAGACGAAATACACTGTGCTAAACAAAACCAAATGAAACACACTGTGTTAATCTAAACCAGATGAAACGACACTATGCTAAACAAAACCAGATGAAACACACTATGTTAAGCTAAACCAGATGAAACACACTGTGCTAAACAAAACCAAACGAAACACACTGTGCTAAACAAAACCAGATGAAACACACTGTGCTAAACAAAACCAAACGAAACACACTGTGCTAAACAAAACCAGATGAAACACACTGTGTTAAGCTAAACCAGATGAAACACACTGTGCTAAACAAAACCAGATGAAACACATTGTGCTTAACAAAACCAGATGAAACACACTGTGCTAAAAAAACCCAGATGAAACACACTGTGCTAAACAAAACCAAACAAAACACACTGTGTTAAGCTAAACCAGATGAAACACACTGTGCTAAACATATCAGATGAAACACACAGTGCTAAACAAAACCAGACGAAAGACACTGCGCTAAACAAAACCAGATGAAACACACAGTGCTTAACAAAACCAGATGAAACACATAGTGCTAAACAAAACCAGATGAAATACACTGTGCTATATGAAACCAGATGAAACACACTTGTTAAACAAAACCAAACGAAACACACTGTATTAAGCTAAACCAGATGAAACACACTGTGCTAAACAAAACCAGATGAAACACATTGTGCTTAACAAAACCAGATGAAACACACTGTGCTAAACAAAACCAGATGAAACACACTGTGCTAAACAAAACCAAACGAAACACACTGTGTTAAGCTAAACCAGATGAAGCACACTGTGCTAAATGAAACCAGATGAAACACACTGTGCTAAACATATCAGATGAAACACACAGTGTTAAACAAAACCAGACGAAAGACACTGTGCTAAACAAAACCAGATGAAACACACAGTGCTTAACAAAACCAGATGAAACACATAGTGCTAAACAAAACCAGATGAAATACACTGTGCTATAAGAAACCAGATGAAACACACTTGTTAAACAAAACCAAACGAAACACACTTGTTAAACAAAACCAGACGAAACACACTGTGCTAAAAAAAACCAGATGAAACACACAGTGCTAAACAAAACCAGACGAAACACACTGTGTTAAGCTAAACCAGATGAAACACACTGTGCTAAACAAAACCAAACAAAACACACTGTGTTAAGCTAAACCAGATGAAACACTGTGCTAAACAAAACCAGATGAAACACACAGTGCTAAACAAAACCAGACGAAATACACTGTGCTAAACAAAACCAAACGAAACACACTGTGTTAAGCTAAACCAGATGAAACGACACTATGCTAAACAAAACCAGATGAAACACACTGTGCTAAACAAAACCAGATGAAACACACTGTGTTAAGCTAAACCAGATGAAGCACACTGTGCTAAACAAAACCAGATGAAACACACTGTGCTAAACAAAACCAGATGAAAAACACAGTGCTAAACAAAACCAGACGAAAGACACTGTGCTAAACAAAACCAGATGAAACACAGTGCTTAACAAAACCAGATGAAACACACTGAGCTAAACAAAACCGAACGAAACACACTGTGCTTAACAAAACCAGATGAAACACACTGTGCTAAACAAAACCAAACAAAACACACTGTGCTAAACAAAACCAGATGAAACACACTGTGTTAAGCTAAACCAGATGAAACACACTGTGCTAAACAAAACCAGACGAAACACACAGTGCTAAACAAAACCAAACAAAACACACTGTGCTAAACAAAACCAGATGAAACACACTGTGTTAAGCTAAACCAGATGAAACACACTGTGCTAAACAAAACCAGACGAAACACACAGTGCTAAACAAAACCAGATGAAACACACTGTGCTAAACAAGACCAAACGAAACACACTGTGTTAAGCTAAACCAGATGAAACACACTGTGTTAAGCTAAACCAGATGAAACACAATTTGCACTACACTTTAAAGATCGACTGTGATGTTTTTGCTTGTTTTTAAGTTTGCTTCTTAATGTTTTTTGTTGATTGTCTTTAGTCATATTGTTTGCAGGTGCTGGTGTCTTTCGGCTGATTCTGTTTTATAACATTTAGACCACGTCTACCAAACAACATTTTAGAGTTTATACACTTTAAAGCTCTGGTTTGTTCACAATAGAGGTTTTACTAAGAGATGTCCTGTTTGATAAACTTGTGTAAACCTGTAACGTCTGAAGAACAGGACAGAGGGAGTTTATGAGTGTTCAGCCGCACAATACAACTTTGATTCAACACATACTGTTGACAAGAGGAGCCAATAATCTGATTAAACCACATACTGATTAAATCACTGCTAAATTACTGTAAATCCTCATATTATATCCTGGAACAAACACTTGATACACGACAGCCCTTCTGAAAAAGCAGCTTAAACCAGCTAGAGATGGTCTGACGCTCTTATCTGGTTTAAGGTGGTCTCCCAGTCTGATCAGCTGAAGAGTGCCCCCCACCCCACCCCACCATCTTGTTGTCATGGTGATGTGCACAGTGCACAGTTTTCAGGTGTGGCACCTGCTGAGTCACTGTCTCACCTCAACGAGACACACCCAAACACACACAGCTGAAATCAGTGCCCTCCGGCGGGATATTCTCAAACACACGTAACACTTTATCACACACACACTCACACACAGGAAGTGATGGATGGTTTGTGTATGAACTGATCATGTACAGGGATTGTTTTTAATAACACTCTTTCACTCAATTAAAGATATTTTCAGTAAACGCAATTAAAGTACTCTGGAGTACCATGCAAATACTATGCTACAAGATTGTACAAGGAGCGGTGGTGGCATAGTGCGCTAAAGCACATAACTGGTAATCAGAAGGTTGCTGGTTTGATCCCCACAGTCACCACCATTGTGTCCTTGACTAAGACACTTAACTCCAGGTTGCTCCGGGGGGATTGTCCCTGTAATAAGTGCACTGTAAGTCACTTTGGATAAAAGCGTCTGCCAAATGCAGAAATCTAAATCATTCAGTACAATGGTGTATATACTGTATATGAACATTTAAAGGAGATTTACAGTTCATTTACTGTAGCAGAAATGTGTATCCAAAGCAACCTATAATAAAGAATAATGCTGTCTGTATCATGTTATTAAATTCCATCTCTGTTACTGTGAGGATGTGAGTGTTATATTGCAGTTCTTATCGGGCATGTTGATTCACGTTATGAAGGGTGTGACGCTTTGAAAACGGGCGTTAACAGCACACACACACACACACACACACACACACACACACACACACACACACACACACACACACACACACACACACACACGTGAACAGCTACTTCAATAAAAGCCAAACACACACAGCATGGATTTTCATTTCAACACTTCACACACACACAGACGCAATATTCACTGTTTAATCAGTGAGTTTAAGATGCAATTTCTTCATTCTGCTCTATTTAACATATCATTTGGATGTCTCATTCAGTGTTGTTAGATTAAGTTTTGTTTTATCTTTTTAGATCAATATATTTTCTGGATGAAGACGTGGATTTTTCTTCAGTTAGCAGGTTTGTTGTGATTTTAATCATGCTTCCATCAATGTACCATGTTGTTATCCTGCTTGTCTGTACTGAAGTAATGGCATGTTTTTACACAGTATCATGGGAGTATAATGATGGACTATGTAAATATCCTGATCATCAGTCCCATGCTGTAATCTAGAATTTACTACAAATGTAACCAAATGATTGAGTATTGCTCATTGTTGTTTGTGTAGCTCTGTCTGCGGTATGTGCGGCTCAACAGGACTGCTGGCGCGGGGCGTGCTACCCTGCGACGGGCGATCTGTTACCCGGCAGAGAGCAGCTGCTGCAGGCATCTTCTACATGCGGTCTGACGGGGAGTGAGGTGGTCTGTACCCCTCATGGACAGGTGAGACTCACCTCTGCTGATTTTGAACTGGCAATGCCCCCACCCCAGCCCCGTCTTAGATCCAGCCATGTAATGGGACATCCTTTACAACGCCATTAGTGATTAAATTGGCAGGTTAGGTCAAAGTCTAAGTTTGACATTGTTTGGGCATCTCTTAAACTAGATTTCTTGACTTTGTTTCAAAGAGTGAAAACTGACGAATTTTGAACGGCCAATTCCCAATGTGCTTCGAGTCCTCGTGGTGGCGCAGTGACTCGCCTCAATCCGCGTGGTGGAGGATGAATCTCAGATGCGTCTGAGACCGTCAATCCGTGCATCTTATCACGTGACTTGTTGAGTGTGTTACCGTGGAGACGTAGCGCTTGTGGAGGCTTCACGTTATTCTCCGCAGCATCCACACACAACTCACCACACGCCCCACCGAGAGCGAGAACCACATTATAGTGACCACGAGGAGGTTACCCCATGTGACTCTACCCTCCCTAGCAACCGGGCCAATTTGGTTACCCCATGTGACTCTACCCTCCCTAGCAACTGGGCCAATTTGGTTACCACATGTGACTCTACCCTCCCTAGCAACCGCGCCAATTTGGTTACCCCATGTGACTCTACCCTCCCTAGCAACTGGCCCAATTTGGTTACCCCATGTGACTCTACCCTCCCTAGCAACCGGGCCAATTTTGTTAACCCATGTGACTCTACCCTCCCTAGCAACCGGCCCAATTTGGTTACCCCATGTGACTCTACCCTCCCTAGCAACTGGGCCAATTTGGTTACCCCATGTGACTCTACCCTCCCTAGCAACCACGCCAATTTGGTTACCCCATGTGACTCTACCCTCCCTAGCAACCGGCCCAATTTGGTTACCCCATGTGACTCTACCCTCCCTAGCAACTGGGCCAATTTGGTTACCCCATGTGACTCTACCCTCCCTAGCAACCACGCCAATTTGGTTACCCCATGTGACTCTACCCTCCCTAGCAACTGGGCCAATTTGGTTACCCCATGTGACTCTACCCTCCCTAGCAACCACGCCAATTTGGTTACCCCATGTGGCTCTACCCTCCCTAGCAACCGGGACAATTTGGTTACCCCATGTGACTATACCCTCCCTAGCAACCGGGCCAATTTGGTTGCTAAGGAGACCTGACTGGAGTCACTCAGCACGCTTTGGATTCAAACTCGCGACTCCAGCGGTGATAGTCAGCGTCAATACACGCTGAAATACCCAGACCGCCCTTCAATGTTTGTCTTGAAAAAATAAACCTAGTTATAACTATTAATCTAGTTTATTTTTGCTACTTTTCCTTATCTTCAAGTCCAATGGGCTAAAAGGTCATGAAGATAACGCCTTTCCATTTAATCATGTTTATTTATGTGATTTATGCTAACGGTGATGTTGGGTTTGTATCGAGCAAGGTTTGAACATTTTTGACTGAGATAAAATCTTTGGTTAAGACAAACATCCCGATCTCATTAGACACGTTAATACACGCCACAATTAACAAACTCATATTCATCAAGTTTGTGCAGCATAAAGTATTATCCCTCAGGTCGTGTGTTTCTTGAGGAGAGGTGTTACAGAGACTGTTTAATAGACTCTCTGTGTCCGTCTGTCTCAGTGGAAGATGAAATGTTGTCCATGTGACTCACGTAACCCTGCGGCGTCCAACGCTCATCCCATCCAGAACGTCCTCTCAAGCGCTGGACAAAACAGATGGTGGCAGTCCAAGAAAGGTGAGAAATACATCACATAACGGAAGCAGATTCATGTTGACAAAGGTTTTCCATTACTCATGTGATTGCTTTATTTCAGAGGTGAGTCCGGTGACTCTACAGCTGGATATGAACGGCATCTATCACCTGGACACTCTAGTGCTTAATTTTAAGGTATTAAATGGAAAACCAAGTTGCTCTTACCTGATTTGATGAAGTCAAATGTCCATATCGCTCACAGGTGTAGAATACGCGGGGGACGCGGGGGACATGTCCCCCTCACTTTTGAAACGATTGCTATGCACCTGACATCGCTGCTTTCTAAACTCTCGTTTTTGGTCCTGTAGGGTCCGAGACCTGACGCTTTGATCATCGAGAGGTCCAAGGATTTCGGTCGCACCTGGCAACCTGTCTTGTACATGGCGACAGACTGTCCGTCGACCTTCCCACAAGTGGGCACCTCGTTTCCTCGTACGTTTGAGGACACGTACTGCTACACTCTGCCACCGATCGTTGGCGACCCCTACAGGGACCAGAAGGTATTACACCAGACGCAACTTTACCAAGTTAAGATCGACTTCCTGCTGTATGCTAAATTTGGAATTCTTTATACTTCACAGGTCCATTTTTATCCTCTACGACAGTTTTCCAACATCGATCTGCCGAACGAATATAAGATTGAAGGTGAGATTAGGATTGATGGTCTGTTGCGCAAGTTTCCACGTTGACATAATCATTGATTGACTGAATGATTGATTGCTCGTTTGATTGATTTGGTCTTCAGTGGCGTCTGGTTTTACTGGTCTGCGGATCAATCTGTCCAAGTTGGGTCAAGTGCCCAGTATGCCAGGTCGCAGACTGAGTCAGTTCTACGCCCTGAGAGAGATGATGGTCATCGGGTCATGTTTCTGCCACGGACACGCAAACCGCTGTCTTCCCGACACAACAACTAACAACTTGCCCAAAACACTGGTAACACACACCTTACATTCAACACACAGCTCATAAACACACACTTAAACCCAACCAGAGTTAATATGTGTGTGTTGTGTAGATGGGTGGTGTGTGTGAATGTCAACACAACACCGCTGGAGTGAACTGTGAGCAATGTGACGAACTCTACAACGACCTGCCGTGGAGACCAGCGGAAAACGGCAACACACATACCTGCAAACGTATGTTCACACACTGATTAAACTTAAACTTTTAATGCCTCTGTTCAGAATAGAACACTTGGGAATTGTTTCTTTCCGATTTTCTCCCCAATGTGTAACGGCCAATTCCCAATGCGCTGTAAGTCCTCGTGGTGGCGTAGTGACTCAATCCAGGTGGTGGAGGACGAATCTCAGTTGCCTCCGCGTCTGAGACCGTCAATCCGCACATCTTATCACGTGACTTGTTGAGGGCGTTACCGTGGAGACGTAGCTTGTGTGGAGGCGTCATGCTATTCACTGTGCATGAAACTCACCACACGCCCCACCGAGAGCGAGAACCACATTATAGTGACCACGAGGAGGTTACCCCATGTGACTCTACCCTCCCTAGCAACTGGGCCAATTTGGTTGCTAAGGAGACCTGGCTGGAGTCACTCAGGGAATGCTAGTGTTTAATTCAGCGAGTGGCATCCAGTTATGATTAGTCTTAACTTAAACAGTTCAACTTTTGTTGGTCTTAACATATAATGAGTCATCTATAACTGCATAAATCATATTAGTATGTTTTTCTCAGTATGTTTTAAGATGTGTTTCAGGTGTGGTGTTTTGCTGCCCCCTGCAGGTTGTGAGTGTAATAATCATGCGGATCGCTGTCACTTTGACACGGTTCGATATGAAGCGACGGGTCGCAGGAGTGGAGGAGTGTGTGACGGGTGTGCGCATCACACTACAGGACCAAACTGTGACCGCTGCGCACCCAATTACTACCCAAACCCACTGAGCAACATGCAGAGTCCAGACGCCTGCTTACGTGAGTTAACACACACTATACACACACAAACAACCACACAATCCCACTGAGTAACATACAGAGAAGACCTTTCACATTTTCATTAAGACAAGCTTAAGTTATGTGTTGTGTTATGTTTATATGCCATGTTAAATGTTATGTCTATGTTTAAAATTATTTTAAATTGTTAAATGTTGTTTGTTATGCTAAATGTTATGTTATGGTAAATGTTGTGCAAAATGTTGTAATTGTAAATGTTATGCTATGCAAAGTGTTATGTTAAACTTTATGTTACTGAAAAATGTTATGTTATGGTAAATGTTTAAGTTATGGTAAATGTTATGTTATGGTAAATGTTATGTTATGGTAAATGTTTAAGTTATGGTAAATGTTATGTTATGGTAAATGTTATGTTATGGTAAATGTTTAAGTTATGGTAAATGTTATGTTATAGTACAGTTTATGTTATGGTAAATGTTATGTTATGGTAAATGTTTAAGTTATGGTAAATGTTATGTTATAGTACAGTTTATGTTATGGTAAATGTTATGTTATGGTAAATGTTTAAGTTATGGTAAATGTTATGTTATGGTAAATGTTTAAGTTATGGTAAATGTTTAAGTTATGGTAAATGTTATGTTATAGTACAGTTTATGTTATGGTAAATGTTATGTTATAGTAAATGTTATATTATGTTTATGTTATGGTAAATTTTATACTGTGCAAAGTGTTATGCAAAATTGTATGTTATTGCAAAATGTTATGTTATGGTAAATGGTATGTTATGCAAAATGTTATGAAAAGTGTTATGTTATGGTAAATGTTCTGGTTATTTTATGTTTAAGTTATGTTAAATGTTATGCTGTGCAAAGTGTTATGCTAAATGTCTTTTACAGCAAAATGTTATGTTATGGTAAATGTTATGTTAATGTTATAGTAAATGTTATGTTATGGTAAATGTTATGTTAATGTTATAGTAAATGTTATGTTATGGTAAATGTTATGTTAATGTTATAGTAAATGTTATGTTATGTTGTATTATATTACGCTATGTTAAATACTATGTAATTTTAAATATTTTGTGTTGTGTTATGTTAAATGTTTTCTTTATTTTAAATGTTAGTTGTATTGTATTATATGTGTTGTGTTATGTCATGTTAAATGTTTTGTTATGTGAATGTTATGTATTAATATATTAATGATGTGGTAAATGTTATCCTTAATTTAAATGTTAAATTGTGTTGTGTTATATTCCAGGGTGTCAGTGTAACTCGGTGGGCTCTTTGAACTCTGGTCAGTGTGATTCAGTAACAGGAGTTTGTGCGTGTAAAGCTTACGTTGAGGGCGCGCGCTGTGACCAGTGTAAAGCCGGATACTACAACCTCAACGCAAACAACCCATTGGGCTGCTCCAGTGAGTAACCTCTGACCTCAACCAGAGGAACCTTGTATTGCTCAGATGCTGTACTGGAGAAACAACTGAGCCATTAATTTCATTCTGATGAATTGTTCATGTATGTGTGTTTTCAGAGTGTGTGTGTAGTTCAGTGGGGACAGTGAGCAGTGTGTGTGATCAGCTGACGGGTCAGTGTGTATGTCGCTCTCATATGGAGGGTTTGTCATGTGATCGCTGCGTTCCGGGTTACTGGAATCCCACATCACCCAACGGCTGCCAACCATGTGACTGTGACCCCAACAACGCCCACAGTGCCACCTGTGACCAGGTACACACACAATCATAAATACACAAACGTCCTACTTGATCAGAGATCTCTCCTCGTCACAAATGTGTTTTATTGTTGTGTAGGGCACTGGTCAATGTCGCTGTCGTCCTGGATTTGGGGGCCGGACTTGCGGCGGTTGCCCTGACAACATGTACGGAAGTCCTCTTTTTGGCTGCAGATGTAAGTGGTTTCCTGCCAATGCCAAAATGTTTTACTTTAAAAGATCAATATCACTAAATATCGCTATTCTGATTAATTGAGCACATTTACATGTTTAATAAATTGACAATGTGTAAATGGCTCAGTGAGTACTGACGCTGACTATCACCCCTGGAGTCGTGAGTTTGAATCCATGGCGTGCTGAGTGACTCCAGTCAGGTCTCCTAAGCAACCAAATTGGGCTGGTTGCTAGGGAGGGTAGAGTCACATGGGGCAACCAAATTGGGCCGATTGCTAGGGAGGGTAGAGTCACATGGGGTAACCAAATTGAGCCGGTTGCTAGGGAGGGTAGAGTCACATGGGGTAACCAAATTGGGCCGGTTGCTAGGGAGGGTAGAGTCACATGGGGCAACCAAATTGGGCCGATTGCTAGGGAGGGTAGAGTCACATGGGGTAACCAAATTGGGCCGGTTGCTAGGGAGGGTAGAGTCACATGGGGCAACCAAATTGGGCCGATTGCTAGGGAGGGTAGAGTCACATGGGGTAACCAAATTGGGCCGGTTGCTAGGGAGGGTAGAGTCACATGGGGCAACCAAATTGTCCCGGTTGCTAGGAAGGGTAGAGTCACATGGGGTAACCAAATTGGGCCGATTGCTAGGGAGGGTAGAGTCACATGGGGTAACCAAATTGGCCCGGTTGCTAGGGAGGGTAGAGTCACATGGGGCAACCAAATTGGGCCGATTGCTAGGGAGGGTAGAGTCACATGGGGTAACCAAATTGGGCCGGTTGCTAGGGAGGGTAGAGTCACATGGGGCAACCAAATTGGGCCGATTGCTAGGGAGGGTAGAGTCACATGGGGTAACCAAATTGGGCCGGTTGCTAGGGAGGGTAGAGTCACATGGGGCAACCAAATTGTCCCGGTTGCTAGGAAGGGTAGAGTCACATGGGGTAACCAAATTGGGCCGATTGCTAGGGAGGGTAGAGTCACATGGGGTAACCAAATTGGCCCGGTTGCTAGGGAGGGTAGAGTCACATGGGGCAACCAAATTGGGCTGGTTGCTAGGGAGGGTAGAGTCTCATGGGGGTAACCAAATTGGCCCGGTTGCTAGGGAGGGTAGAGTCACATGGGGTAACCAAATTGGCCCAGTTGCTAGGGAGGGTAGAGTCACATGGGGTAACCAAATTGGCCCAGTTGCTAGGGAGGGTAGAGTCACATGGGGTAACAAAATTGGCCCAGTTGCTAGGGAGGGTAGAGTCACATGGGGTAACCAAATTGGCCCAGTTGCTAGGGAGGGTAGAGTCACATGGGGTAACCAAATTGGCCCAGTTGCTAGGGAGGGTAGAGTCACATGGGGTAACCAAATTGGCCCAGTTGCTAGGGAGGGTAGAGTAATTTGAAAAAAAAAGTCATTTGGTCCTTTTTTATATTATTTTAATTCTCTCTGATGTATTTGTGATTTATATTCATACTTTCTTTCTCAGCATGTGACTGTGATCCTTTGGGCTCAGAATCGGGTGGTTGTGATAAGCGTACAGGTGTGTGCCGCTGTAAACCAGGTGTTAGTGGTCCTCGCTGTGACACCTGCAGTCGCGGCCAATGCGCCAGCTTTCCACAATGCCCAGCGTGCCCGTCGTGTTTCTTCACTATGACCACCCATCTAGAGGATCTGACCCTCAGTCTGGAACGCCTCAGTAACCACACGATCGTCCCAAGCACTGGAACCACGTCCAGTGAACTGAATCGCAGGATCAGAACTCTACAGAACAAGCTCAGAGCGATTCAAGAGTCCATGACGCTCCCGCCACAGTCCAGCAGAACACTGAACGAAGCCCTTGATGAACTCGACAGACTCAGGTAGACATAAACAACTCATTCCCGATTAATCAAAAAGACATTTGAAACGGACATAACTTATCATAACCGACTGTCTTACAGGTATCAGATTAGGAGTTTGACTCGCGATATCTCACCCGTACCGTCAGATCCGGGACTAGAACGGACTTTAAATGAGTTGCAGGAGTTACTGTCATCAATACGACTGGAGTACTTCACCAAGAGAGACGCATTCGCAAATACAGCCGGACTGAACAATACCAGTCAGTATATTACTCATTTTTTTGGCATTCAGTCGGGACCCTATTTCAAGACCGCTACATTTTAAGCGAAGTGCCTGAGTTTAGACTTTGCGCTGAGAATAGACGTGTTTCTCATATTAAGCTTAATGACTTATTTAACATAAAAGTATCTAATTAGATGACAGGAACAGCAGCTTAAAGAGCAGCTCAAAACTGCTCAAATCTATGGAGGGGAGCCAAAGGGGGGCGCTATATTGCAAACTAAGTTTACGCTAAAAACATTTATGCTAAAAACGTTAGTGTCCGTATACATAATGGCATATGAGGTATCATTTGAAAGCTTATAATCTGAACTTTTCATAGAACACCAATACTTCTGCATTTATGTTCCATCAAATAACAAAATATGGGCTGAAAATATCCGTGTCGCAAATAAGCGCCCCCTAGAGGTCATATTGTAGAAACTTTAATATATATATATATATATATCCTAAATGGACAAGTCATATATCAAATGAAAGCTCTTATTCTCAGGATTGTGACTGTATCATTTATTTTGTTGCCCTCATACTACAGTTCTAAAGATTTTCAAAAGAATCACAAATATGATTGAAATATGATTCCTGTAACACATCAAATACGAATGACTATTGTATTCGCCGATCACTGCTGATGTAAGCCCCAGAGAGCCAAAAATGTTATATCTGCTTTTACCTTAGGGAGGGTAAAAGCAGAGGTAGAGCCTTAACCTAACCCTAATTAACCCAAACACTTTTCGACAAAATGAGCCATTTTTTGCGTGTCTGTGAGCTTGCATTGCTGAATAATCCAATTTTACATCTCATAAAATATGCAGTCCAGCAGGGCAAGCATGCTAAACAAATCATCATAAGAATATTTGATTAACTACTAGTGATGAACTATTCATGTGATCATAAAGGGGAGGATCTCAGCTTTCTAATGACCCCTAGATTGAGCTTGTAGTCCACTCAGAGGCCGAGATATTCAATGAAATAATGAGGGTGTTGCTTGAACTGAACATTAGACTGAATGTCTACGGACGAGCACATCTGTGAGGGGTAAAATGTGTTAGAGCGCCACCTACAGTTCACATCTGTGGAGGGGTGAAATCTGTTAGAGCGCCACCTACAGTTCACATCTGTGTATTGTGATGGAATGTGTTAGAGCGCCACCTACAGTTCACATCTGTGTATTGTGATGGAATGTGTTAGAGCGCCACCTACAGTTCACATCTGTGTATTGTGATGGAATGTGTTAGAGCGCCACCTACGGTTCACATCTGTGTATTGTGATGGAATGTGTTAGAGCGCCACCTACGGTTCACATCTGTGTATTGTGATGGAATGTGTTAGAGCGCCACCTACAGTTCACATCTGTGTATTGTGATGGAATGTGTTAGAGCGCCACCTACAGTTCACATCTGTGTATTGTGATGGAATGTGTTAGAGCGCCACCTACAGTTCACATCTGTGTATTGTGATGGAATGTACATCTGTGTATTGTGATGGAATGTACATCTGTGTATTGTGATGGAATGTGTTAGAGCGCCACCTACAGTTCACATCTGTGTATTGTGATGGAATGTGTTAGAGCGCCACCTACGGTTCACATCTGTGTATTGTGATGGAATGTGTTAGAGCGCCACCTACAGTTCACATCTGTGTATTGTGATGGAATGTGTTAGAGCGCCCCCTACAGTTCACATCTGTGTATTGTGATGGAATGTGTTAGAGCGCCACCTACAGTTCACATCTGTGTATTGTGATGGAATGTGTTAGAGCGCCACCTACAGTTCACATCTGTGTATTGTGATGGAATGTGTTAGAGCTCCACCTACAGTTCACATCTGTGTATTGTGATGGAATGTGTTAGAGCTCCACCTACAGTTCACATCTGTGTATTGTGATGGAATGTGTTAGAGCGCCACCTACAGTTCACATCTGTGTATTGTGATGGAATGTGTTAGAGCGCCACCTACAGTTCACATCTGTGTATTGTGATGGAATGTGTTAGAGCGCCACCTACAGTTCACATCTGTGTATTGTGATGGAATGTGTTAGAGCGCCACCTACAGTTCACATCTGTGTATTGTGATGGAATGTGTTAGAGCGCCACCTACAGTTCACATCTGTGTATTGTGATGGAATGCGTTAGAGCGCCACCTACAGTTCACATCTGTGTATTGTGATGGAATGTGTTAGAGCTCCACCTACAGTTCACATCTGTGTATTGTGATGGAATGGGTTAGAGCACCACCTACAGTTCACATCTGTGTATTGTGATGGAATGTGTTAGAGCGCCACCTACAGTTCACATCTGTGTATTGTGATGGAATGTGTTAGAGCGCCACCTACAGTTCACATCTGTGTATTGTGATGGAATGGGTTAGAGCACCACCTACAGTTCACATCTGTGTATTGTGATGGAATGTGTTAGAGCGCCACCTACAGTTCACATCTGTGTATTGTGATGGAATGTGTTAGAGCGCCACCTACAGTTCACATCTGTGTATTGTGATGGAATGTGTTAGAGCGCCACCTACAGTTCACATCTGTGTATTGTGATGGAATGTGTTAGAGCGCCACCTACAGTTCACATCTGTGTATTGTGATGGAATGTGTTAGAGCGCCACCTACAGTTCACATCTGTGTATTGTGATGGAATGTGTTAGAGCGCCACCTACAGTTCACATCTGTGTATTGTGATGGAATGGGTTAGAGCACCACCTACAGTTCACATCTGTGTATTGTGATGGAATGTGTTAGAGCGCCACCTACAGTTCACATCTGTGTATTGTGATGGAATGTGTTAGAGCGCCACCTACAGTTCACATCTGTGTATTGTGATGGAATGGGTTAGAGCACCACCTACAGTTCACATCTGTGTATTGTGATGGAATGTGTTAGAGCGCCACCTACGGTTCACATCTGTGTATTGTGATGGAATGTGTTAGAGCGCCACCTACAGTTCACATCTGTGTATTGTGATGGAATGTGTTAGAGCGCCACCTACGGTTCACATCTGTGTATTGTGATGGAATGTGTTAGAGCGCCACCTACGGTTCACATCTGTGTATTGTGATGGAATGTGTTAGAGCGCCACCTACAGTTCACATCTGTGTATTGTGATGGAATGTGTTAGAGCGCCACCTACAGTTCACATCTGTGTAATGTGATGGAATGTGTTAGAGCTCCACCTACAGTTCACATCTGTGTATTGTGATGGAATGTGTTAGAGCTCCACCTACAGTTCACATCTGTGTATTGTGATGGAATGTGTTAGAGCGCCACCTACAGTTCACATCTGTGTATTGTGATGGAATGGGTTAGAGCACCACCTACAGTTCACATCTGTGTATTGTGATGGAATGTGTTAGAGCGCCACCTACAGTTCACATCTGTGTATTGTGATGGAATGTGTTAGAGCGCCACCTACAGTTCACATCTGTGTATTGTGATGGAATGTGTTAGAGCGCCACCTACAGTTCACATCTGTGTATTGTGATGGAATGTGTTAGAGCGCCACCTACAGTTCACATCTGTGTATTGTGATGGAATGTGTTAGAGCGCCACCTACAGTTCACATCTGTGTATTGTGATGGAATGTGTTAGAGCGCCACCTACAGTTCACATCTGTGTATTGTGATGGAATGGGTTAGAGCACCACCTACAGTTCACATCTGTGTATTGTGATGGAATGTGTTAGAGCGCCACCTACAGTTCACATCTGTGTATTGTGATGGAATGTGTTAGAGCGCCACCTACAGTTCACATCTGTGTATTGTGATGGAATGGGTTAGAGCACCACCTACAGTTCACATCTGTGTATTGTGATGGAATGTGTTAGAGCGCCACCTACGGTTCACATCTGTGTATTGTGATGGAATGTGTTAGAGCGCCACCTACAGTTCACATCTGTGTATTGTGATGGAATGTGTTAGAGCGCCACCTACGGTTCACATCTGTGTATTGTGATGGAATGTGTTAGAGCGCCACCTACGGTTCACATCTGTGTATTGTGATGGAATGTGTTAGAGCGCCACCTACAGTTCACATCTGTGTATTGTGATGGAATGTGTTAGAGCGCCACCTACAGTTCACATCTGTGTATTGTGAATGTCCTAGTACTTGCCTGCCATCTAATGGAATAAAATGAGACTTTTTAAATCAAACAAAATTAGGACAACAACTGTTTTTATGAAAAATTAGACCAATTTTTTGCAAGCAGTCCACAGTGTGCGTGAATGGTGAGCTTTTAAATCTGAGTGTGAATAATCGCTCCAGGGTTTAATGGGTTAATGCACATTATTGATCTTATAGGTGATCTTAAATAGGTTCCATTACACCTGTCTAATTGTGTAATGTTTTTATCAGGTTACTTTTACGCCATTCAGAAATCGCACGACGAGTCGACAGATGCCGTCAAAAGAGCCGATGCCACTAAAGAAACTATCAAGAACTCTGCGGACATCAGAGAAAACGCAAAGAACGATCTAAATAACGTACAGCCCGCCAACACTAAAGATCTGCAGAAACTAAAGGAGGATTTGGCAACCCAACCCAATCTCACCCCTGTCGCTGTGAAGGTAAGAGTACAGTTTGGTCAGTTCAATTCTATAAGCTGTTTTTATCGCAAAAGCGCATTTTGTGTGAACAGCCCCTTTGTGAATGGTGTGTATGTTTGACAGGTGTGTGGAGGTACTCGTGCAGAGCCCTGCACTCCTGAACTCTGTATAGGAGACTTGTGTCCTCCAGACGGAGCGCCCCCATGTGGTGTGGAGAAGCCTTGCATCGGGGCATTGCCAAAGGGCAACAAGGCGTTTCAGGATGCAGACGAGGTGAAAGCCAAACTACAAGACCTCAACAACAAGATTACACAAGCTGCGGCACAGGTACTTATATTTTACTACCCTAAAAGTCCAGGAACATGTGTTAAGAATAGTTCTTTAAACATTGACATTAACGTCTGTTCAACAGATACAGGAAGCTGAAGATTCAACCAAAAATGTGAGACTGTCTACAGATGATCTGGCTAATCAGATCAAGCAGGTACGAGGTGATATGGACGAAGACCTGAAAGACACCAAAGACTTCATAAAAACACTGAAGGACTTCCTGTCGGGTGGGTAACACACACACACACACACACACACACACACACACACTCTCCTGGAATAGCATACCGCATTTTGACAAACGTAGATCTTTAAAACAGTATAACATTTGAACATTCCTAAAGCCGTGTTCTCTCTTTCAGCTCCTCATTCGGACCCTGAGCAGGTTCAGCGGGTCTGTGAAGGAGTTCTTCAGGCAGAGTTGCCCATGAGTTTGGAGAACCTGAAGAGGAAACTGAAGGAGCTTCAGAATCTGGCCTCGTCTCTGCCCGACAGCAGCCGCGTCCTGGAGAACACCAGACCAGAGCTGGAGAAAGCACGGCAGTTACTGGAGGAAGCACAGAGCACACGGTACTGACCTCTGACCTCATCTGATGGCTGCAGCCACATTTGAGAATTAGTCCACACTAATCCGTTACTGTTTCAACAAACGTCTCGTTTACTGCCGTCATTGTTTTCCACTATGGGGAACGTTTTCTAAAGTCCAGTGTGGATGAGACGCGTAAATCAATGCGCTTTCAAATTAAACTAATTATTGTGCCTTGGATATTTGTGAATTCTGATTAAAATTGAGAATATTTTGTTTAAAATTCCGTTTACAATTTTGTTTAGAATTTCATTTAAAATGATTAAATTATTATTTTGTTTAGAATTCTGATTAGAATTCATTTAAAATGATTAAATTTGTATTTAAATTATTATTTTGTTTAGAATTCTGATTTGAATTTCATTTAAAATGATTAAATTAGTATTTAAATTTGTATTTTCTTTAGAATTCTGATTAGAATTTCATTTAAAATGATTAAATTAGTATTTTGTTCAGAATTGTGTTTAGTATTTCCTTTCAAATTTTATTAAGTATTTTTTTAGGGTTTCATTTACCGTTTTTACCATTTCATTTAGTATTTTGTGTATATTTTCACTGATAATTCTATTTAGTTGTTTAGAATTCCATATATTATTTCATTTTGGAATTTAGTTTAGTTTTTCAAGACAAATTATTTTAGTATTGAAATTAGTTAATTGTTTAGAATTCTGATAATAATTTTGTTTAGTATTTAATTTACATTGAGTCAATTTCATTTGCAACTATTAGAATTTAGTATTTTGGATAGAATTTTCTTTAGTATTTTATTTACAATTTTTACTATTTTATTCAGTTTTTTAGATTTTAATTTAGAATTCTATTTAGTTGTTTAGAATTTTGTTTAGTATTTCATTCAAAACTATTTGTATTTAAATTTGTATTTTGTTTAGAATTTCATTCACAATTTGATTTATTATTTTTATTAGAATTTGATTTTGAATATTTTAGAATTCAGTTCAGAATGTTTGTATTTTGTTTAGAATTCCGATTTTAAATATACTTGATTATTTTTAAATATTTAGTGTAGTTGAGTATTTTAATAAAAATGGAATTGTGCTGAAACATTTAATCCACAGAGACGCTGCCTTCGGCATACAGCAGGACGTAGAGAGTGTTCTGAATTCAATGGACGACAACGAGGCCATTTTTGCCGACCTGGAAGACAAGATCCGGCAGAGTGTGGAAATCGCGAGGACCGTCAAGCATGATGTTGAAAAGGTCAGTTTGAGCGCAACTAACAATGGCGACTAAAGTTACACTGTATTCTAACAGGCCGAATCTCTCTTTCACGGCCTCAGATTGAGGACGTTTTGGCTCCTGCAGAGAAAGAGATTGTGGATGTCATAGGTTTGATGGATAAGATACCCCTCGTGATAGAAGCGTTAAAGAAAGATCTGATGACAGGATCAGCACTCGCCAATGATGCTCAAGATCAGGCCAATTCAGCTCAGGATGAGGCCGACCAGACTGCAAAGGTACCCAAAACTCTAATGATGCTGCACAATATCTCAAATGTTTCTCCTAGACAGCAATGAGATTACATAGAAATGCTGAAGTCTCTTCCTAGATTGCAATTCTCCAGGAATGAAATGAGAGTTAAAGTGTGTGTGTGTGTGTGTGTGTTTAGGACCTGGAAGTGTTAAAAGAAGAGATTGAGAAGCTGAAACAGGCGGCGGCGGCGAATAATCAGGCGGGTGAAGTGGGTGTGCGTTTACAGAAGCTACAGGAAGAGGCGGGGTCTCTGATGAATGACACCACAGATATTATGAAGGAACTGCAAGGTAATGCCCACAACCTGACACAAAACTGTGTTAATCATATACAGTAACTGTGCTAATCATATACAGTAACTGTGCTAATCATTTACAGTAACTGTGTTAATCATATACAGTAACTGTTAATCATATACAGTAACTGTGTTAATCATTTACAGTAACTGTGCTAATCATATACAGTAACTGTGCTAATCATTTACAGTAACTGTGTTAATCATATACAGTAACTGTGCTAATCGTACACAGTAACTGTGCTAATCATACACAGTAAATGTGTTAATCGTACACAGTAACTGTGCTAAGCGTACACGGTAACTGTGCTAATCATATACAGTAACTGTGCTAATCGTACACGGTAACTGTGTTAATCATATACAGTAACTGTGCTAATCATATACGGTAACTGTGTTAATCATATACAGTAACTGTGCTAATCATATACGGTAACTGTGTTAATCATATACAGTAACTGTGCTAATCATATACGGTAACTGTGTTAATCATATACGGTAACTGTGCTATTCATATACAGTAACTGTGCTAATCATTTACGGTAACTGTGCTAATCGTACACGGTAACTGTGTTAATCATATACAGTAACTGTGCTAATCGTATACGGTAACTGTGTTAATCGTATACGGTAACTGTGCTAATCGTATACAGTAACTGTGCTAATCGTATACGGTAACTGTGCTAATCATACACGGTAACTGTGTTAATCATATACAGTAACTGTGCTAATCGATTACGATAACTGTGCTAATCATACATGGTAACTGTGTTAATCATATACAGTAACTGTGCTAATCATACACAGTAACTGTGCTAATCATATACAGTAACTGTGCTAATCATACACGTTAACTGTGTTAATCATATACGTAACTGTGTTAATCATATACAGTAACTGTGCTAATCATATACGGTAACTGTGTTAATCATATACAGTAACTGTGTTAATCATATACAGTAACTGTGCTAATCATACACGTTAACTGTGTTAATCATATACAGTAACTGTGCTAATCATACACAGTAACTGTGCTAATCATATACGGTAACTGTGTTAATCATATACAGTAACTGTGCTAATCATACACGGTAACTGTGTTAATCATATACAGTAACTGTGCTATTCATACACGGTAACTGTGTTAATCATATACAGTAACTGTGCTAATCATACACAGTAACTGTGCTAATCATATACAGTAACTGTGCTAATAATACACGTTAACTGTGTTAATCATATACAGTAACTGTGCTAATCATACACAGTAACTGTGCTAATCATATACGGTAACTGTGTTAATCATATACAGAACTGTGCTAATCATACACGGTAACTGTGTTAATCATATACAGTAACTGTGCTAATCATACACGGTAACTGTGTTAATCATATACAGTAACTGTGCTAATCATACACGGTAACTGTGTTAATCATATAGAGTAACTGTGCTAATCATATACGGTAACTGTGTTAATCATATACAGTAACTGTGCTAATCATACACGGTAACTGTGCTAATCATACACGGTAACTGTGTTAATCATATACAGTAACTGTGCTAATCATACACGGTAACTGTGTTAATCATATACAGTAACTGTGTTAATCATATACAGTAACTGTGCTATTCATACACGGTAACTGTGTTAATCATATACAGTAACTGTGCTAATCATACACAGTAACTGTGCTAATCATATACAGTAACTGTGCTAATCATACACGTTAACTGTGTTAATCATATACAGTAACTGTGCTAATCATACACAGTAACTGTGCTAATCATATACGGTAACTGTGTTAATCATACACAGTAACTGTGCTAATCATATACGGTAACTGTGTTAATCATATACAGTAACTGTGCTAATCATACACGGTAACTGTGTTAATCATATACAGTAACTGTGTTAATCATACACGGTAACTGTGTTAATCATATACAGTAACTGTGCTAATCATACACGGTAACTGTGTTAATCATATACAGTAACTGTGCTAATCATATACAGTAACTGTGCTAATCATACATGGTAACTGTGTTAATCATATACAGTAACTGTGCTAATCATACCCGGTAACTGTGTTAATCATATACAGTAACTGTGTTAATCATATACAGTAACTGTGCTAATCATTTGTATTGATGTGTCTCTCAGATAAGGAGGCGTCCATACTTCAGGCGTCAGTACAGATACTGGAGAATGCCGCTCGACTGTCAGGCCTCGACGCTCAGGTGGAGGAACTTCGAGATGATATTCGATATAAAGCAGCAAGACTGAACATCTGTCAGGGCTGATATCACAAACACACACAGGGGTGTAGATCCCGAGGGGGACAAATAGTAAATTTAGGTATTTTAACTGCTTTGTGTACTGTTTAGTGATGCACTCTTATTTGGATAAACACCTGCAGTACGGTCATTTACAAGCTGCATATGCATACATTTAAAGGGACAGTTCACCCAAAATACAAAAGGGGTGTTAATGTATAAAATTGATTCTGTATTTTATGTTGTGCTTGTTTGTCTTATGATGGAATCAATAAAAATGGTTAAAAAGTTAAATAAAAATCGTTCTTTCTTCTGCTGAATACAAATGAAGATGTTTCGAATGTTTCAGATCTGTTGGTCCATACAATGCAAGTGAATGGTGACCAGAACTTTGAAGCTCCAAAAAGCACATAAAAGCAGCATAAAAGTAATCCACATGCCTCCAGTGGTCTTATCTTGGGATGTCACTTTGCACGTGTAAATTGCAACAAATTTCCATTTGTTTAACGCTGGACGCATATGAAAGAATGTCACTTTATGTCACTTTATGTTCACATTCTCTTGAGGTAAATCTTCAAAAAGATGATTGAGTTTAACCCATTAATCTTAGGTTCACATATCACATTTTGGGCCCTATTTTGAGAGTGCAAGCATGACGTTATAAGATACAAGTGCAAAGTCACTGGGCATGGCCATGAAGTGTTGGTATTTTAGTGTGCACTAAGTCTAGGCACAAGTGGGTTTGGTGAAATCGCACGCGCATGACGCTAATCTATGGCAAGCCACGAGTCTCAGAATAACGCTAAAGTTTTGACGTGTGTGCATCTACAACGGCGTGTTTTCTAAACAACCATAAAGCTGTGAAATACGCATAGAAATTTCAAACGGCGTAAAAAACGCAAAAAATAGTTTAAATTGCCTAAAAAATGCTGTTTTTGGCAGCGGCTATTTTACAAGATATCCTGTAAAAATCACCAGCACACTTTTGTAGAAATATCCTGAAATTGGTCTGGCCTGACTCAGCTCATCACTGATTGGGGGAGAAATCCTCAAACTTTACTGGCTATGGAAATTAGCAGGCGGGGCTCATTATAATATTTAGAAAATGCTGTAAAAAGTGGCGTTTTTTTCCACGGTTTTACAACTTTTGGTATTTCTACGGCATATTTTATGGCGCTGTGACATTTTAAATGCCATTAAATATTTAAACTGTTAAAACTCTATTATACTATTATACAGTCCATCAACGAACAGCATCAACAGCGACTGAAGGGGCATTATTTGATGTTCTGTACTTTCAGAATTTGGACATGAACTTTATCACCACCTGCTGGTTGAATCACCAAACTGCAAATGCAGGAACTGAGTTTAGACTTTGCGCTGAGTTAAGATGTGGTATTGAAACGTCTCGGTGCAATGACCAAATATTTAGGAAAATAGCATATTGCGCTTTGTGTCACTTCATTTACATATAGCACACTCACATTTTGTGCTTCGACCCTCACAGTAGCGCAAATACACCCACTCATGCCCACTTGCGCTTTGCACTGGCACGAAAACTGCATTTACAATTAACGCTCTCACGAAAATTGGATAAGAAGTTGTGCACGGTCGTTGCACACTCAAGAAAATACAGTCATTTAAATCAGGGTTAGGAGTTAATTAGTTTGTTCTTTAGTAATTCATCACACAAACACACACACACACACACACACACACACAAACACACACACACTCTCACACACACACAAACACACACTCACACACACACACACTCACACACACACACACACACACCCACACACTCACACCCCCACACACACACCCACAAACACACCCACACACCCCCACACACACACCCACACACACACACACTCTCTCTCTCACACACACTCACACACACACACCCACAAACACACCCACACACTCACACACACACACACACTCACACACACGCACACACACACACACCCACACAAACACACCCACACACACACACTCTCTCTCTCACACACACTCACACACACACCCACAAACACACCCACACACTCACACACACACACCCACACACACACACACTCTCTCTCACACACACTCACACACACACACACACACACAAACACACACACACACAAACAACAAATAAATGAAATAAAATAGGTTCATATTTAAACAACATTTCATTATTTTATGTCCTCACCAACTTTCAAAGCAAATGTACTGATTCAAATAATGAGTTAAAAGTACATGTTAAGAGTCTTTATACCTGGAGAAAGATAGCTGCAGTTGGACTTAAATTACAATGGAAAGTCTATTGTAACATTTTTAAGACTATTTCACTATTTCGGGTGAAATATAAGTTACTAATATATATGTCAATACTGTAACTTTAATATAATGAAGTGTGATTTAAATTGCTTGCTATATAAAATAATTTGTATTAAAAACAGTATTTTGTCAGAGTACACGGCTGTAGTTCCGGTTTCTACCAGCAGATGTCACTATATACCAAACAGTCGTGTAGACACGCCCACCGTCTGACGCCCCTCCTCATACTCGCTTACACTCGCTCCAGATGGTCAGCAGCGCATTCTCTGTCTCGCCTGCACCTAATGAACGACACGCATCTTCATCTTCATCAGTGAAACCAGAAGGTCTTTTGCGGGTCATGGAGTCTGACGGAGGAGCTCCGGAGGATCCGGTTGTGCTGCCCGTGAAGCGTCAGGCGGTAAAGAGACACCATCACAAACACAACATCAAACACAGATATGACTTTCTGGAGACCCTCGGGACAGGCACGTACGGACGGGTGAAGAAAGCAACGGACCGAACCGGCCGAACGGTGAGAATATACATACATTAACAAATATAGTCAAATGAAATAGTAACACTCTACAATGAAGTTGCATACGTTAACAGTTACATTAAATATGTTGAAAATAACATTAATAAGTACTGTACTAAAGTACTGAACTAGCGACGCTGTGAGGGATAAACTTGGTGTTTTCAGTTGGTTTTAATGTTGTTTAAAGTGTTTTTGGATCGTTCCGCTGACGATTATATATTTAAATAAATATATATTAAGTTGACAAAAATGCCATGAAACGTGAGTTAGGAGCTTTATAAGAGCTTTATACATGGGATGCCGTTAAAGAGACGGTATTACGTCACAGCCTCGTTTTCATTCCAATCAAAAACAACAATGGCGCTGCTTTAAGATGTGCGGCCTGTTGTGGGCTTTTATTATTAGGAAAGAATTAAAGAATAAATCATTATATATATATATTCAGCCATGAGAGAGCTGTATTCATGTTATCATCATCTCATTATTTTTATGATAACTGCTGGTCTTTTGTGAGTTTTATGGCACATAATGCAACATTTCTGCAGAGGCTTTTTCAATGCAACAGTGTGTTTTATATGTGCACTTATTTTGGTACTTTTCAGGGTACATTTTTGGGAAAATGTCGTCTTGCATAGTAAAATATGTTAAAATGGACTTTTAGTGCTCACGGGGGGGGGGGGGGGGGGGGGAGAATGTTATTAATCAGGACAAATAATTTTCTAATTAAAACATACCAATGCTAAAAAGTGTCTTTAAGCGGTTTGGGTGTTGAAAATGTAATTAGATTGAGTAATATATTGAAACAAGCCGTATGTGTGTGTTTATATGTGACATACACACTAACAGCTGTGACTTTACAGACACTTTCCTTTAAAGCTTAAACAAACACAAAACAGGTTCTGCGTTCACGCCCAGACTTTGGAAAAAAGCTTTAAATAGCCTGCGGGTCTACACAAGCTGTGGCGACTTTATTTTTGTAAGGCTTAGTCACTCGCACGCACATTACAGTTGCAATTTTGCACAGTATTTTATATTTTAAACTATGGGCGAATGTGACCAAACATGGGAAAACTGTGGGAAATTGGGAACTATTATAATATAAAACTTCTATTAGAGTAATGAGAATCTACTAGTGTCCAGACGCATTGTGATAATGAGAGTTTGAGGGTGAAAATGTGCTTAATTCTCACGAAAATAATGTCACGATGCAAAAAAATCGTACTAAAGAGTACTAAAATAAGCTTCATCTTCTTTATGTGAAGTGTAATTGGTTATTTTTGTCTCTTGGGACCTGGGCATGTTTCTGTGAGATTCACTCTGCATAAGACGTGTGTTGAACAGGTTCGATCAGGTGTAGCGCTGAATATTGCGATGGCTTCCCAGAGCGTGGGCTTGTTTTTCCAGCAGAGATATTGCGTTACATAAGCTGCATGTAAGGATGTGAAATGCAGAGAAGCATGAGCAGATGCATGTCAGATAGCAAACAACCACTCCCTTGTGCATGCCAGACAAAGAGTTTCCTTGGAAAGAGAAAGTCAATGCTTCTTAATTACTCCACAGGCTTAAAAATCTCCACAATCTCACCTGACCTGTATAAAATGGGATGTTTGTCAACGTTTGGCCTCACAATGACTCTAAACGGGTTCTTGGGTCATATTTAATACAAAAAAATACCATCTGACGTGACCTGTAAAGCTGTATTTAGCGAGTGGTGACCCAACACAGTCTCAAAATTGTTTATCGTACAAAAGTAAACAAAAATGTCCTAATAATCAAACCTTTCAAATGTATTAAATGAACAATGAATTTCATAGGCCCAACAATATGCAACATTATTAACGGAATAGCATTAGTCACATGGGGTAACCAAATTGGGCCGGTTGCTAGGGAGGGTAGAGTCACATGGGGTAACCAAATTGGCCCGGTTGCTAGGGAGGGTAGAGTCACATGGGGTAACCAAATTGGCCCGGTTGCTAGGGAGGGTAGAGTCACATGGGGTAACCAAATTGGCCCGGTTGCTAGGGAGGGTAGAGTCACATGGGGTAACCAAATTGGTCCGGTTGCTAGGGAGGGTAGAGTCACATGGGGTAACCTCCTCGTGGTCACTATAATGTGGTTCTCGCTCTCGGTGGGGCGTGTGGTGAGTTGTGTGTGGATGCCGCGGAGAATAGTGTGAAGCCTCCACACGTGCTACATCTCCATGGTAACATGCTCAACAAGTCACGTGATAAGATGTGCGGATTGACGGTCTCAGACGCGGAGACAACTGAGATTCGTCCTCCGCCCCCCGGATTGAGGCGAGTCACTACGCCACCACGAGGACTTGGAGCGCATTGGGAATTGGGCATCACAGATTGGGGAGAAAAGGGGAGAAAATAAAAAGTTAACTCATAAAATCAACAGTTTTGGTTTCTAAATCTTGCTTGAAATTCAATAGATTTCAGCAGCCAATAATTCCCGGCTTTCACATTTTGGTTGACTTTGTTTTTGCCACGTAGTTCATGTTGTCAAAGGATGTGGCACAACCGGTCTACGTTGACATCTGTCTAATTGAACTTGCTTGTAGCGAGTTACATATGAATTTGTGTCGAAAAACAGTAGTTAGATTGGACGCATCAACAACTAAAGCAATTTCTCCTTCCTTTTAAAAGTCTATTTCTCAGTCGTAACGGTGCACGATTACATGAATGTTTGTGTTGGCTTGACGAAGAGCGTTCAAGCTACATCCACCAAACTTGGTACAGACCTTCGGACTGTTCTGGAATTGGGTGCTGTGTGTTTTCCAACTGATTGGACACACGGTTTTAGCAAAGCATACTATCAAAAATGGGGGAAAATCCCATTAGTTTTACATTGACCGAACTTTCAAACGGGTCAACGGAACGCTCGTTAATTCAAACTCTTAACTCAAAAATTCAAATGTAAACAAACACACACACACAAGGCTTTTAAGTTGCTTTATATATCTGTCCATCTAGCTAGCTGACAGTTTGTCTTACTGAAATGTCTGTTTAACCATCAAACTTTTAATACTAGTTAAAACTTTCAGACAAAGCTTGTATCAACCAGATGTATCCAAAAGTGATCTGACGTGACTTGTAAAGCTCTTCTGCCATCTTTACTGAAGTTCTGAAACGTCTGAAGTATCCACTCAGATCTTCAGGGTTGGGATTGTGGGGGGTTTTGCTCAGGTGAGGGTCAGGAAGAAACGCAAAACGTCCCGTCTACAATAACTGGAGGAGAGCGCAATTATCAACGAAATAACATTTATTCTGTGACGCGCACACACATTGAAAGACTGGATAACAAACATTGGCTCGAGCACAACGAATGAGAACCAGAATGGGAAAGGTGCATTCATCAGCCCAACAATCACCTGTAAACACAAACACTCAGAGAGAGGAAAAGCACAAAACAGGCAGTGGACTAACCGGGCCGTAACACATGGGAATACCATATTTATCTGACATCTCACCATGCTAATACCACATGTTTTCAGACATGAGAATACCATTGTTTTTGGGACATTTTACCATGGTAAGACCATGTTTTTCTGACATGATACCATGGTAAAACTATATTTTTTTGGAAATGGTACCATGATAATAATGGTAGCAAATACCTTGATGGTAGCACCAGTGTTCTTGTATCTTGGATTTCCCTGTAAATAGCGTTGTACATAAACAGGGTTATCCTTCAGTACAAGGGCAAAACATAAATTGGCACTTGGGGCCGAAAATGCCCCAGATATTGGAAACGTGCCTAATAGTGAGTATCTGAAAACATTCCATAATATTCCTATCTATTGTGCATTTTAAAAGCTACACTGACTTTATAATGGTGCAGATTGGGAATAGCATCGGAGTACTTTTATTGTAAGGCTTTTTAGGGGAAAGCGGCTTGTTTTATGTAAATGAACGGCTGTAAATGAAGTGGTTTGTGTTTGCATAATTGGTTTCATCATATTTTCCATCCATAAATGATTAAGTTGGTTACTGTTTAATAATGTTAGTTATCATTTCAACTTTCAAACTTAAACAAGGAAGTAGGAAATGAAATTGACTTTTAAAAGTCATTGTCTCTCCTCAAAACACTCGGGCTGAGAAATATCAGTCAGGGGTTTTCCTTCAATTCTCCCAGTGCTTGAACAACAAACATCCACCGTAAAGCAAGTCTAGTTTCCTCTTTGGGCGTCAGAGTGTTGCAACAAATCTAGAACATTCCCATTTTAAAGGTGCGTTCAACCTGACCCAAGATTGTGAGTGTTTGTTCGCGTAACTGAACGTTGTTTTAGCAAATTGCACCATTTTTAGCATTACCGTTGCGATGCAACGTCCCTGTTGAAATTAATTGGTTATTTTCAGTGAATCGTTCACTAAGTGATTCTTTAGCAAAGCGGTTTGAATGACTGCTCGTGGTAATGCATGTGGGAACTCTGTATTGTGTCCGTATAACGTTCATTGGTGTTGTAAACTCAGACTAGCTGCACAGTCGAATGGTGTGAAATTCCTCATGATTTAGGACGGGTTGGAGTCCAGGACTGTTTGTCCATCTGCCGTCTCAACCTGACCCTGAATAGACGTGTCTCACACAAATACACAATGTGGAATCTCAAACATCTATGGGTGATGCACACTACTGATATTTGCATGGACTCACACCGAAACACAATAGAGGGAGCGACACAAAGGACGATATGCAAACTCACCCTCACTTATGAAAAACGTCTCACATGTTGTTTTCCATTGACATCATCCAGTTCAAACGATGTGAACGAGTTCAACACAATAACACTGACATAATCATGAGGGAATTACCTGACACCCTAGTGACACCTGTGATATTTGCCTTACAAAGGGTTGTTGTTACTACTGTAAAATCATAACATATAGCTGCAAGCATCAGTTAATGGGGTTCAAGCGTTTAAGGGATTTGAGAACATATGAAACAGATGATAAGTCTTAATTTGACCATCTCTTAGCACCTAAAACAATGCTAAACTGCTTTAAGTTTCACAACCATCAGGCATTCTTTACATTGTTGTTATAGCGCCACCAAGAGGCAGAGGTGTGCGTTTTTCATGTGTCCTCAGATTGACCTCCCACGTAAGTATCACGAAATTGGTGGTACGATCTCATTCCGTTCAAGAGTTAGAACCATTTAAGGATGTGGCCACGCCCACTTCGTAGGTTTTGGCGCACCGCTGCGAGGATGCATCGAAAGTTCGAACTTTTTTTTTGGATAATCACTGATACTCGGGAGAATCTTTCAGCGGGCAAATGGCGTAGGACTAGTTCGTAAAAGTAGGGTTTGCGAACGATCATATTTACGATATGTGTTAACTAATATTGTGAATATTGCCATGATTTTAGTGCGCTTTTTGTTTGGGCATTACATTCACGTTAAGAGTGCACCAGTAAGCCCGATTTGTGCCCACTATTTTATTAAATATCATTATTTTATCAGAGTTTGTTTATGTGAATCAGTTCCGATTCAATGAATCAAAACACTGATTCATTGAACCGTTTGCAAGATATTTTTTTTAAAATGATTTTGTTTAAATAAGACGTACGTTAATACTGTCGTTTATTACTGTAGATTGTTGAATTGGTTTCATATAAATGATAATTAAATATAATTATTTTATCAGAGTTTGTTTACATGAATCAGTCCTGATTCAGTGAATCAAAACACTGATTCATTGAACCGTTTGCATGATATTTTGTTTAAAATGATTTTGTTTAAATAAGACGTACATTAATACTGTCGTTTATTACTGTAGATTGATGAATTGGTTTCATATTAATCATTCCTTGTTTTCATTTAGTGAAAAACGGTGTGGAAAACATGTCGCGATTACTTAATTATATTTGACTGTATTTTTACATCTTTTAAAGAATGTCAGTCGATTCGGCTACAGTGGCTGATTGGTTGAAAATGAGAGAAACAATCTTTTAAGCCATTTTAAAGTGAAAACTTCAATATCGAGAGTTGAAATTGAAATGTTCGTCTTCAGCGTTTGTGTGCCGATTTCTTTTTCAGGTGGCGATCAAATCCATCCGCAAGGAGAAGATCAAAGACGAGCAGGATTTGATTCACATTCGTCGTGAGATCGAGATCATGTCGTCACTCAGTCACCCGCACATCATCACCATAAATGAAGGTGTGTAATTACATGCCACTCTCACTGCTGTTGTGTAGATATTGTGCAATCAGACATCATCATTACTGGCAGTAACGGCTTCTTCCGTGTCACACAGACCTCTTTGTTCTGATTATGTAATCAAGACTGACCCCAAAAACAGTGTTTAGTGTGCTCCAGTGCACCGCATAAGCCATTAAACAATTAACAAACCCCTCCCCCTTCTCATTAGCATAGTGCTGCATTTAATGATGTAGTGTGCATTTGTGTATATATATTTTACATGAAGTAAAAACAAGCTTTTTTCCACTTTATTTGTAATTATTTTGTTTTAAAAGATCAAATAATTTCTTCTGATGTGAATATGTTCTTGACCGCGTGTGTGTGTGTGTGTGTGTGTGTGTTGCAGTGTTTGAGAATAAGGACAAGATCGTGATCGTGATGGAATACGCGAGCAAAGGTGATCTGTACGACTACATCAGCGACAGACAGACGATCACCGAGACGGAAGCGAGACATTTCTTCAGACAGATCGTCTCCGCTGTCCACTACTGCCACAGGGTGAGGACACGTTGTGTTTCTATTAGCCCACATCTAAAGCTTTCGAAAACTCTCTCCAATAACGCATACTTGCATAAATTATAAAGTTAGAAACATTTTAGACTTTGTTTTCTAACATAAACGAACGATACACTGAACCGTTATCCATCACTTTTAGACTACATTAAAATTTATGATATTTTTTACATTATTTTTAATTATTGCACAATATATCGGTATTGGCCGATATTAGTGTTTTTTTTTTTGTATTTATCGGTCTCTGATTTAAGCCGAAAGAAATTTAAAAGCCCAAATCTGTACTAAACCCATGCTTATCAATAATTATTAGTGTACAATAACGTATAATTATAGTGTTTTTTACATTATTTTTAATTATTGCACAATATATCGGTAATATATCGGTATTGGCTTTTTTAATTGTCTGTCTTCATTAAGTTATATTAGAAGTAGGTAATATCAGGGTTTATTTTCAGATTAAAACAGTAAACGTTTATATTTTGATGGCTGATTTCACTATGAACTCACTTTTTGTGAACTGTTTTTGGGATGCATATCGGTGACTATATCGTCTGAAAATATTAGCTTTTTTTTTATTTATCGGTCTCTGATTTAAGCCGAAAGAAATTTAATAGCCCAAATCTGTACTTAACCATGCTTATCAATAATTATTAGTGTACAATAACGTATAATTATAGTGATTTTTACATTGTTTTTAATTATTGCGCAATATATCGGTATTGGCCGATATTAGTGGGGTTTTGTGTTTTTTTTTTAATAATCTGGCCTCATTAAGTTTATATTGAAAGTTTATATTAAGTTTTTGGGATGCATATCAGTGACTATATCGTTATCTGAAAATATTAGCATTTTTTTATTTATTTATCGGTATCTGAAAGAAATTTAAAAGCAAAATCTGTACTGGACCCATGCTTATCAATCATTTTTAGTGTACAATAGCATGTACTAATCATGTTTTTTTACATTATTTTTAATTATTGCACAATATATCGGTATTGGCCAATATTAGCATTTTTTGGTATTTATCGTTATCTGATTCAAGCCAAAAGAAAGTTAAAGGCCAAAATCAAGTTTTGGAGTTTGGGGGTGATTCGAGATTGTAAGAAACAAATATTGACTGGGCAATACATTGAAAATGATCTGATTCATTCTGTATTATTTTGTTCACAATTACTTTAATGTACTTTTTATTTGGCCAAAATATTGTTAAATATATCATTCTGTAAACAACAAAGGTCAAGAAGACCAAATATTAGTGAAACGTCATCTGAACATCTTCTCCAGTCTCTTGAGGAGGTGTCAGGCGACACACTGAGTGCGCAGAACGCAGGATTGCATAACGCACATTAAACGCCGCATGACTGAACACAGTCAACAACTCCAGAGATGTAGTTGAGTCTCAGACAGACAGCGTCAAGGCCAAAGGCCACACGCACACACAGCATTCTCTGCCATGAATGCGCACACTAATGCGACCGCAGGAACACACTGAACTTTATGCTGATCGTCCAGAACAATAGCTCAAATAACACCGTTTTTACGTTTTATAAGACCGTATTAACGTCAGACACACAGAATTGGATGAGCCGCATTCAAAGCTATTGTAAAATGACGAGTTAATGAGCTGTATTACTTTATTCCGATTATAAATATTTTATAAAAATCAGTTTATTGCTGAACAGGTTGAGATGCACGACCTTGCTTGACTTGTTTTACACGCCAACGATGCTTGCGGCATCTTTCAGAGGGAAAAAAGGCCGTTATTGGCACAGTGAAATTGCGAAACATGTTTTTGTTGCGCTGCTAAATGAGGTGAACTGAGATGCACTTCTGAAGAGAAACACAATCATGCATAGCTGGCATTCCACATGCGACTCGCCCATTCTGCTCCCGCCGCGTCTGTGCCCTTATTTAGAGATCGTTAACAGATAAAAGTGTGACTGGGAAAGATCAATCTTTTTAACCCTGAACGGGTGGAAACAATGAACGTGTTTAAGAGAACATTGGCGATTAGTGCTCATTTGTTGAGGTGTAGTTCTGGCATGGGACATCGAAGTGAGAGGAATGTTTGGGGGGTTTCGGGATGTGTTTTGTCATTTAATTTTAATTATGAAAGTGAGAATTGTTTAGAAGTGAAACTTGGTCAGGAATTTCCCCTCCTTCATTTCCAGCAACTGGAACTTTTAGCATTTACCAATTTACCAATGTAAGTCATTGCATCAAATGCATCATTTAATAAAGCGATTTTACCACAGAATAAAGGTGTTGTTCCTCAAACACTCGTGACTGTGGTTTCCAATGACTTACTGCGTTTATGTGATAAAACATACCGATAAATAAACATTCGATCAAGAGCTTGGGGAGGGGGGGGGAAATGCATGAAAATTAATCAAATCTTGTTCAAGTCATTGGAAAATGCAAATTGAATATAAATGTTTTGGTTTATTGGGAATGCAGTCTCTATCATATTAAATAATACATATATTATATCTGTTTTGAACAGAATGGGATTGTCCATCGTGACCTGAAGTTGGAGAACATTTTACTGGACGGCAATGGCAACATCAAAGTAAGTTTTCAAGTTTTGCAACCATGCAAAAATGATTTGACGAATGTAGAAACTTGGCTAGACCTAACGTTTTATCTGCTGGGACTTTTTGAGACGTTATCTCAACGTTATCGCTGGTATTGTTACATGAGAGGCAATAAAACCAATATCTACTCGAAACTTGCATGACATGGATAACCATATACGTAAATCGACTTCGTCTTTATGGGATGAAGTTTCAATGGGTCAGTTGCCTTTTATAGATCATGAGGACAACTTGTACTTCTGCAAACGTCATGAAGTACTGATCGAAACAACTGTCTTTTTTCAGATTGCTGACTTCGGCCTGTCCAACCTTTACCAGAGGGATAAATTCCTGCAGACGTATTGCGGCAGTCCTCTCTACGCGTCCCCTGAGATTGTGAACGGGAGGCCGTATAGAGGACCAGAGGTAGACAGCTGGTCTTTAGGCGTTCTGCTCTACACGCTTGTACACGGCGCCATGCCTTTTGATGGACAAGTCCACAAGAACTTGGTCCAACAGATCAGCACCGGAGACTACCGCAAACCCACCAAACCATCTGGTGAGGCCCGTATGAGATCAAGGAAGCATCTGAAACTCCAAATGACCTCCTTTGAGTACTGTTTGAAAGTGATTGCCTACAAAATACTTATTAAACCGTTTTATTATGTTTGGTCTCCAGGGACACGACTCTTGTCAACAATACTGTAGGTGCTTTATTGGTAGAGCTTATCTGTTTCTAGCAGATAACATTTTGAATTGCATACGTGGCCTGTGCTGACCGCGGCCGTCTGATGCATGAAAACCAAAGCACCTGGAGTTGCTCTAGATAAGAGCGTCTCCTAATATATTCAATGTAAACATCAATAACAATGCAGACCATTGTTGGGGAGGGTACGATGAAACTTTAGCTACACAAGCTATTCTTAAAGTAGTTCAACTACAGTCAAGCTACTCGTAGTAAACTATGTAGTTAGCTAAGCATCATGTTACAAACTGTAGAGCTGCACTAAAGCGACAGAAAACATTGTTGTGCCATTTTGTTGTGCTACTCTGCTACTTTGGGACTACTGTCATACGACTGAGAAATGGTAAGTTAGTAGCATCCCTACTTTTATTTCGTTAACCCCCAATACCGGTGCAGATTATATTTACATTCTCAGCTATACGCTGATAATATAACAAATCCGCTTATTCAGAAAAAACCTGTCAACGTACGAAACTCGCGTTTACTTGGATTTGTAATTATTGGATTGTTCTCCGCTTTTGACGTCAAGATGCTCGCAGCCATGCGTACACACCGGTAAGAACATCAGTAAAGATGCTTGCAAACAATGCGAATTTGGGGGAAAGTATGGCAATCAGTTGGTGCTTAAACCATTTGTGACCATTTACATGAACATCGTGCATGCAAACACACTTAATAATAATCCTAATTCCACCCCTACAGATGCGTGTGGTTTGATCCGCTGGATGTTGATGGTGAACCCCGAGCGTAGAGCTACACTAGAGGAGATCGCTGGCCACTGGTGGCTCAACTGGGGTTATCAAAAACCCCTACTGGCACAGAATGAGCACGCAGCTGTCCATCAGGCAACCGGACATGCGACCGCAGCGTGTCAAACTGGTGGTCCAACCCGCATTGCGGACTGGCTGCGCCGCACCTCTCGTCCTCTGCTAGAGAGCGGATCAAAGATGCGTTGCCTGTTGCGGTCAGGTGGTGGCGCTGGAGGCGAGACGGTGACGCGTCAGCGCTCCATACGCAGGTCACGCAAAGAAAACAACGTTTCGCAGACCATGCAGGAAGGCTCCGCCCCTCGCCCCTCAAAGGGAATTCTAAAGAAGCGGGGAAGCCTGAAACAGAAATTGAGTGATGCCCAGGCTACGCCTTTGGAGGAGAAAAGTCCCAACACCTTCGCATTTACCTCGACGTCCGCGGCGCCACCTGCCTTGCCTCCGCCTCCTAAAGGGATCCTGAAGAAGCCGCCCGAAAGAGAGTCGGGCTATTATTCGTCATCCCCAGAGAACGGTATCTCTAGCCAGACACTTCTGTGCCTGTCGCCCGCGCAGCACCGTAAGGGAATCCTCAAACGGCACGGCAAGTTTTCTGGTGGCCTGCAAGAGTTCGGGTCGCTGGATCAACTTGGACCAACCGTACCCACCGTGAGCAGTAGATCCCGACCGACTGGAGCTATCAGCGAGGACAGCATCCTCTCCTCCGAGTCCTTTGACAGACTGGACCTACCTGATCACCAGATTCCAGTTGCCGCAATGGATTGTCCAAGAGGGGGCAACAGAATGCGAGGATGCGTTTCTGAGGACAATCTACACAACTTGAGGGACGTCAGACCCTCTCGACATCAGGGACATTGGGACATGGACATCGCCCGCTACCGCGCAGGAGTGTACGACAGCGCGTTCTCCATCGCCAACTGTGAGAACGTAACTCAGAATTACAAACAAGCTTTTAGCTTAGCCGCAAGCTGAGGCGCTGGGAGCAAAATCGCTTGCAAGAGTCAATGCATCCTTTTAAGTTCTCAGGTTGGCCACAAGGAATTGTGAGCTGTTGATGCATTTCTACTTGAAAATGTTCTGGAGATTTAAGGATGGTCAGGAAACGGACCATAACAGAGGACAGGAAGTCCAATGGGGCCAATTAAGAACTCTGATGGAAGAACGCCCAATAATGTAGCGTTTAAACTCTGCCACATGTAATACAATGGCTTTTATAATGTAGACGTCCCATTTTATGTTCTCGACTGCCCTGCTCCCATTGAAGAACAACTGATTTGTTCCCATTTTAACTGTTTGTGATTTTAAAACAATTGTTCAGGGAGTTGGTTTGTTAAAAAGTACCAAAGATGATTCCCTACAATTCAGAACCCATGTGAATGTAGTTCATCTGTTTGTATTAAGACCCCCGAATAGTGTCCGTTGATTGCACAAATGTACGCAATGAAGACAGGTCACGGTAGCACAAGGACGTACAATACTGGAGACGGGACATGCAGAACAACACAAGTTCTTAAGGTACAAAGATGGGATAAGGGCATAAGAGATAAGAGTCTGAAGAGCCTTGCTGCCAATTCGACTTTTACAACTTCTCGGGAATTCACAAGTCAGACGGATATCATCAGATATTGACTGTTTATGGGTTTATGAAGTCTGAACTTTCGTTTGGTCTCAGTTTCATGATGAGTGTTTAAATTGTGCAGATAAGAGCTTTTAAACTACTGGCACGTAGCTGTTTGCTTTGGGATCAAACTAGAAGATGCTTTCAAAAACTCGGTCCTCGTTCAATTTTGGGACATTTAGTATTTAGATGCATGAAAAATACAGGGTTTTTTTTTTTCTTGCAATCTGGAAATGAATATGTTTACACTTCTATTTATTAAAGGGATGGTTCACCCCAAAATAGAAATGATAACAGAACATATGACAGAATCTTATGGCAAGTTCACCCAGAAAAAGTGTCATATCAAGGTGTTTGGTGTTTCGCCCATCGTGGCGGCATTGCTGTGGGTACATTGTGGGTTTGTGGGTGTTTCGCCTTTTTGTTTGGTATAATTTTTTGTATGAATTTCAGCATGTTTGTTTGCCAAAGTGCCTGATCATGTCTCTTTCAATCAGTGGACCAATAAAACAACAGAACTTGAAAGTGAAAAATGTGACTGACTCTGTTTTCTTGTGTTTAAGGGATCTTTAGTCTGTTGTGTTTACACATAACTGTTATTTTATGTTCAAAACAATCAAGCAAATTGTAAACCCCTCCCCCAATTTTCAGTATGCAAAAAGAAAATTAATAGGGGTTCAAGTACGAAGGGCTGTTCGCCCAATCGTAATCAAAGCTTTCCATTGCAAATGCTTTGGTAATGTTGCGTATGGGGTCAGTCTGAGGACACGTGAAAAATATTGCACACTTCCGCCATTTGGTGGCGCTATAAAACTCAGGAGCCATTGATCCGATCGACCTTTAAAGTTTCCATCAAGGTCTACCAGGCCAGATCGACAAACATGGCCGCCATTGACCAATCAACTTTCAGCAGCTTTTATACAAGGTTAACAAAGGCCGATCTGAACGAAACATGGTGGGCATATTTGACTCTTGGTTCTAGAGATCTGTGCCAAATTTGAAAAATAAATAAATAAATAAAACGGCCACCGGGAGTTTTTACATGCATGAATATTATGAGGTGTGCACACAGACGTATGTTAGACATATCATACGATAGATCTCATTCTGAACAACTTTGGCATCAATCAAACAGTTCAATAAATATTTTCGGTTATTTTAAAAACCTATTTTTGCTAAATAATTGTAGGTTTTATACACGACAGCTACAAAACTTGTACAGGAAGAAGCTCTGGACAGCAAAAAAGTTTCACTTTTGATTTGGCGTGGCTATAACAGGGTAATTTAAACATGGGTGTGGCCTAGATCATGCAAAAGCCAATAACTCCCTGACATATAGTCCTATTCTCATCAAATTTAGTACGTGTATGCAAGATATCATTGTGAAGAAGCATGCCAAATTTGGTGGAGATCGGACAATAGGGGGCGCTATATCTCTATGGTTATTTACCTGAGATTGTTAACAATGATCTCTATTTTAGGTGCTTATAGGCAATCGGAATAATACTTAAAATCTTGTAGCACATGAACCCCGTTAACTGCTTCTTGCAGACATATTTTATTATCTGAATTGTAAAGTATAATTGTAAATATACATCATGGTGGTTCACCATACCTGTGTTTGTAACACACCAGCACACAAATCACCATTCTCATGTTTATTTTTATTATCACGTTCAATTTAAGATTGGTTAACTCTATCAATAACATTAATCTCAAAGTGGAATGTATTAGTTTATTCTCTAAAGCACTAGCGTTCGTTTAGTATGTATAAAAATGAGCGCTAACACCATGAAAACGGCAAAGTTTACATCAGCGTTTCGGTGTTTAATAGGACAAAGGTTTGATGGCAATGCAAATATCTGCTAAATCAAAAATGACTCTTCAAACATTGAAGAAACGAACGTTAAATGTGAACACTGTCAACTTTACAAACACTGATACATTTTAGTACAGCGGAACCGACAACGATAGACAAGAAAGTGCTAGAATTGATTTAACTTCACAGAGTTGTGAGTGGAATTGATTACATTTGATAATGATGGTCTAGTGTGGATTTGATCCATCCACCTGTCACAGTTTGACATCCTGTACGTTGACAGGTGTGCTGGTGAGCTCAGGTGTGTCAGTCGCAGGTGTAGAGGTCAGCGTGAGGTCGATCGTCTCTTCCAGAGCAGAGTAACACTCACGTAGAGACGCCTGAATCACACACAGAGACAAACTCTTAAACCACGGAAATATATTTCTCTTTGACCCACAGGCTGTTTTTGCTTGTGAAATATGACCACTTTGTGAAACAGCAAAACAGGCTATTCAGCGAGAAATCACTGTAGTTTCAGACGAGTTCTCACCGTGTCCACATCTAAGATGTTCCTCGTGAGCTGCAGGAGATCATCGGTGTTTAACGACTCTGGCAGGACTTTCAGTCGGATCACAGCTGCCGTCACACATGAACACGCCACTGTAGACGGAGTGAAGACTGAGAACCGTAACTCTGAAACAAACACATTATCAACAAATTACCAGATCAGATTTTTGGGCTAAACATTGATTGTATAGCGATCATTAAACTCCACGACAGTTATAAATAAAAGCTGTAAACACTCTTTTGACCAATTACACTTCCCTTAACTATCACAAATTACTGTCGCAATTTTAGCAAAAGATTATCCATGTCAGACATCTAAAAAATGTAACATTGTTGATTTTCTAGACACGTGGGCAGTACGCGTCTTTGCGCATTGTCTGTGCTTGCCATCAACTGCGCTAAACCACGTGCTGCTATATCTTGCACATAATACATGAGAAGCAAATATCATCGTCAAAACAGTATGCACAAACTGTTGTTTTTCTAGACACGTGCACAGTCCGCGTCTTTGTGTGTCGTCTCGCCTGTCATTGACTGTGCTAAACCGCGTGCCGCTATGTCTCAAGCGCAGTACACGTGATGCTAATTTTGTCGTGAACACAGTGCGTACCTACTATCCACAGGTAGCGTCATTTTCCAAGACTGTCCGTATCTTTGCACGTTGCCATTGACTGTGCTAAATTGCGTGCCGCTACGTCTCGCAAAATATATACGTGATGCAAATTTTATCATTAGCACATTACGCACGGACAATCCCTGTCTATGCAAATTTGTGTGGACTGTCCATTTGCAGCATAGTTTTTCAAGACACGCGGACAGTCCACATCTTTGCATGTTGTCAACACCTGACATTAGCTGTGCTAAACCGCATGCCGCTACTTCTTGCACACTGTATACGTGACGTTCATTTTGTCATTAGCACAGTACGCACAGACAGTTTGCGTCTTTGCGTGTCGACTGTGCCTACGATTAGCTGTGCTTAACCGCATGCCGCTACTTCTCGCACACTGTATACGTGACGTTTATTTTGTCATTAGCACAGTACGCACAGACAGTTTGCGTCTTTGCGTGTCGACTGTGCCTACGATTAGCTGTGCTAAACCGCAACCGCTACTTCTCGCACACTGTATACGTGACGTTTATTTTGTCATTAGCACAGTACGCACAGTCAGTTTGCGTCTTTGCGTTTCGACTGTGCCTGCGATTAGCTGTGCTTAACCGCATGCCGCTACTTCTCGCACACTGTATACGTGACGTTCATTTTGTCATTAGCACAGTACGCACAGTCAGTTTGCGTCTTTGCGTGTCGACTGTGCCTACGATTAGCTGTGCTAAACCGCATGCCGCTACTTCTCGCACAGTGTATACGTGACGTTCATTTTGTCATTAGCACAGTACGCACAGTCAGTTTGCATCTTTGCGTGTCGACTGTGCCTACGATTAGCTGTGCTTAACCGCATGCCGCTACTTCTCGCACAGTGTATATGTGACGTTCATTTTGTCATTAGCACAGTACGCACAGACAGTTTGCGTCTTTGCGTGTCGACTGTGCCTACGATTAGCTGTGCTAAACCGCATGCCGCTACTTCTTGCACACTGTATATGTGACGTTCATTTTGTCATTAGCACAGTACGCACAGACAGTTTGCGTCTTTGCGTGTCGACTGTGCCTACGATTAGCTGTGCTAAACCGCATACCGCTACTTCTCACACACTGTATACGTGACGTTCATTTTGTCATTAGCACAGTACGCACAGACAGTTTGCGTCTTTGCGTGTCGACTGTGCCTACGATTAGCTGTGCTTAACCGCATGCCGCTACTTCTCGCACAGTGTATACGTGACGTTCATTTTGTCATTAGCACAGTACGCACAGACAGTTTGCGTCTTTGCGTGTCGACTGTGCCTACGATTAGCTGTGCTAAACCGCATACCGCTACTTCTCACACACTGTATACGTGACGTTCATTTTGTCATTAGCACAGTACGCACAGACAGTTTGCGTCTTTGCGTGTCGACTGTGCCTACGATTAGCTGTGCTTAACCGCATGCCGCTACTTCTCGCACAGTGTATACGTGACGTTCATTTTGTCATTAGCACAGTACGCACAGACAGTTTGCGTCTTTGCGTGTCGACTGTGCCTACGATTAGCTGTGCTAAACCGCATGCCGCTACTTCTCGCACAGTGTATACGTGACGTTCATTTTGTCATTAGCACAGTACGTACAGTTTGCGTCTTTGCGTGTCGACTGTGCCTACGATTAGCTGTGCTAAACTGCATGCCGCTACTTCTCGCACAGTGTATACGTGACGTTTATTTTGTCATTAGCACAGTACGCACAGACAGTTTGCGTCTTTGCGTGTCGACTGTGCCTACAATTAGCTGTGCTTAACCGCATGCCGCTACTTCTCGCACAGTGTATACATGACGTTCATTTTGTCATTAGCACAGTACGCACAGACAGTTTGCGTCTTTGCGTGTCGACTGTGCCTACGATTAGCTGTGCTTAACCGCATGCCGCTACTTCTCGCACAGTGTATACGTGACGTTCATTTTGTCATTAGCACAGTACGCACAGACAGTTTGCGTCTTTGCGTGTCGACTGTGCCTACGATTAGCTGTGCTTAACTGCATGCCGCTACTTCTCGCACAGTGTATACGTGACGTTCATTTTGTCATTAGCACAGTACGCACAGACAGTTTGCGTCTTTGCGTGTCGACTGTGCCTACAATTAGCTGTGCTTAACCGCATGCCGCTACTTCTCGCACAGTGTATACGTGACGTTCATTTTGTCATTAGCACAGTACGCACAGACAGTTTGCGTCTTTGCGTGTCGACTGTGCCTACGATTAGCTGTGCTTAACCGCATGCCGCTACTTCTCGCACACTGTATACGTGACGTTCATTTTGTCATTAGCACAGTACGCACAGACAGTTTGCGTCTTTGCGTGTCGACTGTGCCTACGATTAGCTGTGCTTAACCGCATGCCGCTACTTCTTGCACAGTGTATACGTGACGTTCATTTTGTCATTAGCACAGTACGCACAGACAGTTTGTGTCTTTGCGTGTCGACTGTGCCTGCGATTAGCTGTGCTAAACCGCATACCACTACTTCTCGCACACTGTATACGTGACGTTCATTTTGTCATTAGCACAGTACGCACAGACAGTTTGCGTCTTTGTGTGTCGACTGTGCCTACGATTAGCTGTGCTTAACCGCATGCCGCTACTTCTCGCACACTGTATACGTGACGTTCATTTTGTCATTAGCACAGTACGTACAGACAGTTTGCGTCTTTGCATGTTGACTGTGCCTACGATTAGCTGTGCTAAACCGCATGCCGCTACTTCTCGCACAGTGTATACGTGATGCTCATTTTGCCATTAGCACAGTACGCACGAACTGTCCGCATGCAGCATCGTTTTTCTAGACATGTGGACAGTAGCGTCTTTGCACGTCGTCTGTGTCTGCCATTGACTGTGCTAAACCGCGTGTCGCTACGTCCCGTGCACAATACACGTGACTGTTTGCTTGCAGCTTCTACCGACTTGGACAGTTCACGCCTTAGTGCGTCGTCAGCGCCTACCATTGACTGTGCTAAACCACGTGCTGCCGTCACCTGCGGCCTGTCTGCATTGACTGCACTAAACAGTCATGCATTATTATACAGTGTGTGCATGTTGTACCTGTGGCGGTCAGGGCGATATAGGAGTGCACGTGTCGCCATATGACCGCGGGGTTCTGCGATGTGATTGGTAGACCCTGCAGTAGCAGCTCCAGGAAGTCAGAAGGCAACACTGAGGCCAGGTCCCAATTCAGCCGCGACACCACCAGCACCTCCCACTGCTTCATGCACAAAAATATCTCATTATTATAACCAGACACAAACTTTGCAGTATGATCTCACTTAAAACTACAACACTGGCGCTACCAGGATTTCTGGAAGTGTCACGGCGTGGTCCGTGTAGACGCAGAGTTTGGTGGCGCTCAGAGGAACTGATTCCCGTAGTTTAGACGCCAGGAACATGCAGACCGATCCCAGCAGCTGCAGGTGGTTTTTGTGCACAGGATACTGCGACATATACCTGTCCAGGTAATGCATCGCCAGCGGAAACACTTCCTCCTCGCACTTCTGGTCCTCGCACACCTTAAATCAGAACATTTTGAATCAGATCACATGTGAACAGAATAATTTGAATCGTTAGATCAGACCAATATAACTTGATTCATTAGATCAGATCAGTATGAATCAATTCAGTCAGATTTGTTTTGACCTGCAGCATCCACCCCGCGAGTATTCGGCGCATATACGGCTGGACGTCGGTCTGTTCGACTCCGGATTTGGGTTCGGTGCTGATGCTCGGTCTCTCGGAGCTCAGCAGGTTCTGTCGGACCCGCACATCTCGGGTCAGAACCGCGTCACTGAACGCCCGAACCGGTTTGGGGTTCATCTGAGAACTCGAGTCCGGTTCAATACTTTCATGACAGAATAACTCCATTACTGTTCTGATTCTCGCGGAGTTTCGATTAATCGCTAAACACTACAACCTGTCAGGAGTTTGTCAGAGGCGCGGGCCGGATGACTCAGATGAGTTTACACAACCCTCAACACGTCTATAAACTATATACATCATAAATACATTCCGAGTTTACATATAAAACACATTATTTAATTTTCAATGA